>JACEGR010000132.1:0-393006 GCA_014170235.1 Listronotus bonariensis
GTTTAAAGTAGGCCCATGATCAAAGTCGCAAAGAAAAATAGACGTTTATGTGTGCCCTATGCTCTGAATTTTTTAAAGCTATTAAGATATAAGATTAGAAACAAGCATGTTTTTTAAACTTAAAAGTTCTGTTTTTTCTTATTGTCGTGTAATTTTTTATATGGATCATCTTACGCGCACTCGAGGGGTAACATGATCATTTTGCATTTTTTTCATATGTATTTTCAATAAAAATAATAAAGCTTATTACTAAAGTGTTTTGTGTAATACATAACACCGGCACACACAAAAGAAAAGTTTGATGTGCACCGGACGCGACCCATCTACAGGTATGCTTTGCGACCCTCTAAATCGGAATTTCAAGTCAGTTTAGGCCGTGCGGGTCCCAATTTCGAGTTAATTGCAAAAAAAACGTAAAAAATGGTGCAATTTATTCAAAATTGGAGGGTGTACGGACTAAACTGATTTAAAATTTTAATTTAGCGGGTCGAAAAACATGCCTGTAGATAGGTCGCGTCCCCTGTACAAAAAACTTTTTTGTGCACCAGTGCACCCGTTCATATATGAAAAAATAATAGAAAATTTGTACACCAGATGCGACCTATCTAGGGAATGTTTTTTGATCCGCTAAATGCAAATTTCAAATTAGTTTAGGCAGTACACCTTCCAATTTTAAGTAAATTGCAAAAAACCCTAAGAATAACAGAACAATTTCACCCATTTTTTAAGGTTTTTTGCAACTTACTCGAAATTTGGATCCGTACGGCCTAAACTGACTTAAAATTCGGATTTAGTGGGTTAAAAAAAATAATGGGGTATCCCGTATATTGCTTAAATAAATAAATAAAATAAATAAGAAAAAAACATACCCTTCAGGTCGCGTCCCGTGCACATCAAACTTTTTTTTGTGTGCCGGTGTAATATTATGCTTGTTACCTATGACATAGACAGAATATAAAAAAGATGGAATATGTTAAGATACGTTTCCTTTTCAGACAGAAAATTCAACATAATTGTGCGAGTTTCAAGTTCTATACAGTTTCCTAGGTATTAAGATGTTAGATATATTTCTACAACTATTGTATTTTTGGGGGATTATTTTACCCCACTCTCCCCTACAATGCTTTGGATAAAACTTATCACTAGTTTATTTAAATTATTTTAATTATAAAATATTTATCATTCCAAAAAATATAAGAGTTATTATTGAACTGTAATTTAATTAAATACGTCGCTTATAAATTCATGGTAGGTTTACATCTGACATTAATTGCATGATAATTTATGTTACACAGAAATTTTAGCTAATGTAAATAGCCAAAATTTTATTTTATTCTATTCTATTTTCGGTTTTTGGATTTCACACGTAATGTATTCAGCCATCGTAAAGTGGTTGTGGTCAAACATTTATGCCAGATAGAAATTTTTTATTCTTTACATTAGCCAGAATTTCTGCCTGACATAAAATCATGCAATAAATGTCAGATGTAAACCTACCATAAGTAAACCACCTTGTTTTCTTTAACTTTTGTTGAAATTTATTTAAAATAGAACTACTCTGAAAATTAATCAGAAATAAATTAATGTTTACAAATTAACTTAAATCTTTGTAGTTTTTTATTTTATGGTTACATGTAGGTTATTTGCTAATAAACACTAATAAAAACAATTATTTTTTAGAATAACAGAAAGCAAAAATTTAAAATATGCGGTCGGAACTTATGTTGTTGGAAATTTTGGATGGAGGACACATACTATATCAAATGGCGATGGAGTTAAAGTGCTCCTAGATTTCGAAGGTTTGCCTTTGTCCCTTGGCCTGGGTATTTTGGGAATGCCGGGGTATGTTTTATTTTTATGTACCTACACTTTTTTGGATATTAGGGTTTTTTTTGTTTATTCTTTTTTTTCCTTATTTATTAGCGTATTTTAGGGGTTTTATAAGAAAAGTTAGAGGCAAAGTGTTAAGATATTTTTTGAATTGAATGTAGTATGGTTGAACACAATGCTTTTTCTGCTCAATAGACATAAGTTATATTTAAGCCAAAGCATTGGATAAAATAACACACCTGCTTTTGCAGCAAGACTGAGACATTGTTATGTTAACTTTCGGCATACTGAAATTGTGGAGTATGACCTGGAAAATGTCTACATCTTGTCTAAATTACACATTTAAAAATATTGAAAATTATTTCTATTTGCTATTAGGAAAAGGCAAGCTTATTTATCTGTAGTGTTACATCGAATTTAAATCAAATATTGTGCAATTAATACACAAAGTGTATTAAGGTTCTGGTTTATTTGGTTGTTCCTAGAGTGAGTTGCGCCCTGCTGCAAAAGTAGACCGCCCCTTAAAGAAAATGTCTTTTGGTAAATTGAGGGTTTTAAATTTTTGAAGAGAAAAAAAGGTCCCCAATTTCAGAATACTTTTCTTTATATCAAATATTTTTGAAGAGCACAAAAAAGGTATTACATTGGGCCATATGAATAAAAAACCAAATGCTTTTCCTTATAAGCAACAGGTATTGATCATAATATAGAAATAAGAAGGATTTACTTCAAACGTATAAGCATTTGCCTACAAGTGCAGTATTTACTTATAGAAAAGTGCTGCAGCTATTCAGTACCTTCCATTTTCTATAAGTAAATACTCGCACTTGTAGGCAAATGCTTATACGTTTGAAGTAAATCCTTCTTTATTTCTATATTATGATCAATACCTTTGCTTATAAGGAAAAGCACTTGCTTTTTTTTATTTATTTGGACCATTGATTTCAAACATTTTATTTCTGACCTTACCGCCCTTCATTTCAAATATTTTTTTTTATACATTTTTCTTTTCGCTCTGGTGCCTTGCATCACTTGCACCACCCAGTAGGCACAGCCTTGTTTGGCTAAATCATCTATAAAATATTAATTAAAAACATTACAGTAAAATGTATGTAATTAACATTTTTTAATTAACTGGTTCAAAAAATTTTCGATTTAAAGTGGACTGTATTTTTGTTAATAAATTTAATTATTAATTAATTAAATTAAGAGAAAGAAAAACAACGATTAGTGGTCCAACTCTTACCTTATTGGTCTGGATCCAGCTAATGATAACTTGTATGGCACGACGCGGTACCGGGGTACGAGATAGCCTTAGGCGACACACTGGCCCTTTACAGCTTCGAAATCGTACTGATTTGTATTCAATTTTTGGCGAGCCCATAAACCTACTATAGACTCGGACCAAGCTAAAATAGCGCGGCAAAAAAATAACCGTAGAAAAATTGAAAAATAAAAGAAAATTCCTTTTGCAATTCACTTATTATTTACGAAATAATTATAATTAATACTTATATTATAAAAATAAAATTAGAACAAAAGGAAATATATATTAAGTAAACAAAAAAAATATGGTATAAAAGTGATAGCATAATGTGCAATATTTGGCTAGAATTTGAACAAACTAAAGTTTTTTGCTTGGCGTTTAGGTACTCAAAGTCATCACAATTTGTGGTTAATGCCAATAGAATCAATGCATATTACTGCTTTGTATTGTTTTCTAGCAATTTGAGTTGGCATTCGGTCGCACCAGGATTCTAGCTCAAACCCAGAAGAGTATCAGAATCGTTTGTAAAAGAAAGATTGAACATGATAAAACTCATTCTTCAGCAGGAAATTTTGGGTTAAATAATGCACAAATGTAGTCTGCTCCAAGAAAGCCGTGAACCATTATGAGTTTTTCTGTTGTAATCGTTCAAATAATGACAGTTGGTCATTTATTTGAAATCTTAGCTGAACAAGGATACTAGTTCAGTTACTGGAAGACCACTGGTTTGGCTGCTAAAACATTATCAGTTAAGCACGTGGGTAAGTATTGAAACTTTTCTATATTAGTTAAAGTGTCATTTCCTTATCAATAAGAGTTTTTAAACGAATCATAGAATGTAGGCCAAGTTTTAAAATTTCCACTAGTAACCGGCGATCTTATTTTGAGGTAATTTAACATCTGGGTGCTTGAACTCGAGATTGATCTGCAGTATCAGTATCATGAGGTTTTCCAAAAGAGTAGAATAAATGGTTAAAACTTCATAATAATACCCATCGACAGCACGTCCTACAGCGTCCTCGGCTTCTGGATCTGCACCCTCTGTAGTGAGATTGCTTCAATGACAGCCGAATCGATATTTGCCCAAAGATTTATGAGCAGCTCCTAGGCCCAAATAGCGCATTTCTTAACAGAAGATGATGAGATTCATCTTTAAGTGCCGACTTGGCTAAAGTATGTAATTCTAGAATGCGATTGGCATATACATCTCGATAGCTTTTAATTTTTAATTTTGGTATCTTAGCAAAAATTTTTAAATTATTTTTAGCAACACAGCATACTTTGGATTTCTGGAAATTTGCAAACCTCAAAAAGGAGAAACAGTGGTTGTTTCAGGAGCTGGTGGTGCAGTTGGAAGTATTGTTGGACAAATAGCAAAGATAAAAGGTTGTACCGTAATTGGAATTGCTGGGACAGACGACAAAGGAAAATGGTTAACAAATGAATTGAGTTTTGATCACTTTATTAATTATAAAACCCAAAACGTTGAAGAGGAATTAAAAAAGTTGCACCACAAGGCGTCGACTGTTATTTCGATAATGTACGTGATACAATTCTAGAAAGTTAATTATATAAAAAAGCATTTGTAAAAATTAGGCACCTATTAAAACTCCCAAAAAACAAAAAATACAACCATAATATCCAAGAAAAAACAATTTTTGATATACATGTGTCTGCTTAAAGGAACGCGAACATACGTCGGCATCGGACGGACGGGACGGATCGGAAAAAATAGTTTTAGTGAACTTAAATGAAGCAGTGCACCTATGTGCGGGCGGTTGGCACCGCAAAGGCATTAGAAAAAGTTCATTTAGACAAGGGTCCGCAAATTCCTTGTTCTCAAAATATTGGGTGCCAAGCTTGTAAAAAGAATATATTTTTTTAATATATCTTAAATATCCTTTATCCAATTTTGTTTTAATTTAGCAATGTTATGTTAGTCTAACAATTTATAATAAAATAAGGGTTTCTAAAATTTTTCAGTTTTTTAAAAAGTTTAGTTAAACACCCGATATCTCGAAAACGAAAAATTTGCGGACCCATGTTATTATTAATATATTTTTTAAAAATTTTGATTCTAGAATCTGCCGTTAAAATTGTTTTACAACATTGTGAAACACCCTGTAGAAACTAAATAAGAAACAGGTGCACATCATAACCGGCCTCACAAAAATTCAAATCCATTTTTATTACTTTTTGACATTATTTACGTTTTGGGGGTGGTAAATCTTTAAAACATACTGTCCACTTGTCTACTAATATTAACTGCAGAAAGAAATCTCATGATAAAGGCACAAAATAACTTGCTTATTACATTCTTTGTTAAAGGGTATGAATAATTTTGATGGTGTTGATTCTGTATTAACTTAAAGTACCTTTTTGTCACAGATAAAAAAGCGTAAGTAAATAAATAAAGTTAAACAATAAACCAAATTTCAAACATCAAATCCTCTATGATTTAAATGATATGCTTAGTTGCTGACAGAGATACAGTAAACTTAGTTATCAACACATCAGTCTTCTTATACAGGGTGAGTCAGAAAGTCTGAAAAAGCTCATTTACTCGGTACTCATAAAACTTTTTTATTTTTTTTTCTTAAGTATATCGCCAGGCATAAACTTCACATTTTAAAAACATTTTAATATATACAAGGTTCATTACGAAAACGTGATGGTATAAAGTTATTTTTTTAGTGGATCATCTTTTATTTTATATTTTTGTTAAATTCTGTTTTACATTTTTACACTTTTCTGTTAGTCTAAAGTTAAATCTCTAAATTTAAGAAAAATTGTAGTTTTTTTTCAAAAAATAGTAAATTCAGAACATTTTCCCTAACGCCACCACTTTCCCAAGTTTTTTTTTTTGGTTAATTGGGCAGAAAACTACCTAGTAAATCACGTATTTACAGTAATAAAATGTATTTTGATTTTATAGTGTCGAGGAAACAGTGGTAAACTTGGAATAATTAAAACTTTTAAAACTTTCTTCTTTTAAATGAAACACCCTGTATTTTATTTTTATAGTAATTAATTGTATTTTTTAAAAGAAAATATTAGTTTTGACGTAAACTATGGTAACGGGTAAAAATCATAAAAAACAAAATAGTCATATTAGTCAAAACTTGTAAAAATAGTTTTTAAAAATTAACTTTTTCAAATAAAAGTTATCTGATATATTTTATATTATAGTCAAGTCATAAAAACACGCTTGATAGTTTAAAAACTTCGCGTCCAGACTTGCAATTCGCCAAACTAATCAACCTGTTTGCGCGCTACTTTGACGCTAAAAGACCAACAGGCTCTGAATCACCGGCAAATCATTTGCCAAGCCCTTGAAACGATGTAAATTCTGACCTCGTCCACGCCCGCACTATGTGTCAAGGTATGCGGCGTTGAGCGGCGCGGCGAATTGTTGCAAGTCTGGAAGCGGCCTAAAGCATTTCTGCTGGGTTGTCTTTAATTGGAAAATTTTATTCTTGTATAGTCAACAGGCTAAACTTGCACATTGTTTTTTTTTGCTTTATCGATAATTTAAAAATAAACCATAGGATAATTTCTACGAATACCATATTTAACTTGGAACTTAATATTAAAAAAAAAAAAATAAAAATGTCGCAGAGACTTATTGACATAGGTATGAAACAACCCTAAAGAAATGTATACTTAAATATTAAAAAAGGCCCAAAGCCTCATTATCACAAAAAAAAGAAAATACAGGGTGTCCCATTTAAAACTAATATTTTCTTAAAAAAATAACTAAAAATTTTGAAAAAACTACTTGACTTAGGTATAAGGCAACCTTAAGAAAATATATAGCTATCAAAATGCCTGAACTAATGATAAAATAAAATAAAAGTGTTCCATTTAAAATAAGAAAGTTTAGGAGGTTTTAATTTTTCTTAGTTTACCACTGTTTCCTTGACACCCTGTATAACTAAAATACATTTTATTATTTAAATGTACAAATATGGCCTGCCAGGCCATTTAAAAAAAAAATAGAAATTGAGAAAATGGTAGCGTAATGGAAAATATCCTGAATTTATACAGGGTGGCCCACCATATTCGACACGGTCTGTAGCTGGATAACCATGGGGTTTTTAAAAAAGTAAATACTGAAACATATACAGGTCGGATAAGGCCACAGTATAAAATTATTTTACTCTATACAGGATGTCTCAAAAAGTGTGACGTATCAAAGTTATATTTTTTAAATGGAACACCCTATATTTTATGACGGTTTTAGATTCTACATAAAAAAATAATTTAAGTTTCTTAATAGTACCAAGTGTCTAATTTAATTCGTTCTTGTGATATTTGATTTTTTTTTCAAAATGCAGGGGTGCAATTAAATTATTTTATTTTAACAATATAAACTCCTTAAACTTTAAAATTTGTTACAAGATTAGGAAAAGTCTGCCTTATCATACGTAGGATATATCAAGATCATAGATTATACAGGGTGATCAAAAATAATTTCAATTTTTTAGAAAGTCAAATTGCAATATATCTCTTATTTTAAATGGATTTTTACACCACATGATGACAAACCAAAGCTTTTTCAAATGGTGTATAGGTTGCCTATACCTATCTTTTATACTTTTTAAGTAAATTCCGTTTTAACATATTTTTATTCCAAATGTCTATTTAAATGTAAGTAGGCTGTGATATAGCTATGCCTATTTACTAACCCGTTATTGCAAAATGTAAATTTGTTGGAAAAAAACACAAAATTAAAAGATTTTGTATTATCTGTCACTATTTTTAAAATTCACAGAAAAAAAAATCATTAGTTGCTTATAATGCTACTTCCAATAACACTTATTTTAGCTGAATGTGGTAATGATAAAACTTGTGTTTTTAAACAATCCTAATAACGCCTCTGGTCAGGTATGACGACATTCTGTGACCTATAACTCGTCTCTTCCATTATCCATAATCACTTTGTCAAAATTTTTAAAGCAACTATTAAGGTGATCAGATGGTTTCTTCTGGAATATTTTTCAGGATTAACTCTAGACTAAAGTAAATTATTTTTTTTCACATCCTACCAGTAATTTATCATCTTGTTGTTGTAGAAGAAGGGTTTTTATTTAAAATCATTGAAATTTCTTTTAAACTGACTAAAAAACTAGTAATCAATAAATGGTCGTTGTTATTTTCTTAAGAAAAATATTAATGGCTGCTATGTCACAGCCAACTTTAATTTAAATAAACATTTGGACTAAAAATTTGTAAAAACAGATTTTACTAAAAAGCACAAAAGATAGGTATAGGCAACCTATACACCATTTGAAAAAGTATTTTATTTGTCATCATGTGACGTAAAAAAATACAGGGTGTCCCATTTGTAATGAATAAATATCAGCTTTTAGAAAATGGTTTTTATTAAGTACACAAAATTACAAAATTATCAAATATCAAATCTGACAGTAAAACAAACTTTTACCAGGCTCTGTTAACTACCTAGTCCAAGACAACTAGACAACTATATAACATGCCCCTTTTTTTTTCAAAGGTTCAATCTACAGGGAGGTTTGATTAATCTTGAACTTCGTCTTGTATCTGGAACAACTCTATATTCTTCCTCTTCATTGGTGAAAGTGTCGGTTCCATTATCGTTTATTGTGTTCTGATTTATTGTTTCTTGAACAACTGCACCCTGTATACTAACAGCATCAATAGAAAAATCATTTTGCTTATTATTATTTAATATTTTTTGAGTATTGACACTTGTTTCCAAACTTCTACAAATATGAATAGCCTTTGACAAAATTAAATCTGGTTTTTGTAAAAGAATTCCTTGTGTTTTTATCAAATATACCTAAAACAATTCTATCTCTAAGAAGAGTATCTCGATCCTTAAATTCACAAAATGAAATTAATGTTTTTAGATCTGTCAAAAAATTGTCAAATTTTTCTGAGCAACCTTGGTTTCTACTAAAGAATTTAAAATGAGAAAGAACCAAGTTTTTAATAGGATTACAATAGCAATTGAATTTATTGATTACTACCTCAAACTTGTTCTTATTCTCTTCTTCATTGTATTCAAAGGTGTTGTATATGCGAAGACCTTCATCACCGATCAAATTCAATAAGATAGCTATTTTTATTTCATCGCCTTTTTATCTGAACCACTTGCCTTTAAATATATATCTAGTTTCTGATACCATATCTTCCAATTTTCTGAGACATTTCCTTCAAAATTCATGCAACTGGACTTCTTACTGTAAACTCTCCCATTATGATAATGAAACGTGGGTTTTTCTTACGCTGCCACCATGTAATGAATAAATATCAGCTTGTAGAAAATGGTTTTTATTAAGTACACAAAATTACAAAATTATCAAATATCAAATCTGACAGTAAAACAAACTTCCACCAGGCTCTGTTAACTACGTAGATGGTTAACTATCTGGTCCAAGACAACTAGACAACTATATAACACCATTTAAAATAAGAGAGATATGGCTATTTGATTTTCTAAAAAATTGAAATTATTTTTTGATCACCCTGTACAATATTTGATCTTGATTTGACCTACGTATGATATGGCAGACTTTTTCTAATCTTGTTGCACATTTTAAAGTTTAAAGTGTTAAAAGTGTTAAAGTAAAATCAATTTAATTTTACCTCTGCATTTTTCAAAAAAATCAAGTATCACAAAAACAAATAAAATTAGACACTTAGTACTATAAACAAACTTAAGTTATTTTTTAAAGTAGAATCTTAAACCGTCATAAAATATAGGGGGTTCCATTTTAAAAAATATAACTTTGATACGTCACAATTTTTTGAGACACCCTGTATAGACTAAAATAATTTTATACTGTGGTTTTATCCGACCTGTATATGTTCCAGTATTTACTTTTTTAAAAACCCCATGGTTATCCAGCTACAGACCATGTCGAATATGGTGGGTCACCCTGTATAAATAAATAAATAACTTTTAACAGCTTTTTTGAATAAAATTTTATACGTTTAATTGTATATTTATATTTTATTGTATATTTTACTATTTACCCGTGTAAAGCAGTTTAATACTATATTAAAATAACTAAGAAAAGTTTGCAAATATTAGGCAATTAGTAACTATGGAATAAAAAATATTTTGGACAAATAAACTACTCCTGTTACCAATGATAGTAAAAGAAACGTTGATCAAAGAAGTGAAATATTTTAGGTTGGTGGTGAATTAAGTTCAACTATTTTGGAACAAATGAACAATTATGGCAGAGTTTCAGTGTGTGGATCAATTTCAGCATACAATGACAAATCCATTAAAGGTATAATATTAAAAGTTATATATAATTTAAATAATTATCTAAATACAACTTTTAACGACTACTTTGCTACCTAGTTAACCGTTAAAAATAAAAATTAAATAATTCTCTTTCTCGGTACTTAGTTTTTAGTAATACTTTGGTTTAAGAAAATAAATAATAAATATTTGGTAAGGTGAAGTGGGGTAAATGTGATATATTTTTCGAATAGTTGTCTAACAAAGGGGTGAAACACAACTAATTTAGTCGAACGAAGTTAAGCTAAAAAATGTATAATGCTTTAAATAAAGTTGTTAAGGGATTCTAGGTTTGATATGTACGCAGCATCGCTTCAAAAAAATATTAGGTATTTTTTTAAAACGGTGTCAATATATCACATTTACCCCGGAACTTGGGGCAAATGTAATAATTCCGTCTACCTACGTATGAATAAGTTATTAGAGACGGTATGGGACAAATGTATAAAGTTTGTATTTTGTTCATTATTTTGCTTCTTGCCAAATTAAAATACACCAATCGAGTCAAAAATTATAAACTTTATTCAGTAAAAACAAAACAAAATATACTTTCTATGAAGCCAGAATGAATATTCTAAGGAATATAAGAAGCCTAAACAGAAAAAAAAACAAATATTCTAAGGGATATAAGTAAATACAAACATACAAATATATATTATTAGGTACTTGCAATACACATGTCATCGAAAAATATGTGAATTACACATTAACAGGCTAAATTATAGCCTTCAAATGATACATAAAATAAAAAAGAACCGCGTCGATTGACAGATGGTTCTGGCAAAACCATAACAATATCACTTTGGTCTACAGTATCAACGTCCTCTACTGCGGGCCATGAAAAAGTGTTTTTTGAAAATTTTGTGAACTTAACTGTCCACCCATCATCACATGAGTCGGTCAATGTGGTGCAATACCTGACTAGCACCCAAGAGTTACGAGTTACAGTTTGGTCAACATCCTTATTTTCGTTCATATTAGCATCTTCAAGCTCTTGCAAGAATTCTTCAGAGTTGTCTGAATCCATATAAAGTGGAGACTCAGGTTCGAGATCTTCACTACTTGAAGAAATTGACCGTTTTTTTTATTTCTTTTAGATGGTTTTGATTTATCTGCTTCCTTTTGCTGTTTTGGTTTTTTTATGTTTTCTTTAAGTCGAATCACTGCCTCTTCTGAAGTTAATATCTCCGCACCAGGACATACTCTTGATTTCTTTTGTTTCTCTAGTTTAGGTGCTTGACGAACTGCTGATAATAACAAGTTCTCGAAGGATACACTAGCATGGGGTTCTTCTGTCGATGTTTCTTTCGATGTAGAAGCCACTGCAGCGATATCTGCTATCGAATTTGTATTAACTGCTATAGTATCTGTCCCCACCAATGCTTCGACCTGCGAGCTACTTTTGAAATCATTCCATCTTTTGAGAGCTTAGATTAGATTAGATTAGATTAGAATAGGGCCGGGATAACCCATGCACTGAAGCCGCTCGGCTTATTGTGCGCCCTGTCATTTTACGTCTGGGTGATGTCAGCCAGACGGGACCTACAGCTTAACGTGGGTTCCGAACCACGGTCCTATGAGCGACAACTTAAGACCTCGTCCCCACCCAGGGGCACTACTGAACCTACCAACTGAGTGGGGTCCGCATGTCTACGGTTGCGCAGGACACGGCAAAGTGTGTTCCGGCGCCCTGGTCCTTTAGTGGCCTTCAGCGTCGATACATTTTGCACTTTGTCCGTCTGGTGTTGAGCTAACCACTAAATTTCCGACCAACTTATAAATAAGTATTTGGCCTCAGCAGGATTCGAACCCACCTCACGTCCGTGTGCGCTCAACAAACTTAACGCCTTTACACGCTAAGCCATCACCGGACTTTTGAGAGCTTCTTGTGTAAAAACTTCCTCTGGTATAACATTTTTGTTTAAAGGACAAATTCCGCCTTTCCGGAATCCACCTCTGATTGCTTCAGTTGAAATAGATTTCCATGTCTCACATAGAAACTGTGAAAACATTTTCTTGGGTAGTTTCTGACCCACATGTTGTCGTTGCCAAGATATCAACTTTTCATCCCATTTTAATTTGAAGGGCCGAAATACAGAAATGTCCAAAGGTTGAAGCAGATGGCTACTGTGTGGGGGTAGCTTCAAGATTGTTATGTTGTTCTGGATCGCCGCTTCAACGATCTCTAAGCTTATGTGGGTTGAATGCCCATCGTAGATTATCAACACGGGACTTTCTGGACCTAGTGCTGGAATCAAAGTCTTTAGAAAGTACTTCGCGAAAATATCGCTTTCCATCGAGCCTTTTTTGCTGGCAGCGTAAACGGTGCCGGGAAAATCTGCTTTGGGAGGAGCAAGCCACTGGTCCCACAAGTGTTTACCCTTGAATATGATTAACGGTGGATCTTTATCGCCAGCTGCATTGCACATCAAGAGGATAGTTGTATTTTCTTTACCTGGGGAACTTATCATTCTCGAAGAAGCTTTATTAACTGCTCCGACCACCTTAGATTTTCTTGGATCTATGCTCAGGCTACTTTCATCAAGGTTCCATATTCTCTGGGGCTTGTCAAGTAACTGAAGCTCCATTATAGTTTTTTCCAAAAGGTCAAAATATGGATAGATTATGAATGGGTCTAACGCTTTTTTTCTAGCATATTCTACATTTTGTGGAATCTTGAGGCTCAAATTATGACGCTTCTTGAAGTTGAGGAACCAGTCCTCACCAGGGATTCCGTCTTTAAAATTTGTCTTAATTTTATTTTCCGTTACAAACTTTCCAACCACTTCAAATACTTCTTTCCTTGATAAACCGAATACCCACTTTTCTAGCGTCTTTAAGCCATTGGCTAACCTAAGTTCTTCTGCGATTGGAATATTCGTCGGACGTCCTTTATTGTCTTGTTTCGTTCCCCGAGTACCTTTAACTCGACTGTAAAGTGTTACATAAGGTATTTTGAATTGTTTAGAGGCGCCATATATAGAGTTTCGTCCTGCATTTACTTCCATCATTGCTAAATTTAAATCTTGCTTCGTATATTTAACATCAGTTGAACTTCTTTTCTTTATATATGTCCGCACCATGATAAATCTGAAACAACGGGGTAAATGTATTACATATATCACAATTACCCCGAATTCATGTTTTACATTTGCCCCTGAAAGCATTTTTTGACGGGGCAAATGTGATATAAACAAAAAAAGTACAACATGGTAATCGTTTAGTCTTAATAATTGACATACACATGGTTTAACTATTAAGAATAAGTTTAGAAATGCTAGAACAGACTTACCTCAGAAAATATTAGTTTCACTTAAAAAAACATAAACACGTGTCGACTCGAATATTAGGTTATGTTACGACGAACTGTCGTCGTGCGGCTTACAGGTGAACTGGCTCGAAATTACGTTCTTTCTAGTGGTGCGCGTATTCATATGCAGACTTAAGAAGTAGTAATGTAGATGGCAGCCCTGGGTATTAACTTAATATTAATTTGGGGTATCACCATCACATTTGCCCCATTTACACATTTACCCCACTTCACCTTATACCTTATTGTCAAAAAATATCATATAGTGGCGTCAATAAAGATTTTTCGCCAAAAGTCCTCAGAAACAGCTCCGATTTTGAGATTTTTTTGTATCTTTTTGTTGTTTATATAGTGCAACATTGTGCGACACTGCAACTAATTAGTTTACACTTGAAAACGGACAGAGATAGGACTGTCCGAAACGTCGTGTAAATAGTTAAGATTTTTCGCCAAAAGTCCTCAGAAACAGCTCCGATTTTGATATTTTTTTGTATCTTTTTGTTGTTTATACAGTGCAACATTGTGCGACATTGCAACTGATTAGTTTACACTTGAAAACGAACAGAGATAGGACTGTCGGAACGTTGTGTAAATAGTTAAAATAAAGACAATGGAAGTCCAAAATTCTTGTAGTATCATTTATAAAGAATCATTGTCTATTACATTCAAACAATTATTACTATTTCTGAATATTTTAACTTTTTTGGTTAATTTACGCTATTAATTATGTACAAAAAGGGGGTAAAAAGGAACTACAACCTTAAAGTAATTTTATTATTTTATGTGGTTATTGAACCCGCAAGAGTAAAAAAGGGGTAAAAATATTAGCTTTTTAGTTTTTTGAGGTTAGCTTAAAAACTACGCACTTTCTCTAGGTAGTAGTTAACAGAACAGTTGTTGTACACTTAATTTTTTTATCAAATGACGTTTTTTAAGTTAGAAATAAGTTTTTTTTTACAAAAATATGCTTAAAAAACGAAGCAAAAGAAACAGGAAACAAACGAGTTTTTGTATTTGTCACTTACACCCTTTTAGGGCAATTTTAGCAATTTAGGTATAGGCGACGGTATCTTAAATTGAAAAACAAAATAAATTACCTTTAAAATGGTTTATTGTAAAAGGTTCTTAGACTAATTATAAGTAAGATATGATTCTTCAATTTTTTTTACTTTCAATGATTTTTCCAAACCTTTACGTATCTTTTTAATTTCTCGTCCTAACTTTTTTCCTTGATCATTAAGGTATATATAATCCTCATTTTTTACCTTTAAATTGGTGTATTGCAAAAAATGCTGAGGCCAATTCTAATCAAAAATGGTTAGTTAAAGGGTCATACTGCAACGATTTTTGATCATTTTTACTTTTTTTAAATTTCTTATTATAACTTTTTTCCTTGTGCTTTTATTTGTATTTAGCAACATATATAACTAAATGCACAAGAAAAAACCTATACCCTAACCTATAACGAGAAATAAAGAGAATTAACACAAAAATTATCGTTGCAGTATGACAATTTGAGTAACCATATTTTGCTACTTAATACTCAAAAATATAAAAGATAGGTATACGCTTTTTATTATCTCTAAAGGTATTTTATGCCTCTAAAAATGATAGATTTACAAGTAAGTTATCAAAATTATTAAAAAGCACATTGTAGTTATTCTTAAAAATTAGTTAAGAGACCCAAGAGTTAGAGGTTCCAATAATGTTTTTTTTTTTTTTTATAAAGATCATAAAAGGGCTAATATATTTTTATTAAATTATATTTGGTCATTTAGTTTTACCACATTTTGTTTGAAGAAGCTTGTAAATATTTATTGTAAATGCTTGTTTATAAAAGACCCTGCAAATCCTTTAGGGGTCAACTATCCTAAAAGTAAGGTAAATGCCCCAATTAAAAAAGGTATATTTTTAATTATCAATACTGCCGTCCAACAGAAAACACCGTATGTGAATAGACTTATATTTAGCGGTGGGCCTAACAGTGATTTTTTGATATTGGTGATCGCTGCTACTGCCATCTAAAAGTAGCTGCTACTGAAAACTGTGATAGTATCACTCTTTACGGGAACATGCTAAATTTTCCTTTTTAAAATTAAATGGAAAAAAAATACATTCTGTCATTTAATAAACATATAATTTAATTATTGATTTGCATTAGCATATAAGTAAATGTATATAGAATAACGGACATTACACGAAGTATATCAAATATCTAATTTTTTCATAAACATTTATAGCTTTGATCATATTTTTTAGAGGCAACACATTCGCAATAGATTTATTAATAAATCAAATTGATAAACAAAAAGTTTTCATCCGGTAAGCAAGCCAATTCGCATCCCGTTTTACTAACGTAAATATGCATAATCATCATAGTCATAAACGAAAGAGGTTAGAATCACTGAATCGCAATCACAATCACCGTCCAGCGATCGCAGTCGCCGTTTAATGTTGTGGTTACGGGCAGCGCCACCTCTGCGAACTGCGAATAATAAAGAGTGTTTTTTTACTATATAATATCGCTAATATCTAACTTTACAGTAAATAATATAACCTTATTTATATCGTATTGGCTATTTTTAAGGGTATATCAGCCAGTAATGCAATTACAAAACAAGCACTATTAGTCATCCAATCCAATACACGCTGGTATTCCCGTTAGACTGTCTCCCTCTTACGCATTGCATGTTGACATATTTGACTGGCTGTATATTCTAGCAAGTTAAATTTCATCTCTCAATTTGTAAAAAAAGGTTCTTTAGCTAATGCATTGATCTTGATGACATTGATCTTCTTTATCTTTTTCCCGAATCTTTACAATGCTGAAAAAAGCTTTAGGTTAAACCAAAAAATATTGTACATTGCAATTTGTTGTTTTTCATATAAAAACAAGTAAAAACTGCCATCGAATTTTCCATTTTTTTATACGTTGGATAATACTTATAGCCACAGATCGCTGCTACTTTGAACTTAACCGTATAAAGCATATAAATATAAATTTATCAAAATAATTTATTTTTTTGTATTTTTAGCTAGCGTAGTGCAGGTGCCCATGGTATTTAAACAGCTGAAAATGGAAGGATTTCTTGTAAGGAGATGGAATGATAGATGGAATGAAGGAATTTTGCAACTACTACGCTGGATTAAAGCAGGAAAACTGAAGTATCAAGAAACAATCACAGAGGGTTTTGAAAATATGTTTACTGCATTTACTGACATGTTAAAAGGTTCTAATACAGGAAAAGCTATTGTTAAAGTATAGGTTTTAAAGAGACTGATAATTTTATAACTTTATAACTTTTTAGTGTTCAAAAATAAAGCTTGCTTATTGTAGTTTATTTATTTAATTATTTAAATCCATATTTTATTTTTTTCTGGAAAATTAAGCAAGCTATGTAAAAATATTAAAAATTAAAAGAATTTTGATTTTATTTGCTTAATTTAAAGAAAATATTAAAAATGTACTAAAATCGGTGGCGTACATTATTTTTGTCAGAAATACTTGTTTAGATGCTAGTAAACCGCAACTGGACTTAATAAATTTAATTAAGTTGACTTACTTACTGTTGTTATTAACAATACCTAATTTCATCCAAATTTGATAAGTAATATTAAGTATAATAAAATAACGTTTTTTAAAGTTTAATACAGTGTTCTTGATTACAATGCATTTCCTGACTCATTTTAGCAATATAACCAAAATAAATTAGCTTAGTGGGAAATGCTTGTGTTTTGGGTTCTGTTTAACAAACTTAAACCCCTACAAAATTCTCGAGACCCAAAAACATCAAATTCTATCCGCCATTGTAGTAAGGGGTAATTCATTTGGAGGTACTTAAAAATTCAAAAAAAAAAAAATATTAAGAAATATTTATTATTATACGGAAGAACTACATCTTACATGTATTTTTTAAAGATTATGGCTTTTAAATGTTGGCCTTATCTGTTCCCAACATGGTCTGTTTTTAAGCTCCAATTTCCGAGCGCCAAATCAAATTGTCAGAATCATGACGCACACTCGCAGCTACTGCCGCTATATCTTCTGGATGTGGCTTATGTGGTCCAGAGTTATCCAATAATAAAAATTGGAGTTCAAATTTTTGTAATGGTGCAGCGAAGAGTCCGCTTAGTACGCCAATTATGCGCGGACCATAAGTTGCCCGAAGCGCACGAAACACATTCCTCGGAGAATGATGATTTTCATAATACAGTTAAACAAGTTTTAGACTTTGTGCCGGGGCCTAAGTCTTTTCAGGATAAATAGCCAAACAGTAGTAAACACAAATACCATGGCAGTTTGAAATTAAAACCCTCTTATTGATCCAAAAATGCCTACTAGAAAAAGTACCTCTAAATGAATTAGGTACCCCTTATATGTAAAATTTTAATATTTTTATATAAGTGCAAGAACGCAGCCGGAAGCATATTTTCAGAATTATACCAAAATAAATACTATTTTTCTCAGAAAATATATTTTTATTATTTATTACGGTCCAATCAAATCTATGTGTTACGATGTACCCTTACTTATCAAAAGTAAACCCTGATGACACCATAATAAAACAAAAATTAAAAAATCATTTTGTTCGCAAAAAAAAAAAAAATAGTATGTGCAACTCGTAGCGCGCATATTTTCGGACTTGGTCGTTAGTCCCGGTTATTGTTAGCTGCCGAAAATATATTGATTTTTTTAAATGTTACACAACATATACTACTAATTACGTTCACAAAAGAATTTTTTTAACGACTATTTTACTAGAGTGATTTACACTGGCAAAATGTCATAGCAACCTCTTCTTTCCTACTGATTATTTTCACTATTATGAAATAGACCAACCAGACACTACCATTTTTAAAATAAATTTTGTTAAGATAAGTAATTAAACCACATGTAATGTTTAGCTGCGAATAAATTTCATTCAAACTGGTTGTCCAAATTGATAGAAAATGTTAAACTTTTTTATCAGTATCAGTAAAATTCTTTGTTGTTGGCTTCAATGTAAGTTTTTCAGGAAATAATCTGGGCATATACCACCCGACCTAAAAATTTAAATCGATCAAACTATCCAAATATTTTTCCAAGATTGGCTTGGCAAATAGCTTCTTAGACAATAATTTAAAAAAACACTTGACCACTTCGCGCTCGCGAGTTTTTGATTTTAAAATAAAAATGCTGGACCGCTGTGCGGTCTCGTGTATTTTTAATTATTGCACATCCAACTCTTTTGCAAATAGAATCTTGCTCAAAATATGTTGGATAGTTTAATTGATTAAATTTATAGGTCTTGAGATATAATAGATATACTGGTAAAGCAAATACGTATTGGGATATCGGCCAGTAAAGCAACAACAAAGGATGTATGATGAATCACCAATATGAAATGTTGACATGCAAGTATTCTCCTTAGATTGTCGTTTTTTTCCTCACATTGCCTTAGTGTTATTGTATTTAGCTGATTCTGTATGACAAAACTCCTAGCCTAATAAAAACCAACATGATGGTATTTTAGTGACAAAATTCAACTGGTACATGAGCTTATCCATGTAAACTATATTGCTGTCACTTTGGATTTTTTAAATCAACGAAAGCCAAAAGCCTAAATACTAACGTACCGTGGGTGTTTTAAGCGAGGTAAGAGGGAGTTTGTTGACACGGGACTTAAATACTTGAATATTTGGGGAGAAAGGAATAACCTCCGCGGGCAGCAGGTTCCACATTCTATAAACTCTAGGGATAAAAGAACGAACAAAGTGGGAAGTTCGGGGTCTGTCCACTTAGACCGTATAGGTATGCATACGCGCGGCACCACGAGTTTCTCTGTTAGGAACCGTGAGTGGAGGAACTATACTGTGACGTTAAATTTTGAATTACATATGGGGCCACTATTACGTCACTGGGCAAATGTACCATATGGAACTATCTTCTTGGGATCATGAGACCGGTGGACTATCACAAGTAACTTTGCCTTTTTAAAAAAACCAACTTAACTTATTTGACTAACTAAATTTAGTACGGGCATACCCCCACTAGAGGCAGCCCGTACGGGGGCTAAACTAAAACTTTAAATACGGTAATCCTAGTTCTTTTGTACGGCACCTACTTTAGTTTTAAACACAATTGTGATTAGTGATATAGATGCGTCCCAGGTTATTAAAATTATTAACAATATGAAATGTTCTAATTCTAGTGGGTTTGATGACATAAATATTAAGATTGTAAGAGCTATAAAGGATATAATATGTCAACCATTGACGAACCTTATAAATTATAGTCTGAGTATGGGCACCTTTCCTCAGATACTAAAGCGTGCTGATGTGGTACCAGTACATAAAAAAATGAGCGTAACAATATTCTTAATTACAGACAAATATCCATCTTGAGCATATTCTCTAAAATCTTTGAAAAAATAATATTTGATTTAATAATAAATTTCATAAAAAAGTTCAGTATTTTGCACTCATCTCAGCACGGTTTCTACCCCGGCCGATCCATAGAAACGGCAAATTTCGATTTTTTGAACTTCGTTTATTCAAACATTGATAAGGGAAAATATGTAGTTTCAATGTTTTTTGACCTATCGATTGCTTTTGATACCGTCAATAAAAAGTTTCTTTTATCCAAGTTATATAATATGGGTATCCGAGGTAAGATTTTGAATTGGTTAAACTCTTATTTAACTGATAGAATGATGGTGGTAAAATATGACGGTGTATACTCTGAGAGTAAAAATATTGATATGGGTGTCCCACAAGGGTCTGTATTGGGACCTTTACTTTTTATACTTTATGTCAATGACCTCTCTCAATTTATTCAAACCGACCATATTACAATGTATGCGGATGATACTACGATTGCTGTGTGTGCTGATGACTTGGATGAATTAAATAGTAAGGTACAACATGTATGTAATAGTATGGAGATGTGGTGTAAAAGAAATGATCTTATCCTTAATGGCCAGAAAACCGTTAATATGGAACTTTACAATAAAAAGTCACTTCCAAACCAGTTTGCAGTTAATAATAACATTTTACTAGAACCTAAAACGGTTTTTCTTGGTACACACATTGATAGTCAGTTGACCTTTAGCCCACATATAGACTACGTGTGTGCAAAGCTAAGCTCAGCTTATTTTGCTATTCTGCAGCTCAAGAACACTATAAATGAGTCTGGTCTGCTGTCCGTGTATTACTCATTGGGTTACAGCTTCATGTCTTCTAATGTCGTGGTATGGGGAGCCAGTAATCTCTGTAATCGTGTGTTTGTTGGACAAAAGAGACTCGTGCGTCTTATTTTTAACTTAGATTACCAGGAGAGCTGTAAAAGTACCTTTATTACTAAAAGGTTACTCACATTTCCCTCTCTTTACTTGTTTAGGTGTCTGATGTTTATTGATAAAAACAGAGAAATTTTTAAAAAACTGGGAGAATCCTCTAGTTATAAAATAAGAAGAAATAATCTTCTTGAAATTCCGTCCCATAAGACAGCGTTTTTTGAGAAGGGCCCACTTTACAACTGTGTAAAAATATATAATGCCCTGCCTAACACTTTAAGATCACTCAGAGGCACTCAGTTTCAGAAGGAAGTAAAGAGGTATCTTCTCTTAAACGCTTTTTATTCAATAAATGAATATATGACTAAGAGTGCCTAATTTTGTTTTTTTATTGTTTTTAATCTTGTTTGTTTGTGTGTGTGTGTGTGTGTGTCCGTTATTTTATTTTTATGACAATTTTGCTTTTTAACCTTTTGTATTTAAATTCTGTGTAAGATTTTATGTAATTATTTTTTATTGTATATTTATTTTAAATATGTAAGTATTTATTAGCGATGTTTGTAGATATGTAATTGTCAAAGCTATTTATTTATTTTTTTATTATTTTAAATTATTTTTAAATTTAAATTTAAATGTATTATTGACGACCCATTGTACTGTAGTGTACTTTTTGGCAATATATGATATCTATCTATCTATCTTAACTTTTACAACCTTCACTTCTACTACCTACTTCTTATCTGATAAACAATCCCTTGTAATTTCTTTCTCTCTTCTTTAAATATCAAATTTACCAGTGTTGGTTTTGCATTTCTACGCTACCCAGTTTGTTTAATGTTTTTATTTTATTATTATAAGAGTAACCTAGAAAATTGTTTGATTTATACTTTTAAAACCTTGACACCTCACGTATATTTTTATGTAGCAAATTTACCAATGTTAAGTAAACCAACTAAAATGTATACTTATTTTAAAATTCCCAAAAATGTATATTTTTATACTAGGTGTTCACAATACTGAACAATTCTTCAGATTAGAAGCCACGGAAGTACCTATAAAAAAGCGATAAATCCCCCACAGCCCGACGATGGACAAGAGAGGGAAGCCTTTCTGTAAGTAAAGGATCATTAATAAAAAAAATAGCTCTTCATTAAATGGAATTAAGAATGCTTAGGGTTGTGGGGGACGCCATGCCCCAGATATGAGAACAATATTTCAAGGAAAATCGGATTTGGGACACATATAAAGTGTATAAATTAGAAAGGAAAAAATACTTTTTGGCTCGAAAGACAAAGACAAGCTTTTTGAAGCTGCTGTGGCTATAGATATAATGTGTTAATGCCAGTAAAGGTTATTTTATATACGCCCACAAGATTGATGGTGTCTTTGCTCTCTAAAATATGGCCGCACATAAGTAGAGGATGAGTATTTGATGACTCTTTTCGCGACAAGGAACATAATTGTGTTTTGGATGCATTAAAATGGGCGAGATTTTTGGCGCCCCAAACCAATATTATATTAAGATCCTACAAAAGATATATCCGCATCGCCCTGCGCTTGTTATCCAAATCATGTTTAGTGATGGGTTTACGAACGTGAAAACTAGAGTAAAGGGTTCTATCGTCGGCGAAACTATGAATGGAGTTAGTTGTAGACGAGAGAAGGTCATTGATGTAAAAAAGAAAAAATGTTGGTGTGAACTGAGCCCTGAGGCATACCAGCATTTACTTGGTGAAAGCTTGAAGAATAGCTATTCACAATAACTGATATACGTCGATCAGATAGATAACCAGTGAGCCAAGTACAGATTTTAGTTGAAAGACCATAGGAGGGAAGTTTATTAAGAAGTGCGGCAGTGTATTAAAATTGGTCTACAGTTAGATGGAAGAGATTTGAATCCTTTTTTGGAAATAGGTTGAACACGTGCAGCTTTCCAGCTCTCCGGAAAGATACCTGTGTCGTAAAAAAATCGAAAGAGCCGAGTTAAGATTGGTGCAAGTTCTGGAGCGCATTTTTTAAAACGACTGCTGGTATGCCGTCCAGCCCATACGATTTCTTGGTGTTAAGATAAAGAATACGCTTAATGTGTTTTACGAATATTATCGGGCATTTTATGAGAAACTGGGGGGAGTTAAGGGTCAAATTGGCAGCAAATTGTTTAGAAAAAATACCAGTCGAGTTCAACTGAACCACAACTTATTTTACTACTGGGTTGAACCGAATTCGACGGGTTTTAGACAGTTATTAGCGATTTAAATTAAGCGTCTTTATCGGATGCTTTTTAAACTCTTCTAGCGCATTATGACATTGTTGACAGGGGATTCCGACACTCGATTTGATTAAATTAGGCAAGTCGATGTGCATCTCTATAAATTTAGCCACGACTTGCGATCAAGTTTACCTCCGGCAACTTTCAAATTTAATATACTCGTACGTTAATTCTTAAATCAAAAATGCATCACACTTTGCATTTATGCGACGTTTTGAACCAAAAAAACCATTATCCACTATTTTTTCGTTATAAATTACGTTTTTCCGTTAAACGATCTTGAAAATTTACATTTAAAGGTAAATATGAATCAATTTTATTTAATATTCATTATTATTCTTCTTATTCATTTATAATTTACCTAATAAGCTACAGGAATTAGTGTAATTTACATACATTTACTTATGAGTAAAAAAATAAAGCATTTAATTTAATAAAACGCCTCTATCAACTTTATTGCCGCCTGTCATAAAAAAATGATGCATACATACCTGCCAACGGAAATTTCCCCGAATGTTTGGTGGAACATCGTTATTTGTAATGGCAAAATAGTGAATGATGATGGTTTTTCGGTTCGAAACGTCGCATAAATGTAAAGTATGATATATCGTTGGATTGAGAATTAAAATATGATTTTATTAAGTTTAAAACCAAATAACTTTTATTAAACACAAAACGCCGAGGCCCACGGTGTTACCAAGCGGTTACCAAATACTAACCGTACCCGACATCAGCTTAACTGCCTTTTCACATAAGTGGACCTGGGAATTCCGGCGACGGACCGACGCTATCGAAGTGTATGGAGTTTTTGAGACCTTTCATACGTTAAGAACCTGGAAAGTCGGCTCAACGTGTGAAAGGTCTCATAAGACTCTATACACTTCGCTAGGGTCGGACCGTCGCGTCGCCCGGATTCCCGGCTTCCGCTAATGTGAAAAGGCAGTAACATTTTTTGATCGGAGGGGAACTGGTATGTTAGCGTGTTAAAGCCAATACTTAGAAAAATTGCAAAGTCTAGTCGATAAAAACTTTTTTTCTTAATTTGCATCAACAATAATTTTCTATTTCAGAAAACAGACCAATTAAATATTAAAAAATAGTGTTGAAAGGTCTTAGTAACTAGAAAGTCATTTTTAAAAATGATCATGTAAATTGATGTAGTTTGTACTGTCTAAAAGCTACCGATACTGCGTTTTACGTAATATTTCCCGCGGTATAGGCAACACACGTTGCATTTATTTTGTTTTGTTTTTGAAGAAAAAAGGATATAACCTAATAAAAAAAGGAGTGACCAGATGTCTCAGTAACCAGAGAGTCATTAAAAAAAAAAGAATCTGTAAATTGGTGCAGTAGTTTGTTCTTCTTTAACGAATATATAGGTGTAGATTGTAAAACTAAAAAATAAAAATAAAAATAGTCGGGTAATAATATAATATCTGCTAAACTACTTAATGCTAATAACTAAATAAACAAAAGCTTTTTATATTTTTTTAATACCATATATGTAAATATGTTATTTACCGACTTCTTTTTTATTATTTTTAACTATTTTAAGTTACTAAATTAATAACAAAAGCAGCGCCACATTTTGTAGGAACATTACTGGTTTTAATCGTTTATCAGAAAACAGATAAACTTATAATGAGTGTATGTTTACTTTGGCATTTTAACTAACCAGCAAGTATTAATCAGACAGTATTTCGTAATAGTTTTTTTCACATTTATTAATAATGGTTAAAGCTAAGGTTTATGTTTATGAAAAACGATTTGACGGTTTTCCCAAAGTTAGTGACCTAAAATTGGTAGAGGAGGATTTGCCTGAATTAAAAGATGGAGGTAACAATATTATAAATATTAGAAGTTTGTCTATAAAATTTAGCAAAAATTGCGGAAAATTCATATTTTAAGATTTATTTCATTTTAAAATTAGCTAAAATCAACGTTTTTGTTGTGTCTAATCATTGTGCGCATTAAGGAGTAATAATAATAATAATATAACAATAAAGGTCTTTATTTGTACACTAGTACCTATAATAAAATACAATACAAAAATATTTATTTCATACCTGTCGTGTACAAAAAGGCGAGGTTTCGTTCGACAGATAGCAATATCTATCGACTGTTTAACTAATCCGAAAAGAAAAAAACGAAACTAAATAAATTAAATTACAAAACAAAATAAAAAGAAAGAAAAAGATCCAAAATTTTAAAACTATATTTTAAACCTAAAAAATACATCTTATTGCTATTAGAGAGCTACCGATTACGCCCCAAAAGACATCCCAAAATAAACCGTTTAAAGGGGAGATACCTGTAAAATGTCAATTTTTTTTTTTAATAAGTTAGTTTAGTCCTTTAAGGAATCGTCCCTACAAAAAACCTAATTTTTAGTATTTTCTATACCAGAGAGTCGGTAAGTCACTATAATCAATAATTCTTATGTACCTATTCAAACTTTAAACGCGTTTTCCTCAAAACTCTATTTTGAAATTGGCGAGCACAATAACTCAAAAAGTTATTGACCGATTTTCTTGAAATTTTGCACACATATTTTTAACAGTTAACTAGAACCGATGTGTGCCCGCCGATTAACGGTCTCTCTTCGAGAAAAAAGTTAGCATACAGCCGCCATTTAGAATTATTAAAATGAAAAAATATATATTGTATTGTTTTAATATCTAAGTAAACTACATACCAATTTTTAAAAATATATGACTTTTTAATTTAAAAAAAATATATGAAAATCAATTAAAATTTAAGCATTTACAGGTATCTCCCCACTTAAAATTTATATTAGACATTTCAAAAATGTCTCCTGAAAAGTTATTAAAGTGCTTGGCCACAAAATAATAAAAATACCATTCGAATAATGCTGTGCTATGAGCTGGAAATGTAAGTTTACCCTTAAACCTAATATTTATATTATGAATGTCAGTACGAATTCGAATCTTATTATACATATAGATAGAGGGTGACTTATTTATTATTATTTTGAGACATAGGTAGAGCAGATGAAAGTAATGGCGATCACTCATAGTAAGCCAACCATTAACAAAAGCATTGTCTATTCTTTTAAACTTGCGTATCCCAAATATAGGACGATATATGAATTCTGTAATTTTTGAATACGACCAGGGGCTCAATTCTGCTAAATTAAACTCATTCGTTCGCTGAACGTATTCGTTCCGGGAGCGTATAACCTTCATCTGTTTTTTTTTAACGAACGAATAACCTTCACTTGTTTTTTAAAACAGGCGGTCATAAAACAGAAATCTGTATTACCATCTGACATCTGACAAAATTCAAAGTCATAACATAACCTAAAATTCCTTTAATGTGAAATTAAAGTTGAAAAAATCAGTTAACTAAGCTATTAAAAACAAAGTATACACTTTAATTGAAATACAAGAAGCAAATAAATAATAAACATTGTCCTCCGCAGCCAGAATAATCATTTGTAAGCAAAATAGTTTCTAAATCACATAACCTATAACCAAAAAGGGTTCGTGAAGCCGTCTCCTGCAGCTCCGTCGGCGCAAAAGCGAAAAAAGTGCGTGAAAGCGTTAGCCTGAAGCTCATTTGGAGCATTTGGAGTAAAATGAATATGTGAGTTGTCAAAATATAGATTGAAAAGGAAAACTATCAAAAATTACTTATTGCTTTGGAAAAGTAACTACCTAACAAGTTATTGCATATAACTTTTTTACCATCTTCCATTTATACTTTCTAAAAGAAGGCCTTTATTGAGTGTTAGGTACTTGTACGGAATGTTAGATTAGGACAAAGACTGGAAATGGAGAATAGCAAACTACATTAAAATATCACTTAAGGTAAGTAAACTAAAGTAAACTCATACCTATTTAGAAAAAAACATTTATGGTAAATTTCTTTTTAGTTCAAAAAGGTAATATTTTAAAAAATATTTGTCTTATTTATATAAATTGGGTAATCGTCTCGAAAGTTGGAGCACGCCCCATTTTGACCAAATTTGATATACAGGGGCACAGAACTAATAAAAAAGGGGCTGGTTATTTTTTTTTTGCTGCTTAATTAAATAGTATGTTCTAATTTACTGTTATATTAAGCATTTTGTGCAAAAAGACGGGGGAATATAGTGAGAATAGGAATGTTTTTGATATTGGGCAAAATCATAGTTGCTCCCTTTCAAGAGAATTACTATAAATTGTCAGTACATATCGGTAATTATTATTAGTTAAAATAAATAGGTACCCAAAGATAGCAAAACACATTTGTTACTTGCATGATTTTAAACAAAGAGTACCTAAATTATCAAAACCTTTTATTGCTAGTTGTTTTCTTTTTTCATTTAATAATAATAATTTTATTTGTAGGACTCTAGAAGACTATGAATATCCCTTAGGACTATTCCAGAAGTCAAAATTGCATAATAGTTCAAGAATCATATCAAATGATCGATAATAATCAAAATAATAATGCCCAACATGACTCACACATAAATTACCAAGCTTTTGTAATTTGTAAAAAATAATAAAAACAATCAATATTATTTTTTTGCCTTTATTTTAATTCTTAGGTTTACAATAAAAAAAAGTACATTTGAGTATATAAACGTTGTTTTTATAAACACTAAGTTTTTGTCCTTGAATATTTTTGCAGATAAGCTCTTGAAAATACTCCCAGTTTATATAAAATATATTTCCTAAATAATACACCAGCTTGAAAAATCAATTAAATCCAGACACTTTCCAGTGTTTTCCGTATAGTACAAATAATTTTACAATCTGGCAGTAACCTAAAAATAAAAAAATACAAATTTCAGGTTTAAATAAGCAAACGTAAGTTTTTCTTTAAACATTAATACCAGTTTAATGAGCATTATTTTAACTTTTAGCATTAGCAGGGTTAACTTAGGACATTGTAGAGTATATAAATTATAAAAGAAAGATTAAAAGCCATTAAGTAAAAGAGAATATTGCTCCTATGAAAAGATCATTGGTTTAGGTTAGGTTTAGTTACGTAAGGGTTTTCGAGCTGTGAACTGGTAAAAGGAAGAAGAGACACGAATACAAAAAGTAAAATTGAATATCTTTTTAAAGAAACTGGGACGGTATCTCATGGATAATTGAAATAATTTTATGAAAATATTAGTATACTTTTAATGCAAATTTTACTCACAGTTGCTTTTGTTCTTCCATTAAAAAGAGCAATGAAATTAATACCTTTCCATATTCAAGTGCACTCATTTTAAAATTAACAATAGACAAGTTATTAATCAGTGTTTAGGCAAAATTTTATGGGGTATTTTTGTAGGACTTTCTTTGTCTGTTATATAAACATGGTCTTAAGTTTTGATGCATTTCATGGGGTTCCTGGGTTAGTTGCCTTGTCATTAAAGGACTATATGTTTCTTGCAATCTCTTTTAGAAGCTAAAAATATCAAAATTTTTAAAGGGAAACAAATATAAATATAAGACATTTAAACTCACCTTTTTTTCTACCTTACTTGATGCCTCATATTTAGACAAAGAAAACTATCACTAGGTAATAAACCAAAGCATTTTCAATACGTTGTTTACAGTGGAAAACATCATTTTCAACAAATTTAATATTTTTCATAAAACGGTAATAAAATTTTCTAACCTATATCTTTGGTGTATTGTGGGTTAGCTACCTACTGACTGATGGCCTAGTTTACACCGCAAAGATCTTTGGATTCTTTTAAATGAGTTTTAACTTTAGTAATAAAATCAAAATTGGGTATCAAACTTTATTATTTATGAGTTTGCATAGAATGAAAAGTTTGCTTGACTTTGACAAATCTGTCATATTTTAAATTTTAATGCGGTGTTGTGCGCCAATTTGTGAAGTTGGCTATGCACGAACGAAAACCTTTTTGTTTTCATAAGAGCCTAGAGGAAATAAAGAAAAAACTAATAAAACGCAAACAAAAAGGCGCTTATGAATAGTGGAATAGACCCCCAGCCACTCTAGCAGTAATACAAGGACCATACACAACGTCGCAGTAGTTTTAATGTGACAAAACCAATGCATGACATAACATCAATTTCAAATTTCTATTCAGTACCTGTCGATTCTGATATAAAAGTTTAAGGTTAACGTATGCCCTTTGCAAACACAAATTTATATGATCTGCAAATCTTAGATCCTGATCCATGTTTTTTGCTGCGGCATTAATTTTTTCCGGATTTAATAATAGGTTGTGTGCTTTTGCAATACTTAAGAATTGAGATAAATCAAAGTTTAATACTAAAACTGCTTGAGAACACCCCTCTGGAGAAAATGTTAAATAGACTTGTGTGTCATTAGCATAAAAACGATAATTTGAGGAGAGAAAAGCACCAGTAAGTCTAGATGTGTAAACACTAAACAGAAGGAGTCCCAAAATTAAGCCCTGCGGAATTCCAGTGGTAATATTCTTAAAGGATAATTGTTTACCCTTATATCGCACAGCTTGCATTCTTCCTGACAAATACATTGTCATTAATCGTGCTACCATTTTAGACAGTCCAACATACTTTAATATTGCGATAATCATTTTGTGGTCAAGTGTATCAAATGATTTACTAAAGTCCAGCATCCCCCGCCGCCAAAATGTCATCAGTAATACTCACTGTACCACATCCATGTAGTTTTTTGTATGCAGATTGATTTACGGGTACTGTTTTTTCCTTTGTAGTTGATTATGTAATAGCTTCGCCAGTATTTTTGCAAATGTGGGTATAATACTAATCGCTCGTAGCTCATGTAGAGATTCAACTAAAGAAGTTTTGAAAGTGGAGTTACCAGAGCCCCTTTCCAAGAATTAGGAAATACAGAATTGTTAATACAACAATTTATAATATGTGTAATTTACGGCAAGAGAAAAGGTGTGCACAGATTTTTGGAAAAAATATTAATCCCATCAACACCAGTAGCTGGTGTTTTCATTGAAAAAAAACCTACAACATATCAATCTCACTAACACTTTAAAACACAAATATTGATTTTGACCCTTATTTGTAAAAACCGCAACAATTTTGTTTCACGGGACATGTCTTACAACACTCGCCAGACACATGACATACCCCTGCCCATACCGACTCGGAGCTTAACAAAAAAATCTGTGGTTTATGAAAGTATAAAAATGTACAACAATTTACCAATGAAATAAAAGCCTTTTCTTCACTACAGTTTTTTAAAAGAGAAATTAAAAATATATTAATTGGTAAAGGTTATTATAGTTTGGATGAGTTTTACAGTGATGTTTTGTGACACTTCATTTTTGTTCCTTTTGCTCTATATATGTATATGATTTTATGATTTTATAATTTGTAATATATGTTAGTCTGCATGTTTTTTTCTTTTTTAAATTATTGTCGATTTATAGCTATGTATTTTTTTACATTTTACATTTGTATTTGTTTTTTAAGTTGTTGGTCATTTCTAATGTTTGTTTTTTATATTTTAACATTTTAACCATTTATTTCTTTTATGTAGTCGTCATGTCTATTTGTTTGCATTTGATGATTTTTTTTCTTTTTATATATTTTTTATCTTTTTTTATGTAGTCTTCATGTCTATTTGTTTGCATTTGATGATTTTTTTCTTTGATGTATATTTCTACACCGCTTTGTCAATAAGAATCTTGTTTCTTGGATAATAAAGCATATTTTGACTTAACTTTGACTTGGACTTTGAAAGCTTTCCTTGTTCATAAAAACTTATTACGGTATCATCTTCGGGAAGCCTAGGCACAGAGCTTATAAAAAGGTTATTGATTATCTCATCATTCGCAAATTGATCAGTTATACAGTTATATGACTTTGATTTCTCATTTAGAAATTTTAAATGCGACCATAATTTCTTGGGATTTTTATCATTAAACCTGTTTGTATAAAAGCTTCGTTTTTCTCTTTTAATTGCTACAGTAAACATATTTCTTATATTCTTATATTTAATCCAGTCAGTCTAAAGTTTAGTTCTTTTGTATTTACTAAGTGCCTTATCTCTATCTTTTTCATGGCTCGCATTGTAGGTTTTAATCATGAAGCATATTTTTTGTTATACGATGCGTGACAAATGAAGCATGCAAATCTAACATCATAGTAATATTTTCACGAATAAAATTAACTTTATCTTAAACATTGTTGATGAAATATATGTCGTTTCAGGGAATTAATCTTAAATCCGACTTAAATTGTTCATTATTTAACGATTTAAAATTTCTAACCGTTTTAAACTCCGTGCCAGGCTTTGCCGATTTTATTCCAAATGTACAATAAATTAAATGGTGATCACTGAAGTTAACTGGTAATACACCTTTTTCGGTTACAATTTTCCTATCCAATGATAAAAGGTAATCTATTAATGAACACGTTGTATCTGTTTTTCTAGTAGGACACTCCAGCAGCAGGGTAAGACCAACGCCAATTAAGAAACTCGAAAGCATATCTAGTATCCACATTGTCAATATTTAGTACGTTAATATTAAAATCTTCAAGGCAACCTCAGAAACGCTTTGCAAAATAGCCTCCTCTAAACGATAAAAAAAGGCTAAATAATTAGTGTTTGGAGGTTTATAGACAATACCAACAGAAAGTGTTATTTTCTGTAATTTAAATTTCACTAAGATTTGATCAATATGTGTACTACTTTTTCGCACCGTATAATTAATATTATATTGTTTTTTTATATAAATCGCAACCCCACCTCCTCTGCCCTGCCGATCACGACGCTCAAATCTGTATCCATCGATACTTAAAACATTATTAGGAATAGTAGCATTAAGCCAAGTTTCTATGACCCCTATTATGTCATATTGAGTACTCCTCGCTTAAAGCTGGGTAAGCGGAGTGTTAAAACTGTCAACATAAAGCCATCCTCCTGGTTAAATTTGACATTTTTGACACTTGTAAAACTAAGCGGTAAGCGGCTGCGTACTCCTGAATGCATCCATTGAAACTCGTTAATATAATATCTTTGACGATTTATGACAGATACTAACAGCACAAATATTTTTAAAGTTAACCTAAATTTTATGGCAAAGTTTTAAAACAAAAAAAATAATATATTTTGTCACACTTTTTTTCTTGCATTTAAAATTGCATATAATATATTTAGTCTAGGCGCATAGCAACGTGCCCTTTTACTTTTCCAGTGCCGGATCAAGGTGTATTTTCCACTGAAGCGAAGAGTATCATAGGTCCAAACCACTGAATAAAAAGTGAAGATAAAAAATTGTGTTTTTTTCCTGGTCTTATTTATATTTAGACTTTATATTTATATTTTAGAAATTTAATAAAATACAGATCCGTATTAAAGTTAAACTCCAATGAGTATTACATCATTAAATTTTTATTAAAATCGGCTTTTAAATTTTGATATTAGAATATCATGGCCGTATTTGGATGGTCCCACGAAAACAATACCATCGAATAGAGCAAAAAAGTGGCAATGTAAAATTGCAATTTATTTTAAAACCCGAATATAAATATGACAAAAAAAAAAAATAAAACGAATTTCCAATTTTTTTTTTTTTTTTTTTGATATTACCGAGAATACTCGGAATTTTAACGCTTTCTAAACAGCATATTATCAGACACATAAAACCTCAACTTTGTTCTTATTTAACAGACTTCGCATCTTTTACCATTTTCCAGATGCCCATAAGATCCTCCCTTATCTTGTACAAGTTAAATGTATCATGTTAGTTCGATGGATCAAAACTGAAACATATTGCTCTAGATAAACTGTGTCCTCTTACAAGATAAAAAATACAGTTTCAATTAACAAATATTTTATCAAAACTGTAGCAATACAGGGTGTCCCAGATAAGAATGAACTCTATGGGGATCTCGGAAACCGTAAGAGATACGAAGTCGGTTAAATGGGAGAAAAGTTTTGCATTTATTCGCCGAACAATATGCCTTTTAGAAACTTTCAAAATTCCGAGTACTTCCGAAGATATACGGAAAAAACCGAAATTTTGTAAAATAGATTTTATTTTTTCCTTACATTATTAGAAGAGATACCTCAAAATAGATTGCACATTTACATTGCCACTTTTTGTCAGCTACAAGATGGCGGTTTCAGATTTGACATCTAATGTTTCGTCTTCAGCTGACAGATGTCAACTTCATTTTTTCTTATGGGCGCCATATTGGATTTTTACGTGAATAGGTAGTATTTTCCACTATGGTTTCAACGACGTATAACACTTAATATTTTTACGACGTTTCGAGCTAAAAACCTTCATCAATGGTAGCTGATGATTATTGAGGAGAAACGAAACGTCTGATTACATGTCGAAACTCAAATAATGTGGCAAGAAAATGTAGAATTAATTTTTATCTATCGCTTTCAGTTGAAACCGAGAAATATCAATTAATGCAATTATTGGTGTTTGTCAGATAATATTCATTTCTTTTGTTTACTAAATGTTTAAAGCGATGTTATAAAAAAATTATTTTTCCTTATTTCGATTATCAATAATTAAACATTTACTGCAACTAATTGCTGCTCGCATTTCAGCTCTTAATTCTTAATTTGTCTACCCCATCAAAGAACATCCTTTTAGCTATAGCATAGACAGGCGGCTTTGGAATTAAACAATTGCTAGTGTTTCGATCTGTCACTTGTGAAATCGACATTATTCATTTGCAAATGTCAATCTGTGTTGTGTTGTGTTATTTTAAACCGTTGAATTATACAAATAAAAGAGATGGCACATTATTCGAATGAAGAAAAATTTGACATGATTTGTTGTTATATCGAGAGTAACAAAAACGGTGCTCAAGCAGAGATGTCTTATTTTCAAAAATATCCTGAACGGCGTCAACCTGGACGGTCCATTTATAGACGATTAGTCGAAAACTTAAAAGAGCATGGCGCATTTGACAAACCAGTATTACATCGTAAAAAAACCATGATCCTGAACAGGTTATGACAGTGTTGCTGGCTGTTGAAGAAGATGATTCTATAGGGCTTCGCATTATTGAAAATGAACATGGTGTTAGGAAATCTGTGAGTCAAAGAATTCTTTCAAGAGCAGGATATCGCCCATATAAATACTGCATCTGCCAGGCATTGCATCCTGGAGATAAAGAGCGCAGACTTACTTTTTGCGAGTGGTTCACTAGACAATGTGATGAAAATCCGGAATTCCCTCATAAAATTCTCTGGACTGATGAAAGTTATTTTTCAAATAATGGAATGTTTAATAGAAAAAATAGACATTATTGGTCAACGAATAATGAAAGTCGATATCGAACATCCAGGTACCAGAACCGTTTTGGAACAAATGTCTGGTGTGGTATTTTTGCAAACCGAATCATTGGACCCATATTTTATGAAGAAACACTCAATTCCGAGAGATACGGGCAATTGTTAATGAATGAAATAGAAGACGCTTTAGATGACCTTCCTCTACAAGTAACAAACCAGATGTGGTTTCAACAGGATGGGGCTCCTCCTCACAATTCACGAAATAATATGGAATATTTAAGAAACCGCTTTGAAAATAACTTAATTGCCACTCATGGTCCGATAATTTGGCCTCCACGGTCCCCAGATATCACCCCTCTGGATTTTTTCTATGGGGGTACCTTAAAAACGAAGTCTACTAGAAAATTTTTCAAAGCACCGAAGAATTAAAAGCTGAAATACGAACAGCGATTAGAAAGATAACACCGGGCATGTTAGAAAATGTAATGAGAGAAATTGTTTATCGTTGTTATTTATGTTTGGAAAATGAAGGAGGTATTTTTGAAAACCAGAAATAATTTTTGTGGATCATTGATATTGAATTAGATAAAGTGTTATTGTTCATGAATTTGCATTATTATTAAATGTTGTTTTACTTTGTAGTGAGTGTTTATTTGTTGTTAATTGAAACAAGAAAAAATATTGATTTCATAACATCACTTTTATCTGACAAACACCAATAATTGCATTAATTGATATTTCTCGGTTTCAACTGAAAGCGATAGATAAAAATTAATTCTACATTTTCTTGCCACATTATTTGAGTTTCGACATGTAATCAGACGTTTCGTTTCTCCTCAATAATCATCAGCTACCATTGATGAAGGTTTTTAGCTCGAAAAGTCGTAAAAAATATTAAGTGTTATACGTCGTTGAAACCATAGTGGAAAATACTACCTATTCACGTAAAAATCCAATATGGCGCCCATAAGAAAAAATGAAGTTGACATCTGTCAGCTGAAGACGAAACATTAGATGTCAAATCTGAAACCGCCATCTTGTAGCTGACAAAAAGTGGCAATGTAAATGTGCAATCTATTTTGAGGTATCTCTTCTAATAATGTAAAGAAAAAATAAAATCTATTTTACAAAATTTAGGTTTTTTCCGTATATCTTCGGAAGTACTCGGAATTTTGAAAGTTTCTAAAAGGCATATTGTTCGGCGAATAAATGCACAACTTTTCTCCCATTTAACCGACTTCGTATCTCTTACGGTTTCCGAGATCCCCATAGAGTTCATTCTTATCTGGGACACCCTGTATACCAGAATGTATAAGCTAAAATTAGTGATTTATTCTAATTTTTTCATTTATAATGCGTAATAAAGTTATGTCTTATTTGTTTGTGGTAGTATTTAAAATATTATTTGTTTAAATTACTTTTTAGAATTTCTGGCCGAGGCTATTTATTTAAGTCTTGATCCTTATATGAGAGCATATGCACCAAACCTTACTTTGGGGACCACATTTATTGGAACACAAGTAGCGAAGTAAGCTAGTTAAAATCTGTACCTTAAAAGCACTTGGGCTGAAGTCCACTTTTTTAAGAAATGCGTTTTATTATTTACTTTAATATTTTTTATTATTCTGTTTTATTAAGTTTTAAGATCAGTACACATTAAAATTTTAAGGTTTAAAGATTTTCGTCCTGATAACTTTCAAAAAGTGGACTTTAGTCCAACTGCTTCTAAGGTACAGAAATAACAAAACACATTTCTTAAAAAGTGGACTTCATTCTAAATGCTTTTAAGGTACAGAAATATTTATTTTTGATGGTGAATAACTTTAGAATAAATAAAATTATCAAGATGCCGACTTTGCAGAAAGATTAGGATTTTTTAAGGTTTTTGACGTGACAACGTCTTATAATTCGATGGACCCAGCTGCACGCACCAAAAAACATGACTCATGTGCCGTTACCTCGCGCGTTCCATTTAAGGCTCGAAGTGCAAGCAAGAGCGCGAAACCCAACAAAGAGGCACAATCGCCGCGTCGTTCGACATCTGTTTTTCTCCTACTTGAGTGAGCGTGCAGTGAAAAGTAAATGTGATGTCAATTGTTTATAGCAACGATAATTGCGGCGATAAAAGTAATGAGTCTTTCGACATTGTCACGTTCAACTCTCGTCAGTAAACCGACTTTGCAGACAACCGATTTTTTTCTTATCATATCGTCGTCACTTGGTTGTATTTTTTTACTAACTAACTAACCAAAACTAACCATAAATACAAAATGGCCGATTTTTCGATATAGGTAAACTTTGTTATTTTAAGTAAAATACCATGTATATTTTTCTAAAATCTTAAAGCTCAATTTTATATATATAATTAAAGGAATTATTGATCTTTAAAAAATTGACAGCATGGCAGCAATTATTTGCTTCGTACAAGTTTACAGGAAAAATATACGGCAAGAAACTTTAGGTTATTTACCAATATTACCAAAAGTTTTTAAAAAGTAATCTAGCCTTACGGCAACAATATTTTTGTGAATAAGGTAAAATACTGTTAATATGTTTGTTCCAGCAGGCTGTCAGAAAGGTTTACAACCGTTCAGATTCTGCGCACGTCAAATTTGTCGTTTCAGCAGTGCCATGTTTGTAACACTATACAATTGTTTGTTGTTCCAGCAGTAGTTTTAAGCTGTTGGTAACATGTTGGAAACTGTTTGAAAAATTTGCAAACTTTCTTCAAACATTACTGACAAATTTTTAACATAACCTTTCATGTATTGACGTATAAGCAGTATGCACGCTTTATTTATTTTTCGTTCCAGCAGAAAAGTGTTGCCAACATTTCTGACTAATGTTTGTAACAATTTCTGCGCTTTATGGTGAGTTTATAAAAAAATTTTAGCATTTATCATTTAACATTTTACATTTAACATTTAAGATTTAGCATTTAGTAAGTTAGACACTGTTCATAAAAATATAAAAATTAGAGGTTTGGTCATGCGCATTGTAATGATATTTGACTTTTGACAGAAGACAGCCGCTTTCTTGTCAGTTTTGATTGATCCCATTACAAAAACTTTATTAATTTCACAATTTGGCGAGTCCATCTTTAACTTAGCGCAGATCAAAACAATAATAAAACCAAAATACATCCAAAATATATCAAATTATGACATTACAGAAAATATTCCGACATTTGACAGGTTTTGACATGCGCAGTCGAATTTTCATTTAGCATTTAATTTAAGAAGATAAAAGTTGGCCAACTCTTAAATGATAAATGTTAAATCCTAAATGTTAAATGAGTTTTATGAACGTCTACATGAATCACCATAAGCCGAACTTTTGTTAAATACTAAATGCTAAATGTTAAATGTTAAATTAAATGCTAAATTTTTTTATAAACCCACCATTACGATTGTTGCTAACATGTTTCCAACATTCTGCTGGTACAAACCTATTGTCAAACAATACTTTTAACTGCCATGCCGTCATTTTTTTATAAAACAATAAATCTAATATGTTTGGAAATAATCATCTCACGTTACATTTTTTTAAGGGAAAAAATTAATTTTATAAATAAAGAAAAATATCCATGGTGTTTTACTTAAAATAACAAAGTAGCCCAATATAAAAAAATCGAATATTTTGTTTTTGTGTTACCAGATTCTCAAAACCAAATGGCGGAGATATATTTAACAAAAAAACTTTAAAAAAATCCATGGCTTTTTGTACAAACCGCATATTCATAACTTTATTTGTTTTAAATAGGGATGCGACATCGAAGTAAAACATCGATGTTGAACATCAATGGTGACATCGAAGGTCTAGGTCTATCCGTGGCAACGAAACATCGAACAAATAACATAGATAACATAGATGTTTCTTAAATATCGATGCCACGGACGGATTTATTGTTTTTTTATAGCGGCGGTGGCTTAACTGGCAAAATTTTAGGATTTGGTATTCACAATTTTCTGAGGAGCAAAAAAAGCTCATATTTTTTCCTACTATTGCATGCTATTTCTATTAAACCATTATTATTAAATCACTAAAATTATACGTTCTTAACTCTTTCCAAATAACCCGATGATGGCAAAACATCGACTATTGATTAACCTAACATCGATGTTTTCATAATATCGATGAACATCGCGCATCCCTAGTTCTAAAGTTATAAGCTATCAAAATGGATAAAATATAGTCGAACACCCTGTATTATTATTTAGTTTGTACTATGTTTGTACATATGATATTATCCCAAACCTGTACCAAGGATTTCCATTTTTATCCTAAAAGTCTGACAGACCCCACACAAAATTTTTATCAGATATTATTGGTTTTAAAAGAAAGACAAATAAAAAAATGCAATTTGGAAAAAAATATTTTTTTTGTTTTTGCCCCCTCCTTCCTTAAACAAATTTTATTGACCAATTCCAAATTTTGCAAATATATCTGCATTTTTCTGATAATAATCAGAGTTATCTTGCATTAAAAGATGTAAAGTAAAAAAAAACAACTGGCTATAGCTTTTCAAAAATATGAATAATTTACGAAATTTGGGATTTGTCGTTTAAATTTTTTTCGCAAATTCCAAAATAAATTTTTTCCGGTTTTGATAATGGTGATACTTAAAGAATTACCTAAATATCTTATTTTAAAGGTGATATTTTCAAAACTAATAAAGATAGATAATATATTAAATGTGGTATTTTTTTAAAGTTCTTTTGTCCTACCCCATATATTATAACCCATGGCATATTAGAACTACCCTGATACTAGGGCAATCCACGATGCTAAATGGGGATTTACTCAAGCGTCATAAAGACCTATTGGATTGTAAAGCTTAAATGATTAAAAAAAACAAATTTTATATAATGTTTACCTTTTTATCGGTGGGAGAAGCGGCAATACATTTTTAAATATGTCAAAAAGTACTGCTAATATATCGGCTAGTGGAAATCGTTCGAATCATATCAGATTATATATTTTTCGTTATTCTGAATTTATTTTCTTCAAAATTAAAAAAATAGACACGCTTATGAATGTCAAAACGAAATTTTTCTTTTTACAACTTTGTAGCCCTCCGCTGTCTTTACGTCACTCTCAAAGTGTCATATGAATGAAGTATACCACTGTTTAGCATCCCTATCTTAATCTGACCCGCCCGAAAATGTCTGATGGATATATTTTCGACTCCCTTCTTGAGCTCCCCTATCATTAAAAAGCTTGAAAAAATATCACATTAATTATATCTAACTTAATAAGTTACGAAAATATGGCGGTCCAAATAAAGTATTCAAATAACTAATAAACTACCGTAATTTTTAGTAGGTAAAGGTATCTACTGACTTCATGTCCTAAGGTTATAAAATACTCCTAAAATGCTTTAAAAGGATGTGCCACTTTTTTCATTTAATTTTTTTCCTAATATGGCACCTAGCTATAACATTGACATTTAAAGTGTTGCCATTGATAATTATGGTTAAAAAATGCAGACCGTGCTAATATACTATTGCGTCAAATTTTATTGGAATTTATTAAACGGTTCAGATATTACATTTTCTTATCCGAAAAGTTAAGACGTTAAGGACATATATTACAATAAACTTTTCTTCCTAAAATAAGGTACAGAATCATACCCTGTATTTTAGGCCATCAATTAAGTTACACCCTGTATGTTACTTTTTACTGCCATTTAAATCATTAATTTTAGAATAACAAAAAGCAAAAATTCAAATTACGCTGTCGGACAATATGTAATTGGACACTTTGGATGGAGAACACATACCATATCAAAAGGAGACAGAGTTAAACATCTTCTTGATTTTGAAGGTTTACCATTGTCGCTTGGTTTGGGAGTTTTAGGACGACCAGGGTTAGTTAATTTATATTTAAAATAGAAACGGCTTATATTAGCTCAAACAAATAAAAAATTAGACACTAAAATACTCATTTATGCAAGAAATTTCTTCTTCTAAGTATGTGTTATATCGGCCGAAAATACGACTGTATTATTAAAAATAGTATCTACTGCGTATTTTATACTTGCTGATACCGTAAGGGGCAGACCTTCGTTACTTTTAAAAGCTAAAAGTTTGTCAGTGTATGCTCCCAACACAGCTAGAAGCAATCGTGCACTATGAAGTTTGACTAATAGTGGCTTTGGCAGGTACCAGGTACCAATGGTTCTTTTGTCATTTTGTAAAAGCTGAATTTTATATATGTTACTTGAGATGCTTTTTTAGTCTCTGGACAATTTTGACAGTTCCAACCCCTTGGTAGAAAAATATTTTAGGATTGACCAATGATCCGAGAAAGTCCCCTATTTCTATTTTTTAACAAGATATAACAAAAAGTTCTAAATAGAGTTGTAGAGTTTTTTGCAAAAAGGCTTTTTCCAAAAATATTTCGATGTACACACACAGATTTTCCCAAAAAAGTTAATGCTGTGAGGTTAGTTTTTCAAAAAATGTTTTTGGGACACTTTGTATACATCCAAATATTTTAAGGATTTAAAAACCCTATAACTCTTATTTAAGACTTTATGTCATATTTTTTTAAATAACAGAAATATTGGACTGCTTCGGACCATTAAGGTACGCGCACATACACCGGCATATAGCAACTTGAATTAAAATCCAGCCATTATCGTTTCATATGGGCGATACAAGTCAGAAATTGAGTTATTTGAGAAGAATTTAAGCCGATTCCTACCGCATGGTTTTAACCCAGGGGTTTTATACCATGGGTGAAAGAGCACTAACTTTTAATATGTACCCATGGTTTTCCCATGACTTGAATCTGCGAGTGTGTCATTTAATTTTTCCAAAACTATTTTTTTCGTACCGTCCGTGTCCGATGCCGACGTATGTACGCGTACCTTTAGGCCACCTCAAAATGTTTGTCTGTCAAGGAGGCAAGACACAAATTCAGACACGAATAACGTGTACGACGCGTCGCAGTACAGCATGTACTTTTGTAACTTATGAAATTAAATTATACAGTGCACACTTACTAGCGACGCGTCTATTTGAGAAGACATTGATTTTTGTGACAGTTATAGCCTCTCGCGTCGCACGCGTTAGACGCTTCTCAAAGTCTTGCCTAAAATTCAGCTTTTACAAAATAACAAAAGTTAAGCTTCAATTTATTAACCTTTAGCACCTGGTACCTGCCAAAGCCACTGTGAGTCAAACTTAATATCTACCATTTCTTTTAACTATGTATCATGCATTGACAAACTTTTAGCTTTTACCAAATAACGATGGGGTCTGCTGCTCACAGGCGCTTACTTCATTCCTTAATATCAAAAATAAATATAAAAAGCATGAAATTAAAATAATAAAAATATATTTATATAATACGTTTAACATAATAATAGACAATCATATTTTATAATAAATAAATCATATATGTATAATAATAAATAAATATTAAGAAGTAGGTATGACTTTTGGTTCAAAAATTCAAAAGTAATCGAAATTCTATTTTAAAATGTTTTTCTATTGGTTATAGTTTCTAGGAAAAAATTAAATTACCTTAAAAAAATTTAAAAAATATATTTTTTTCTGTTTGATAAAAAAATACAATAATAGTTATTTATTAGATAAGTGAGTTATATTACATATAAGTCACGCAAGAAAAGTTTAACTCTCGAGCCCGAAGGGCGAGAGAGATAATTTTCTTAAGTGACTTATATGTAATAACTCACGTGTCTAATACAAAATTTTATCCAACACTTTCGTATAAATCGTTTTTAATATCGAAAATAATTTGAAAACGTCATCCATTATTTGTTACTTGTCATTGTCAACACCAGCAACAAAATTTTGTATTGTCTATAATTTACTAGTGAGCTAAAGGGTACTTTAGCTCACTAGTGACTTATAGTACACTTTATATCCTCAAAATCTGATCAATTATGTAGATATTATATGTAAGTGTTGGATAAAAGCATTTAAAAAGTTTTCCTATAATAAACGGGGATATTCAATTTAAAATGTGTTCTATACTTTTAATCAAACTAAAATAATAAGCTTTAAGTTTTTTAAAATTAGATAAGAAAAATACCAAATATTTACATCTATATTGCCACTTGTTTGATTACAAGGTGATGCCAAAAATGCATCTAACAGAATGGAAAACATTTGAGCATATTTTGTGATTAAACACTAGCGTAAAAAAGTACTTGAGATTATTGTTTAGTTGCTAATATAAAAGAATCCATTTTCTGTGGTTTTTATTGTTTTGATTAAAATATGGCTTAAGTATTCTTGCTAAATGAGTTTTTTTATATACATACTATACTTTTTAGATGCTTAGATACAACGTATCCCATCTAAAAAATGCAAGTTTGGGTCATATCTCAAAAATTAAACCATTCTTATTTATTTTTGGTTCGCTACTGCATTTTACGTAAAAAGCTATACGCTTTTGTACTTGAAGTTTGTTTTATTATTATATTAATGTTTTCCAAACCAATCAAGTTAGACTTAAAAAGAAAATAAAATATCTTAGGTTTCTTGTACCTTTTACGCTTAACCTATACCCTATAATTCCAATTAAAAAAAAACACCCTGTACAATAAAGAATCAATAGTCATTTTTAGTAGTTGAATGCGCATTTTTAGCTATTGTATCCGCTAGGTACTTCATGACCAAAATGAGATTTAATCTTATAAAAGATTACTGTAAAAAAAAAATTGTGTCCTCTCACACTCTACCCAATGCTTGAATAATAAATTTATGTGGGTACCAATGTTAAGTTGCACCTATTTAGGTTCGCCCAATAAAAATAAAAAGATATCTATACACAGTTAAAGACGGCACTACCGCGTTGTGTAAAAGATGCTGTAAAATGCAATAACTACCTATTTCAGTGCTTGGGCAACATAGGCGAACAGGGAAAGCAATGATATAAACAGTCAAAAACCCAGCATTTACGGTACCTCTAGACATTAGGTCTTTGTGAGCTGTTACAAAGATAAAAAACTCACACAATAGAAAAAAACATAAAAAATAATATCCTTGTAAACTTAGCTTTAAATGTTTAAATGTAATGCTGTTTTATATTTAAAGCCTAAAAACTAAAAAGAAGAATAATAACCTGTTATGTTTATGGCAAATAAATCTAAAAAATAATTTAAAGTGTACAGGGTGTTTCCTAACTACAGTACGAGACCTAAAGGGGTGTTTTTTTATGTCATTTTATAAAAAAGTTTCTATAAACATATGTCCGGACTTGCTTGCATTCTAAGACACAGGGAGTTAAAAAATCTTTTAAATATCTTAGGAACCCTTTCACCGACTTGAATATTTGGGACTTATTTAATTTAATAAAACGCTTGTAAAGCTTTGCTTAGTATAGTATTACTGGGTCCACTGGCGTCTCAGTGGGCACTACTTCCAATATTATTGTGAAAAAAGGACGCCACTGACTTTTTGTAAAGTTTTTATACTTTTTCTGATTAAGCAATAAACAATTTAACTTTTGAGTCCCTTGTATTTTTTCGTATCTGCCTTTGTTTTTAATAATAAATTAATATTAAAGCTTCTTTAATTTCTTCTAAAAAGTATCCCCAGGCCACAGACAATATCATATTATAAGCAAAAAAAAAATAAAACAATTATTTGCCTTAAAATTAATAATCAGTTGTGTATTTAATCGAAAATTGTTATTTTCCCTATTTACTAAGGTCAAAATTGTTAATTTTTTAATCTTGAATATTATTTTATGCTGCTTAGGGCTATTTTTTAGACTGACTAAACGTGGTTTCAAAATGAAGCAAGCTACGAAGAAAATACAAGGGACTAAGAGGTTAAATTGTTAATTGTTTATTACCAAAAAACAATTAAAGTTTATAAAAAGTCATTGGCCTACATTTTTTCACAATATTATTGGCTGTGGTGCCCACTGAGACGCCAGTGGACCCAATAATACTAATCTAGGCAAATCTTTACAAGCGTCTGATTAAATTAAATAGGTGTCCCAAATTTAATTCAAATCGATTAAAGATATTTGAAAAATACCGACTTTTTTAAAAAAATTTAACGTTCTGAAGAAAGCACTCCCTTAACTTTCGTACCGTAGTTAGGTAGCACACTATACAGGGTGTTCATTTAAAAACTTTCCACTCAAGTTATCTTCGAAACGAGACAGATTTGAGAAAATCGCCGAAACACGTCAAGATATTCATTGAGGGGGAACGTTTTACAAAAATTGGACGGCGCCCTTTAACCCTAACCACCAGGGCCACCACCCCAAAATTCTTAAATGAGAAGGCGGGTCGAGTGATACATCATTTTAAAGCTCCTGACGAGTACTTTATAACCCTAGAATATGAAGTCAATATCTTCCCATATTACAAAATGGCGGTACTTTAAAAATTACCTAAATACCTGATTTGGATGGCCATATTTCGAAACTAATAAAGTTAGATGTACCTAATGTGGTGTTTTCTTAAAGCTCTTTTAAAGGTCTTTTTAATGGTGATACTGGTAGTAATATACAGGGTAGAAGAAAAAGTACATATTTTTTTATTTAAGAATCCTGTATATTATTTTACCATTAAAAAGATCTTTAAATGAGCTTTAAGAAAATACCACATTAAGTACATCTAACTTTATTAGTTTCGGAAATATGACCATCCAAATCACATATTTAGGTAATTTTTAAAGTACCGCCATTTTGTAATAGGTGAAGATATTGACTTCATATTCTAGGGTTATAAAGTACTCGTCAGCAGCTTTAAAATGATGTATCACTCGACCCACCTTCTCATTTAAGAATTTCGGGGTGGTGGCCCTGGTGGTTAAGGGTTAAAGGGGCGCCGTCCAATTTTTTGTAAAAAACGTTCCCCCTCGATAAATATCTTGACGTGTTTCGGCGATTTTCTCAAATCTGTCTCGTTTCGAAGATAACTTGAGTGGAAAGTTTTTAAATGAACACCCTGTATAACCCATACCCTCACTCCCCTTAAACCAATAACAAAATAAATGTAATAAATTTTTAGACCACATTTTTGTAGGAATTCGGCATATTTTGGTTTTTGGAAATTTGCAAACCTCAAAAAGGAGAAACGGTGGTTGTTTCTGGAGCTGGTGGTGCAGTTGGAAGTATTGTTGGACAAATAGCAAAGATAAAAGGTTGTAACGTAATTGGAATTGCTGGAGCAGACGACAAAGGAAAATGGCTAACAGATGAATTGAGCTTCGATCACTTTATTAATTATAAAACCCAAAATGTGAAAGAAGAACTAGAAAAGCTTGCATTCCAAGGAGTAGACTGTTACTTTGATAATGTACGTATAATATGGGGTAATTATTTTAAAAAGAAAGGTAAGATAGTAAGATTAATAAGTATCTACTAAAATATAATCGATTTTTGATGGAAACGAACATGTTTGGCAGATTACATAGTATTTAAGACTTATTTTTAACAAACATCTAATATGTTTGAGACTGTATAGATATTTTGAAAAGTTTTTAGTATCAATTTTCCATAAATATTTCTATGAAGGATGTTTTAATTGCGACACAAAAATGTGGGGGCTTTTTAAAGATCTTTTGATAAAAAAAATGTTTAAACATAGGTATGGAAAAGGATACATATTTCTCTCTTTTCTTTTGGTTTGTTAAAATGTGCAGTAATATTTATGGTATTGAAATTGAATTTTTCAACAATATGTGTTCAGGTGCCGATGACATTCCACTGAACTCAGATTTAGTGCAGGAATATGATCCTCTTTACTAAAATTATAGAAAAAAAAAACATAAATATTACAAAAGCAATTAATTTTGCAGGGCTCTTTTAAAATTTTAAAACATGTTCTATTACAATTTATTACATCTAAAGGTATACTATTTGATTTTAGGTGGGTGGCGAGCTAAGTTCAATTGTCTTAAATCAAATGAATCCTTATGGTAGAGTTTCAATATGTGGATCAATTTCTGCATATAACGATTCAAGCATTAAAGGTATCTATGGTTTTTAAATAAATGCAAGAAATTGCTCAAAAGAGTGTTATTACTCTAATAGAAAATATTATACAATGTCAAGCCTAAAAGTAACCAATTTTACTGATATGTGTAAATAGTACACGGTTATCTACACAAAAGTAAAAATGGCTTTGCAAAAAATTCTGTAGGTTTAATATTTTATTTTTAACTATACTAAACTTAAATTTCAACGAGCCACTTTGTATACTTCCGTTAGTTGCACACTTTTAAAAAGATTCTAAAATACGTTAATTTTTATTTTTAAGATGACAAATTTTTGTCAATACTTGGTCTTTCAGAGTTATCCCCTCCCCATCACAACCCATGGGTAAGGGGGTCGAGTGATACCTTATCCTAAAGAGTAGCAAATTATCTCTTTAATAGTATTTGCTTCCTTTATATCGGTATCGTAGTTATTATTTCAATTATCAAATTTATGTCTATTTAGTAAAGAAAATAAAACATTTTTATATTTCCTTGATAAGAATACAAGCAACAAAATTATACAAGGTGCTTGTTTTAATTGGGTTTCAAAGTGTAAAGTGTGTTCGAATTTATTTGCAATTGCAAGGTGTCTTGGTTATTATTATGCTGTAGCCACACATTGGGTGAAGTTGTGGCCCAACTATTTGTCGAAACATTTGGCAAACTATTTGTAAGCAAGCAAACTCGAGCAAAGTTGGGCAAATCAAGACGAATGTAGACGATCTACCCGTCCACACAATGGTTGTTTGCCAAAGTTTGTCGTAGTTGGCCCAATGTAAATTTATAATTTCCTTACATTTTACAGCAAAATCTGACTTCTCAACTATTTTACCCCGCAGATCACCTGTTATTCACCCCACGGATCCTCAAGTTTGTTCACTGTTTAATTAAAACAGTGACCAAAATCAGTGTATGTACATAAAAAAACATTTTATTTAAAACAAAATGGTAAAACATTGTGTATGGAACTGTTACCAAAAGTATTAATGAAGTTTTGATCCAAAATATTAAGTTTAATTAATTAATAAGTAGACAAATCTAAGGAACCGAGGGGTCCTCTGTGCGTGTTAAAACAGTTAAAAAACAGATGTTGCCGTAAAATGTAAACAAATTATGAACTGAGGGCCAACTTTATCCTTTGGTTATAAAGTCAATCATGACCTAATATGTGTAATTCAAAAGTCAAAGGTGTAGACTTTTTTAATATTAGTCAAGATGCGTCTAACACCGCCACTGTTCTCAATTATTAAAATTAGTTAAGGGCTAACTTACCTTTTTATTTAAAAAAATACCACAGCCAAATTTTATTAAAGTCGGATTAAGCATACTTAGGATATTATTAAAAACCAGATTTTATTTTTAAAGTTTAACACCCTGTATCTTAGAAACAACGCATTTTCAGACCTATGTTTATATGAATTTGTTTTTATAAAACTGGCTCTAAAATATGCTTTTAAATTTTCTTACAGAAATTAGAAAACAGCCTGTACATACTTTTTTAAATCTAACTACGCCTCTGAATTCTACGTAAAAATATCTACTAATATCAGCTTTTTACTTCTATTTTAAGTAACAAGACAACTAAAATAAGGAGGATGTCTAAAAATGCAATAAAATAAATTTCGTATGTCAAAAATTAAAAAGGCAATAAAAATCTTTTAGTACCATTTTTCTTTTCATCAAAAAGTAGCAACACTTCACGAAAACCGCAAGTCTCTAGCTCTAATGAGTGCCAAGATACCCTGCAATTGCAACGAAATCCGGACAGCCTATATAAAAAGAATTTTTAAACATTTGTATTAACATATTTCTATACTGTATAAGCAATGGGTAAAATGGGTAAAGGTATATCGGCCAATAAAGCAACAACATTGTCACGTTAGACTGTCTCTTTCCCTTATATTGCCTATGTGTTATGTTATTTAGCTGACCGGTATAAAACACATAAATTTAAATGTTTTTTTACACTTCTGTTTATTAAAGAGACTATAAAAAATATAAAATAAGCTATACAAAAGAAGTTAAAACGGTCTGAATAATAATACAAAATTATTTTTAAACTTTTAGCCAGTGTTGTCCAGTTGCCCGTAGTAAGCAGGCAATTAAAAATGGAAGGATTTAAAGTAGATAGGTGGGAACAAAGATGGAACGAAGGAATTTTGCAAAATCTAAAATGGATAAAAGAAGGAAAATTAAAGTATAAAGAAACTGTCACTAATGGTTTTGAAAATATGTTTAATGCTTTTACTGATATGTTAATGGGAGTTAATATAGGAAAAGCGGTTGTTAAAGTATAGGCCTATAATACTTTTTTTCGATGAAGGGTAATAATTAAATTGTATGTATTATTGTTTTTAATAAAATGTATTAAAAATAAAAATCATTGCTTTGCCTCTGGTTTTTAGGGGATCTTAAGTCCCAGTTTTAGGGTATATTTGCGGAATACCACTAATATATTTTAAATGCTCAATAATTTTAAGTGGCTAATCGCCATCTTGAAAAGGCTAGGCCCCCTTTGCCCCCCACCCTCTAATTTCTCCCCTGCCCACAATTATTTACCAGAAGCCAGTCAGGCTGTTTTTAATCATTAAAACTACAATAAACATGTTCTTGCAATAAAAGATTGTATTTATTTTTATCCTGTAAATAGAAAACCTCCCATGTCATTATTTTTTTAACAGCATTGCACTCAGATATAAAAAACCAAAAAAAAACAATTATTTGATTTCTTCATAAAACACAATTATACTTTTTAAAAATATTTGCAATAATAAACCATTGCTCTATTTTTGGAGAAATTAATTGAAACATTTTGTGCCTTATTTACCCTAATTATGTAAATATTTGTTAAAACTAAAATCTAATTATTCTCGTTTGAGTCTGAGTAGGTATCTAATAAAAGACCATGGTTACCAGATTTATAAACAAATTCGATACATTTTTTGTTTACCAGCCCGATTTTCGACGGTAAAAGAATGGAAAGCTTCTAACTTTTAAATGTTATAGAAAGAGGCAAACAAAGGAGAAAATTTAGACCCATTCCATGAAAAATTTTTACTCACCTAAGTTAAAAATCGGATTTCAGTGGCCCGATTTTTGAATTCGGGAGTAGAAATTTCTGACGAAAAAAGGTGTAAAATTTTTCTTTGTGTGTGTTGCCAGTATATTTGAAACATTTTCTCTTAAGACCAGATAGAAAAATCTCTTTTAAAATTTCTATTGCTATTTGGCAGGAGAAAGCAGTTTTTAAAGAGATAAAAGTAAAAAAATTAAGGTTATAAAGAGGTAAAAAAGATTTCGCGATTAAGTTTGAAGACATTTTTTACCGTAAAATGTAATTATAACAGTTTAGAAGAAGTTATAGTGTATTCTGACTGGCAAAGGCAATTCTTACACGAAAAATTCTTTGTTATAAGAGCAAATTTAGAAATATAAACTGCTGGACATTCGAACGAAATAACTTGAATTTTAGGTAAAATTTTAAACTTAATTTTCTCAAAGACTAGACAAAATATTTAAGTGCGGTTTTGGGTAAATTTGGACACAATTAGGAACTTAAATTAAAGAGCACAGTGTTGTAATTCGGTCAAACAGCTGTTAAAAATGGGTATCTAGATTTAATTTGGAGAAGAATATTAACGTAAATTACCTGATTAGTTACTAAATTTTACGCAAAATATTAGGCATTATTGTCTGACAATCTAAATAACACAAAGCAGGATAATAGTCAGTGTTTCGAGAAACTTTATATATAGCCATACAGGGTAAGTTCTTCGTTATTTAGACTTGAACTGCAGATAAACCAAAACTGACTTTGCACGTTTTGCTTCATTGCCGAATTTTTAATGAAATTCATGATGACAACCACTTAAACGCTTAACACTAGTTGTAGACCAACTATTTTTTTGTATTTTTTATTACATTTATTCCATAAATCATAAAAATTCTTAAAAAAATAGAATATTAACTGCAACAACAGAAAGCAAAACTTAATTATAAAATGTCATTATGTTCTAAATTTGCAACTACAACGTTGCCAAGTCGCTTAATTTTAGTTTTCAATTATCAGTCTTTATGATTGACTATATTGCAATCTTAGTACCATTAAACTTACCTCTTGTATAAAGAGTGGTAAATATGACTTTGTTTTTTTTTTGAGAAATTTTGTCGTTCTGCAACTTTTTAAATAAAATACATTTTTGGATCTTTAAAATTTTATAATAATTAAATAATCATTTTTAACAAATAGTTTTGGCAAATTTTTAATATTTTTCGTAAATCTAAAAGTATCATGATTTCATAAAAAAGTGAAGTGTTAGCGTTGTTGCCTTTTATAACACTAAAATGCGTTTAGTCCTATAAACTCCTACTGCTTTACGTCTTAAGCAAAAAGCAATGCCTTGTTAATGTTTTTGAAAATATATACAGGGTGGACAGAACAGTAGACCTTTGTGTAAAAGTAAATTTTACAATTTTTTTGTTTTATAATTCTTGTTTTCTTTTATGCCATAAACTACAGAATTAGCTTTTATAAATTCTAAAAGTAATAATGGTAAACCTGGCAACATGGCAAGTATCTGCAGCAATTGCGTATTCCCTAAAACCTCCAAGTAGTAAATATTGTTAGTTTTTATGAAACCGCTTCTGAAATATAAGACAGTTTCCGTACGTTACGACAATTTTTTATATCATATCCAAACATGGAACAACCATACAATTTAAAGAGCTTTAGAGCGGTTTTTGATTCCTAGATTCAAAAAGTAATTTTGGAATTTATAAAAGGTAATTTTGTAGGTAATGGCATAACAAAAAACAAAAATTAGGTATGAAAAAAAAATTAGAACATTTTGAAACATTTAAGTTTACACATAGATCTACTTTTTGTCCACCCTGTAAAAAAGTTTTTTAAAACTTTAAAAAGGTACTGATTTTTTTAAACGGGGTGATAACGCTAAAATGTCACTTTTTAGTAAACACGTCATATTTCTAGATTTACAAAAAATAATAAAAATTTACCAAAACGGTTAGCCACAAATGATAACCTAATTATTATCAAATTTTGATTATGTAAAAATTTCTTTTATTTAAAAGAACAACAAAATTTCCCAAAAAAGAAACAACGTCTTATTTACCACTATGTGTATAAGTGGTAAGTTTAATACCAAGGCTAAAATGCAGGTAATCATAAAGACTAATAATTTCGTCCAAATTTTCCAAAAACGGCACTAATATATTTTTGTAGTCTTTAAGAAAATTGGGTTTAAAAAAATTTACTTTAAATTTAAATTATTCCGTTCGAATGTCAAGCAGTTTATATGTAAATATATTTAGGCCAATTTAGGCTAAGCAAAGATTTAAATAGAAGAAAATACTAAAGAAAAAATGGAACAAAGCAATAGACGTTGTTAAAGAACACTTAGAAGAACAAAATGTAGTAATAGCTGCGGTCAATTAAGTTTTAGTTGCTGCTAGGCAGTTGCTGCATAGAATTAGGTACTAGAAAACATTTTAAATAGATATATAATGTATTACAATAAATAAAAATAGTCTAACATCCGGCTGCTAAAAGCTGCACCCATCCATTTTTTTAATAAAACCTGTTTTTTATGAATGATACATGGTAGTAGACTAGATTACACCAGGGTTGCCAGGAAAATTTGGCCGCAAGCAGGGGTTCCCATCATTGAAATTAATGTTTTCCCAGTCCGGGCATGAAATAGGAAATACGCACACTGCTTTGTGCAGTAAACAAGGACGCAGTTATTCTTTTGGAATTGATAGATACCTATAGGAAGTACATTTTAAAATTATTTTCATAATATACAGGGTGTCCCAAAACCAGAAAAGTGATCAAGGTTATATATACAGTGCATTTTTTAAATTCCCTTCACCCCTTTATCTTTTAAACGGTATAATTTACAAAAGTAAAACTTTGAGATATGCAATTAATGCATAAATACTATATTTTAGAGAAAAATTGACAGATAAGAATTTCAAGATTGCGGCTGGGAGCCATCTTGGGAAAAAAAAGTTAAAAGGAAATGGGGGACTTGTAGCACATCATTTTAAAGCTCCTGATGAGTACTTTATAACCCTAGAATATAAAGTTAATATCTTTACCTAATTAAAAATGACAGTACTTTAGAAATAACCTAAATACCTGTTTTGGATGGTCATATTTCCAAACCTAATAAAGTTAGATATACCTAATGTAATATTTTTTAAAGCACTTTTAATTTTTTTTATGGTGATATTGGTGATAATATAGGGGGTAGCAAAAATAAAATTTAATGTAGCACCCTGTACATGATATTACCATAAAAAAGATCTTTTGATATACTTCACTTTGTGATATTGCCGACGAATTGTCTGGAGAAAAGTCAACTTTTTCGATTTCTCCAACATCGCTTCAATAGCTCCGTTAAATGAGACACTGCTTTATAATAAAATAATATTTATTTACATTAAGCAGTATGTACAGGTTGTATACAAGCGATTTGGGGCTTACATACTAAAGTTATGGTTTTTAATAGTAAAATTATGTACTTAGTTATAATAATCGCAAAACAATAACTTAGATAATGAGTGAGAGTAGTCTGACGAAGGTCTAAAGGATAAATAATAAATTTAACTTGCAAAATGCATAAAAGTATTAAAAAAGCGGCAAAAGAACGCGTACATCAATTGTACAGGGTGTTGCAATGTGGTTGCAACAGTGTGGTATCTAAGTTATTATATAAGACAAAACCTTGCGGTTTTTGCGAACCTAAACTACTTTTTTTGTAAAACGAAAGATGCCATTAACAAAGCCGTCATAGCCCTCTTAGTTTTTGAGCTACAGGATAGTTTTGAAAATTTTGCATTTTCAGGTACCCCTTGTATCTCAGTGGGCATATCAAAAAGGTAAAAACTGATTTATATATATGTTTTTCGTAGAATGCAGTGGAGTAGTCAGATTTTTTCCAAATATAATTGTTTTTGAAATATTGACCAATGCTGGGTATTTTTAAATAAAACACCCTGTATATTTGTCAAAAAATTAATAATTAATTTGCTTTTTTACAGGGTATTTAAAAACATTTAATACCATAGGTTTATTTTTATTTAAACGACAAAATTGTCAATTTTCATCTTAAATATCCAAAATTTTGAAGTAGGCCATGCAAAACAAATTAGTTACCGTTTGTTTTTTATTGACTTAATTTCTGTAGTGATGCTTCATCACGATTTTAAAAATTGAATTTTGCTTTTTAACCTAATAATGTTTTTTCTTTTGGTATATAAATCAAGATAGGTAGCACATTTTTAGCAAAAATTTTAAATATTAAATGGTTTTGTTTATTTTTTATTTCGAAAAACACCTTTTAATCTATTAAATTCACCAACATTTTTAATTACCACCCATTTTTTTCTAAAACTATGGTTTTTAACTTCTTAAAACAAAACATTTTTTGTTTTATATTTTTCTGAATCTTGAATAAACTAAATATATACTAACAATAAATCAAGAAAATTATAAACTAATTAACAACAAATTAATTATGTTGCTCGCGTAAGTGCTACGTACCTAGATTTATGTAACAAAAGAAAAAACATAATTAAATAAAATAGCAAAATTCAATTTTGAAATTCGTAACTTTAGCACCACTACAATAAATCAAGACAATAAAAAGAAACTGTTAACAGATTTTTTGCATGGCCTACTGCAGAATGTTGGATGTGAATTATGAGTATTGGGAATTTTATCGTGGTTTATTAAAATAAACCTACAGTGTTATATATTTTTGTAAAGCTTGTAAAAAGCAAATGTATTTGCTGATAAATATACAGGGTGTTCCATTAAAAACCCGACATTGAACAACACATAAGAATCCGTTTTTACTTTTTTGATACTTTATCAGTCAACTGAGATACAGAGGGTAGCTGAAAATGCAAAATTTTTAAAACCTGTACTTCACCGGGTTACAACCGACAAAAACCTAAATATCCTTTTTGGAATTGACTAGGCCCATATTCCACCTAAGGGCAGAAATGGCTTTTAATTGTTAACACGACATGTTGCCAAGAAAACAGTATCACATTGTGAACTTGAGAATTGATACATTGAATTTGACATAGTTAATTTGTGCGTACAGGAAATATTTAACTGTTTTAATGGCCTAAAATAATAAAATATACCTAAATTTAAGAATTATTCTGCGAATTTCCAACAATAATTATGTTGTAATAATTATTATACCCATTCAGTTTATATTGACCTTTTATCCAAATAACAAATACATAGGTCAAAACAAATTTTTCCCTTTTCGCTGAATGCAGCTATAGAACAGAATTCTCATTGGTTAATGAGTTTAAATAGTATAGAGATTTAAAAATAATTATATACAGGGTGTTATTTAATAAGTGTTCGATATTTCAGAGAGTGATTTTTCAAGTATTTTTAAGGTAAAAGTTCCTATGAACGTGTGGTCTAAGATGCTTCGCTTTCAAGATACAGGGTGTCAAAGTTTTATTTTTATTTATGTTTTTTCTGCATAATTTCCTAAATAATGCCGATTTCCGAACGAAAATTGGTACCTGGGGGTTTTTGACATGAGAAATTTGAATTTGTTCTTAATTTAGCTCTTACTTGTAGAGGGCGCTAGCCACATGTATATTCTCACTTTCAAAGGCTCATGACTTTTTGTACAACCCTGTATTTACATTTTTGTTAAAAGAAATGGATTCCTTAGTCATTTTACGTAAAAAGGTACTCTTATTAGATGACGCTAGGAGCAACCGTTTTCGAAATATTTTAGTTTAAAATAATCGATGCATACGCTTAGTAATAAATATGCTAAGTAAAGACTGCTACTTGATAAAACCGTGATTTTCGGCGGTCTTTACTTAGCATATTTATTACTAAGCGTATGCATCGATTATTTTAAACTAAAATATTTCGAAAACGGTTGCTCCTAGCGTCATCTAATAAGAGTACCTTTTTACGTAAAATGACTAAGGAATCCATTTCTTTTAACAAAAATGTAAATACAGGGTTGTACAAAAGTCATGAGCCTTTGAAAGTGAGAATATACATGTGGCTAGCGCCCTCTACAAGTAAGAGCTAAATTAAGAACAAATTCAAATTTCTCATGTCAAAAACCCCCAGGTACCAATTTTCGTTCGGAAATCGGCATTATTTAGAAATTATGCAGAAAAAACATAAATAAAAATAAAACTTTGACACCCTGTATCTTGAAAGCGAAGCATCTTAGACCACACGTTCATAGGAACTTTTACCTTAAAAATACTTGAAAAATCACTCTCTAAAATATCGGACACTTATTAAATAACACCCTGTATAAGGTTTTAATAAAATAAATAAATAAAATATAAAGCTTACATAGAAAAATAAATTTCTATGATATCAAAACCAACGTGCATAATTAACTCCTATAGATCCTTGTAGTTCTTCTTTTACTTATCAGTAAAGCTTTTAGGAAATTAATTTTTAGGCTCATGTTGCATTTCCAATTTTCTGATATTTTCCAACATGTTTTCCGCTAATTGGACATAGTCTAAACTTTTTATTGCCTAGGAATTATTTAACCACTTTCTTGAAAAAACCCAGGCTTCATTTTCTTCACAGTCACAGCTCATTTTAGTTTCAAAGACTTCGTATCTCCTGAGTTTTAGAATATCTGAACCAACAAATATCCCTTTTTTAAGCTTAGCTTATGAAAGTGATGAAAATTTGTTACAATGTTATTTTAACACTCTTTCTGCTTTGATACTACTCACAAATTGCTTTATGATTCCCAGTTTGATGTGAAGTGGAGGTAGAAGCATTTTAGCTGGATTAATCAAAATTTTTTGCAATATATTTTTCGTTTCATGTCTTAACGTTTCTCTCAGAGGCCAATATTTTTTATCCAATGGGTATTCTTATTGCGGCTATTCCACTCAAACAAAAAAAAATGAAAATTTGGTAAATCCCCGTTGTATAAGTAATAAAAATATCACTTTAAAATTATCGCATACTATTTATAACTTTTGTAGTTATTCTATTTAAGAATTAGAGCTAAATTTTCGTCACTTTCTACCAGATGCACAGAGTGACCCAACAATTACACTACTTATTTTCAATAACTACTCACAACTAAAGTTAATGTCATCAATACAATTTTTTTTATGATAACATTCATTCTTCTATAAAAGCTTACGTGATATATTTTTTTATTTTTCCCTTAAAAAGCACCCTAAAATCATAAGAAATTATTCAAAATCAGACAATATTACCCATGCATACCTGTGTTATTTTTTTAAAGGTTTTAGTTGCCAAGGCCATTATAAAATTACTTTAACCGGAAGTGCTCTTAAATTTTAGTTCTAATATATAATAATTATTAATAGGATAGCTCTAATAATTGTAATGAAACCCTAGCTATGCCTGATATCAAATCTTCAATATACCCCTAACCTATCGTTTTTGGCTTTAGCAACCACACAATAAACAGTTTTATGGATATCATGCCGTTTTTTAGGTTTTATGTGCGAAATAACTATTAAAATTTAAAACTTAAACAATGTTTAGAGTGTCCCATTTAAAATATTAAATTTTATATCAGTTTTGGTTAAACCATCAGTAATAAGCAGATATTGGGTCATATGAATAAAAATAAGCCAATGCTTATACTTATAAAATTTGAAGTAAATGCTTTTGCTTATAAGTATAAGCAAATGCTCATGATATAGAAAAATATAGCAAAAGCATTTGCTTATAATTAAAAGCAAAAACATTTACTTCAAATTTTAAGAGTATAAGCATTTGCTTCTTTTTATTCATATGGCCCAATATCTTATGCAAAATTGGCATTTCGTAACAGAGTATAACACTCCAAAATTTAAAAGGTAGGTGTAGGTGTATACGTTTTTATTAAAGGAAATAAAATGCGGTAATTTCGTTGTTACCGGTATAATGTCGGTAAATAACGGAAAATAAAAGTAGCGTTAAAAAAACAAATGACGCTACATTTAAAAAAATGTAATTGCTATAGATTAAAGATAAAGTTCAAAAATTTAAGTACTTAAATAAAATATTAAATTTCAAAATTTTCTAAAATCTCCATAAAGTTGAAACTCGTTTTATTCATTTCGTAGCTGCATTCAACCTAGTTTCTATTTTTAAGTATATAAAAGTGCAAATTAGATAAATTATTAATTATAAATAATATTGCCTTACAGGTTCTTACTTACAAACTTATTTTTTATACCATTAAGCCTGTAAATTTGTAAATAATTTTCAATGGCTACTAACAAGTATCAGTTGCCCTCTCCTTACAGTTATAAAGCACCTCCACCACCGAAGGAAGATGAGATATATTACAAGTAAGGTTTATTTTATATTTTCTCACTTTAAAAACTATATTTTTAACTTTTATTTTACCATCTATTCCTACTATAGTTTAAAGTCCGTTTTTTAATAGTATTAAATAAACTTGTTTCTTGATTTTACAATTAAATAAATATTTAATTATACATTTTTGAATTTTGGCAAAAGTGCTTTTTAGTTATATGATATTTTTCGAAATAGATTTATCTGCTTTTTAACTTTTTAAGCAAATTTATTTGAGCGCTACATTTCTCGATTATTTAAATAATTTTTTCTGTTAACCGTATTCATAGGAGTGGTTCAAACCGCATTTGAAATGACAATATAAATATGAGAGTTAGATAGATTCAAATGTTTTTAAAATATTTTGAACCGTATTAACACGAAAAAACGCCTTTAGAAAAGTTGGCAAAAGCCCAAGTTATAGAGTCTGCGGCCCCGGAGAGACATTTTGAAAATGAGTTGAAATTTAATAGCGGTGTGGTATAAAACTAATGTTGACACAAATTTAATCTCTCATATTTCCGCGTTAAAAAAATAGTTATAAGCATATCACCTAATGCATTAAAACCAAACAAGGCTTCTATCATATTCTGAACTAAAAATGTTTACTTAGCATATATTGCCTCAAGAAATCGTTTTTGATATATTCCGGATTAAACGTGTTATTCCACACATAAAATTTCCTTTGTATTTCTTGTTTTATCTAGGCAACCCGATTTAAAAAAAAAGTCTAAACCAAATGCTACCACTAATTACTTGCCTCAAAAAACAAAAAAATAATAACAACGATCTAAAGCTGTTTTTACAGTTTAAAAGTTTTCTTGCATGAAATTTTTCCTTGCTGCAATTTTTCCATTTGCGCACGCGCATTTTTGCTGCGAAGTGCTTGTGTGCAGATCGAAAATTTTCAAGCAAGGACCGCTTATGAGAAAAAAACATCACCTTTTTTTTGGGCCCCTTTCTAATTGAAAGGACATCACCTTTCCTCGGGACCCCTTTCCGATAAAAAAAACAACAGAACCAATCTTTCGGATTCCCTCTGTAGTACACTACAATACAAAAATTTAAAAAAAACACTTTACAGCACTGCTTTGCCTAAGGCATGATGAAAATTTATTTTTTTAGTAAATAAAGTGTAAAATTTATCAAAATCGTATACTTCATAACCAATAATTAAAAAGTATACAGACTGTCCACGGATTAACCCCATCGAGGACGAATGGACCAAAAAATTCATTTTTCGAAGAAAAGTCATTCTTTATAAAAATTTTTGCTTGTAAAAAAATGGGATCCAATAAGAATACATGTTGATTTTGTATACTTAAAAACATGATTTTTCTACAAGAGTAAACTAGCTTTATTTTTAATTTTTAAGCAAAATATTATTTAAAAAATGTATTTAGAATGGCATTTTAAATAACTTTATTAAAGTTATAGGGTATCAAAAAGATTCATAAATTTGATGACATGACTTGATTTTAAAGTTATCAAAAATTAATTATTTTAAATTTTTAAATAAAATGACTAAAAAACTTTTCTAATTTTCTTTTTTAACACCTGCTTTTTCCAAATTTCTACAAAACACATTTTTCAATTGTAAACGCCAGTTTTCGTCAAATTATGGATTTCAGTAAAATTTCATATTATTGTTTTTATCGATTACAAACATGATTCTAAATAAATTTTTCCAATGACATTTTGCTAAAAAATGAAAAATCTAGGTAGTTTACTCTTGGAAAAAAAAATGTTTTTTTTAAGTTTTTGCGAACCTTGCATAAAAAATTAAAGTATTCTCGTCGTGAATCTTATTTTTTTACAAGCAAAAATTTTTATGAAGAATGACTTTTTCTAAAAATGAAATGTTTCGTCCTCTTGTTAACTCCAGCCGTGGACAGTCTGTATAAAGCAAAAACGCAGCATAATTAGTCATTCTATCCGAAATGAAATTCGCGTTAGATCATCTTCTTTCTACACATTGTCTATGAACGACTTCATTAAACTGATTCCTAATAATGTAGAGCAACATTAGGTGTCATAAACAGTTTTTGTTTCATTAGTGTAGCTACAATAGCTTCCAAGAAAAAAAACAATAATATCTGCTCTGGCGATTACTTGATTAATTATCTCCAGAACGCAGGAATCTAAAAGGCTAAATTTGTCAACAGTTAGTAGTTACCACTATTAGATATTAAGTTATTTTTAAACTATCTCTTTAGGGCCGCGGAGCATATAAATTATGCTGGACCCTTTCCAATTATTTTCACCTTAAATGGTTTTCTTAATTACTTAAATATACATTGATGATAAAGCAGACTAGCAGATAGAGATTAGACAAAAAATGCCGGCATGTAAACCAGCTGACGATGACGCATCGCTTCTGCTTTACTGTTGCTTTAGGGAGAGCCACGCCAAAGTGGCGTAGCAAGTAGCAAATAGCGTCTAGCATGTTACTTCAAATAGAACCAATACAAAGAAATGAAGCAGCGCAAACTACTTGTTCAACTTTTTGCCATCCTTATCTATGAAGATTTAAATTTGGCTAAACGTGTATATAAAGACTCCCCACGAATGGAGTTAACAAGAGGACAAATTGACCAAAAATTTTATTTTTCAAAAAAAAGTAATTTTTTATAAAAATGTTTGCTTGTAAAAAAATGGGATTTACAAAAAAATGTCGATTTTTATACAGGATTCGCAAAAACTTAAAAATATAATTTTTCTCTAAGGGTAAACTACCTGTATTTTCATTTTTAGCAAAATGTCATAAGAATATATATATATATATATATATATATATATATATATATATATATATATATAAAATATTTTTTTGCAAATATTTGCAACTACAATTAGTAAAATAGAAAACATTTATTTTATAGTAAAATTTTTAAGCTCGTGTCAAAGTTACAAATATAATTTTAATAGAATATAATTTAACACAAACTTGGTGTGAAATTTTCTTTCCGAATACCACACGTGCTTAAATTATTCCGGGAAATTTTTCTCGGCCACGAATATTTTAAGAAAATTCTATAATTTTCAAAATATTCGTGGCCTTGAAAAATTTCCGGAAATAAATTTAGCACTAGTGGTATTACAAGTGAAAATTTTATTTAGAATCATGTTTGTAATTGATTTAAACAATAATACAAAATTTTATTGAAATACATAATTTGACAGAAACTGGCGTTTACAGTTGAAAAATTGTGTTTTTAGGAATTTGGAGAAAGCAGGTGTTGGAGAAGCAAATTATAAATTTAAAATAATTAATTTTTGATAACTTTAAAACCAGTTTCATAAATCTTTTTAATACCACTCTAACCTAAATAAAGTTATTTAAAATGCTATTCTAAACAAATTTTTTAAATGATATTTTGCTTAAAAATGGAAAATAAAGTTAGGTTACTCTTGTAGAAAAATCATGGTTTTTAAGATTTTGCAAACTCTGTATACAAAATCAACATTTTCTTTTCGCGAATCTCATTTTTCTTACAAGCAAATTTTTTTATCAAATATAAATGGATACTTTTAAATTTTTAACTTTACGAAATACAGGGTCTCCTTATAAAAAGTCCTGGTTGGTGAGAAACTAAATTTTCACAAAAATATTTATGTGTTAGATATACAGGATAGCTTTAAAAAGGTTTTGGTTTCAAATGATAACAACAGATTTTTATGAAAGAGCAAATAGTTTCTTATTTTTTAATTGTTTTCGTCCCTTTCAAGTTAATAGTGCACGTTTAAATTTTGTAGCTTCTTTACAACGCACCCTGTATATTTCAAGATTACCTTATTTTAATAACGTATTTGAAATTGCAAACAGAAAAAGTCCTATCAACTTTTTGACATTAGCACTTTTAACGATAGTTACCTAATAAGAGCTGTCAAATTTTGACAATTTTGACATATTGAAAGAAGGAAAAATGATTTTTATTTTGCATACGGCTCCTTGGTTCTTTTTAAATATTTGTCCTGTCATATTTTATGGATGTTTTAAATAAATAAATAGACAACTAAAAATATTATTCAGTAATTACACCCGAAACATTTAACATTGGCAAGCTGAGTTAAAGCGTCGCGCCGCTTTCATATATGGCGGTATGAATTTTCGTGCTAGACTCGTCTCGTCAAAGGGAACCCCTCTATAAAGGTTTTAAAAGGTTTCCCATTATAAAGTCCTTTTTATTACTGGCCGAGGCACTAATATGCGGGATTTGATTGATGGATCTAGGTTTAAAAATGAACCAAAGATACCCAGTGGCGTAGCTAGCGCAGCAGGGTCCCTGGGGCAAAAAAATTAATTGGGGCCTCTAAAAATTTGAAGAGCAGAAAAAAACAAAGTCTTTAGTACTTTTTTAGTTTCTTTTACTATTTTCTTTATGTATCTTTTAATCATACTAAGCAAGACCTCAAAAGATTGGAAGAGCAAAAAAAGGTCATTCTCTTTATTTTCCTCTCATTTGTTTTGGGTATTTCTATACTTACCCTGAAGGCCCTTTTTCAACCCTGAAGGGGCCCCATAAGCTCAGGGGCCCTGGGGTACTACCCCACCTAGCCCCATAGAAGCTACGCCACCGAAGATATCATAGGCTTTTATTTAATTTTATAAATCTGTAGATAAAATTGGTGCACCATTGATAGGTTTTCTTGATCTAAAAAAACTACGTGAATTTAGATAAGTAAGCATTAAATTTTGCTTTATAAACCTGACCTTAAATATTATAATCTTATGGTAGATTTACATCTGACATTTATTGCATAATAATTTATAGATTGAAAGCTTTGTATTGTAAGTAACTTAATATTGAATATTTCATTATTTTATTTCTTTTAAAGCAATAATAACTTTTATTATATTATGTAAGAGCAGAATAGTTCTTCATAATGTATAAAAGTTTTAATTTTCTTAAAATGTTAAATAAACTTTTAAATTTTATTCTGGAGAAAAGCCAAATAATATTTTGTTTAAATAATAATTTATGTCAGACATAAATTCTGGCTAATGTAAACGGTCAAAAATTTATTCCATTTTATTCTATTTTATTCTATTTTCGATTTTTGGCTTTCACACGGAATATATTCAGCCATTGTCAAGTGGTTGTGCTCAAAAATTTATGTCCGATATAAATTTATTATTGTTTACATTAGCCAGAATTTCCGTGACATAAATATCATGCAATAAATGTCAAATGTAAACCTACCATTAAACAATTTAACCGATGCCGGATTTTAAATGTATGCAAATGGTGCGCGGTCTTTTAGTCTCTTTCTATGCTTGGAAGGGATATAGTTCTCCAGTAACAAAATTTTATTTTATTTTGTAGGCATATTGAAGATTTAAAACTAACATCCAAAAGTAATAACCAGATATATGGAGTTGCAATTTTTGGAATTGGAAGAGCTGGTAAGTAAGCCCAATATTATTTTAATAAAAAATACTACAGAACCTAAGAATCAACTTTATTGTTAAACTACAATAGGTCCTCGCTAATCTGGAAAGGAAAAACAAGACCCGCATTATAGAATGCAATATTTTAATAAAAATAAAACACAATTTTAAATTGGGATTTGTTTATTATGGTAAAAATGTATAGTCAATTTGGACAAGAACATGTATGTAAGTATAAATGTAGATCCTTAAAAAACCAGTTATACATTCGGACACACTTCATATAAAATAAAAAAACCAAAGTTAATTATTCTTTAAAAAATCCGTCATATACTTCTGTTTACCGCTTCTCCCCCGAACGTCCCCCACGCAATTCTCTCGCTTGTCCGGATTACAGTGTGTACCGAAGTAATGGGCCTGAATTTGCAAGGCCCTACTGTCCCATATTCATATATATAGTGTGTTTCAGAACAGGTGTTACAAGAAGACAATGAACCAAACATTTTTTAATTTTAAGACGGCACTTAGGGATAACTGGTCGCATTGTCCAGAACTAAGAAAAACAAAATTTTGTTTTTATTGGTATTATACAGGGCAAGCAAAATAATAAAATACCCAAGAATAAAGCACTTTTATTTCTTTAAATTTAACAAAATTGTATAACAAAAATTTGTAGAGTATTGAATTTTACAGATAAGTAAAAAAATGTTTTTGTTCATTTTTTTACACCGCACATTAAAACTTAAATACTGGGCAAAAGCGAGGAAAATTTAAAAGAAACTTAATATTTTTTAAAGTATCTGTTTATAAATTTGCTTTCCCGTGCCAATTATTTAAGTGTTTATGCATAAGTTGTAAAAAAATGACCAAAATTTATATTTTTTTAATGTTGCTTTAAATTTTACCGTTAAATTTAATTCTCCACAACATTTACTAATAAAATTTTGGTATATTTTGTAAAATAAAAATACTTTACTCAAAAGCATTTTACATATTTTCGGTTATAACTCACCCTGTATAATACCAATCAAAGTAAAATTTTGTATTTATTAGTTTTGGACCATAAGACCAGTTTCCCTAAAGGTATTTTTAAAATTTAAAAATTTTTGGTCCATTTGTCCTCTTATAACACCTTTCCTGGGACACTATAAAAATGAGCACCTGTATTGCTTACCGTTCACTGGCGTAGGTAAGGGGAGGGTAAAGGGGGTAATTACCCCCTAGGAATGCTTAACAATATTTTCTTCAAAATAGTATCTGCTATATGCTATAAATGATTTGAAAAAAACTAAAATAATAATATCCTCTACATTATTTTCCTTAAATTATTTTTTTTGTTCTGAAAATACCTTGGGTGTTTCATTTAGAGGTATTTTTTCTAGTACGTATTTTTGGATAGATGAGAGGGTCCAAATTTTAAACTGTTATGGTATTTGTGTTCAGTACTGTTTGACAATTTATCCTGAAAAGACCCCGGCACAACGTCTAAAACTTGTTCAACTGTATTATAAAAATCATCGTTCTCTGAGAAATGTGTTTCGTGCACTTCGGGAAACTTATGGCTGTACCATCAGAAGAATTTGGACACCAATTTTCATTACTGGATAATTCTTGACTAAATGAGCCACATTCAGCACGGAGTGCAAAAATTATAGCGGCAGTAGCTGCGAGTGTACGCGATGACGAAACGATTTGGCGCTCGGAAATCGGAGCTTAAGAACAGATTATGTGAGGCGCAGTTAAGGCCAACATTTAAAAGCCATATTCTTTAAAAATCAATGTAAGATATAGGTCTTCCGTATGATAATAAATATTACTTAATAAAATCTATTTATTTATTTTTTTTAAGTACCTTGTAGTGAATCACCCCTTATAAATATCCATTACCCCTTCCAAAAAATAAAATTGTCTGCGCCAGTGTTACCGTTCTCGGGATCCTTATGGTGGTCCTCGAATTAATAACAGCCTGTATAGTTATAGATTTAGATCATCAAAGTAAATATTGTTGCAATATTCTTGTTTTTATTTTTAGGGACTATTCATTTATCCTACCTAGTTAATCATAGCAGAGTAAACTTGTTATATATTATTGATGACGATACTAGTAAACTTGAAAATATTAAAAACTATTATAGAATTAATATTAATACTACTAAACTTCTAACCAGTAAAGATGCGCACCAAGTGTATAAGGATCCAAAGTAGGTATAAAAAGTATTTTTTTGAATGGAATTTAAAAAATCCTAAGCTAATGATAAAATAAATGTTGCGATTTAAAAAAATTGAACTTGCATTAATATTATATATAATACATTTTTTATATGCAATTTGTCAGATAATTTTATTCTTTATAAAAGTTAGTGCAAAGTCTAAAACTGTTTTAGAAGTAGTTAGTTTTATTAAAAGTTTAAAGGTATACAGGGAAAGCTACTAAGGTTGCCACCTTTTAATTGATGATGACCGGGAGGAATGGCGTACCCGCGCAAATTATGATTATTTTAAAGACTACAAACAATTCAGTTTTTTCACAATTTAAAAATTGAAGACCCAAAAAAGGTCCCCACTTCCAAAATATGATAGTTTTTGTTATATTTATTGTAACAAACTACAATGTTTTCGTGTATCCTGCAGTACCCGGGAGAATTTACTGTTTGACCGGGAGCCGGGAGACTAAGTGCCGAAACCGGGAGAGGTGGCAACCCCAGGAACTGCACCACCGAAAATAAAATATTAAATTTCATGACCAAAAAAAAGGTCATTCCCTCCTTTTCCCCTATTTCATTTATTTCAAAGCACCTTATTCACAGAGAAATTAGTTCTAATCCCCACCCGATCTAAAAAATTTTAAAAACTCCCCTGTCTAGCGCCTCTTACTCCCTGTCTAGCGCCTACTTTTTTCATGGCGCCCTAGGCTGTAGCCTGGTCACCCTAATGGATAATACAGCACTGGGCAACCCTAGAAACTACAGGCAAGTAAGTAATTTTTATATGCACATTATAATTTATAGTGTGCAACGTGTCTTTGGAAGCCCCTTCCAAAAGGAATTTGTTTCAATTATTAACTTTACGAAAAATAATGTCTCTTTCTAAAAGTCCTGCTTACTAAAAACATTTATATCCACAAAAATATTTGTATGTCGGATGTATAGAGTGGCCTAAAAAAACTTGCTTTTAAATTAATAAAAGTCGTCGGCTATATTTTAAAAAGTAACAGTCATAAACACATTACACAAATATATAACAAAACGAACCAACAGGAATTATTATAAAGTATTTTTAGTTCTCTGAAATGTTTATACCTACCGGTTGATGCATCGCCGGGCGGGACATAGGAAATCCCATGTAATTTTTAATGGGGTCAATTATTGGCGCCCCTAATTATATTAGAGAAAAATTCTATTGAAGTTTATTGAAGAGCATGCAAATCTACGTTCATGGTAAAAACTTTGAATTTTTCGGTTAACCCCTTTGCTAGTTAGATGCTAATCTATTTTTAAAAATTGTTACATTATTATCGCCTTATATTTATGAACAACAATAAAAATACCAGTTAGCGTGACATAACGTTGTCATTTTGAAATTTAGTGCTTTATTATTATCGTAGAGCGAGAAGAATAACCATGAGTTATACTACTGAAGAAAAAGTATTGATGATTAAATGGTACTATCAAGGAAATAGTTACCAAAAGGTATCAGACCTGTTCGCTGCTCAGTATCCGAATAGACCGATACCCAGAAAATCAACAGCCGATAGGTCTATCAAAAATTTGAGACCAAAGGCACGGTGATAAATGACTGGAGATGTGAAGCTAGGGAGTATCAAAGAGAAGAAAATGTAAAGCCATGTACAGACTTGGATACAATCGGGACAACATTGTCGGCCGACTGTATCTTGTTCAAAAAAATTTCAGCAACAAAGTTGGCCAACATTTGCAAATACAAGTGTTTTGCGTCCACCCTAGTTTTAAAGCTCGTACAAACCTGCCTAAGTTTTCCATATTAAATGGAAAACAGGCGACTTGCCCATTCCTTGGATGAAAACGCCCACCGCTGGTGCCATGGCGTTTGCAACAAGTCGGCTGACCGATGTGCAACATTCAAGATACAGTCGGCCAACAAATGTTTTCGCCAATTGTATCCAAGTCTGTACGTGGCTTAAGAGATGATTCAGGATATCATAGGAAAAGATTAATCAAAAGTGCTCCGGATTTTGAAAAGGCATAAATACATTTCATAGAAATATGAAAGACATCAAGAGCTAAGGGATGGGGATGAAATACGACGGCAGGAATTTTGTTTTGACATGATGAAAAGGGCAAAAATGGACAGGGAATTTTTAAGAAATATTTGTTTTAGTGATGAGTGCACATTTATGTTAAACAATTAACCCAATCATCAAAATTACCGATACTGGAGCAAAGAAAACCAACACAGATTTGTTGAAACGAGGACGCAATATCCACAGAAAGTAAATGTTTGGGCGGGGATTTTCGGACAACATATTATTGGACCATTTTTTCTTAATCAAAATTTGAATGCAGAATTTTATTTGGAACTATTTGAAGAAATAATTTTACCCGCTTTAAATGATGTATCCAGGGAAAATCAATCAGGAAATTTGGTACCAAAGGGATGGCTGCCCGGCACATAATACCCTGGCTGTTCGGAAATATTACACAATGCTTTTAATGGAAATGTTATTGGTCTACATCACACCATAAATTGGCCAGCCAGGTCTCCTGATATTTCACCAAATGACTTCTTCCTCTGGGGCCATTTAGAAAGCATGATATACAAGGATAAAAATTTCTTTTATCTAGATGAGTTTAAAAATGCTATTTCTGCAGAATGCAATAAAATTTCAATTTACCAGTTAGTCAATGTAAGAAGACAATTTTATGAACGTCTGGGTTATTGTCTAGCAGTCAATGGAGGAATATTTGAAAATTTTCTTAAATCTTAAGTTTATTTCCAACATATTAATTATTGTAATAATATTAATAATATATTGAAGCATGTAAATATTGTAAATGTCATAAGTTCTTGAAATTATGTATAAATACAACTTTAATCTTTTAACTGTACGATTTTTTAATAACAATAAAGCACTAAATTTTAAAATGACAACGTAATTTCACGCTAACTGGTATTTTTATTGTTGGTCATAAATATGAGGCGATAATAATGTAACAATTTTTAAAAATATATTAGCATCTAACTAGCAAACGGGTTAACCAAAAAATCTAAAGTTTTTACCATGTACGTAGATTTGCATGCTCTTCAATAAACTTCAATAGAATTTTTCTCTAAAATAATTAGGGGAGTCAATAATTGACCCCATTAAAAATTACATGGGATTTCCTATGTCCCGCCTGGCGATGCATTACCCGGTATATTTATTTAAAAGATCCAAAAATGGCTGGATAAAATAATTTAAAAAAATTGAATAAAAACTATACAGCCGCGTTTAAAATCAAAATACGTTAGTTTTTTGCTTGTGTCAATATGTCACACATGTTAAAATTTGACAATTAGCGAGTAAGATATTTTCTTAATTTTTGCACAAAAAAAGTACGCAGACAATTTAACAATGAAAACATTTTTGCTTTTGCCAAAAATCAATTGCTATAATTTGACAATATGACCGTTTTAAAGAGATCATTTACATCCAGTATAGAAATATTCAGATGACACCAAGCGAAAGTTTTTATAAAGAGACACTCTTTGTCGTAAAGTTAATTAGTTTAAGAAATTTCCGTTTGGTAAGAATTTTCGAAGACACGCTGTATTTGTCTGATAAAAAGCATATTTGAAAAAGTCTAAATCATATTAAATACACTTCCAACAAACTTGAAGGCAGGGGAAATAATAATTACGCTCCTTTCCCTAGAGATTCTTGGTGAGGTTTTAAATTATAAAATAAAAAGAGCATTTTTCTGCTTAAATTTTTTATCAAGCTGACAACACGGCTCTAAATGCTTATGTTTGCTTAAAAATAAACAGTTCAGATGCTGGTGCCAATCAAAGTGTCCGTACGGTTTTTGGTTTAAATCGCACATTTAACGAAAAAATAAATATATGTGATATCTTTACTACGACCTCCTTCCACCTAGTTATGTTAAGTGATTTTTTCCGAACCCCTTCCTTTTCGTTCAGGCCTCACGATATTAATGGACGACCCCTTAGCGGAGATAAAAAATAACTTTTTTATTTCATATTTTGTTGTATTTTAAAAATTGGGGTACTTTAGTTTTAAATAGGTTAAAGTTTTTTTGGCCTACTTTGTATCTTATGTTGCTTTTTAACCGACTTCAAAAACGAGGAGGTTTTCAATTCGCCTGTATTTTTTCTTTTGTTTTTGTGAACCGAATTTAATAATTCTTTTTTATTTGAAAGAGTGTACTTCCCCGGTGGTTCCATAAAATCAATTCAGGATCGCGAAAAAAATAACTATACCTATTTTTTCTATCTGCTGTACGTGCGGCAAAACTGCTTCTAGAGGGAAATATGCTTGGTAATAAACGAGCGCATTCCGAATTGACAACCTTGGGGCAAAATTAACCTTTTCACCGAGCTAAAAGAGGTACTAGTACTGTTTTTGGACTACAGTAAAAATCACAAGCAAATGTAATTTGATTGGTTGATAGCGCTACATGCGGACATAAAAAACTGTTACATTGGGGAGGGGCAAGGTTAGTTAAATCTTTTGTTTTTAATTCGCTTCAAACCAATCAAATTACATGTGCTCGTGCATTTACTGTAGTCTGTGTTTTTAGTGTATGTTTACCGATTTAATAGTAATAATAATAAACTAGAAAGCAAAAAAATCAAATTAAAAACAAATAAATTAACTTAAAAACAATAATAAAACTGATTAAAAGTAAAAAATTACAAAAAAATCATATGAAAAAAGAAGTCGGGTAATAAGAAATGTGCCCAACTACTCAATATTAATAACTAGATAAACAAAGAAAATGTATACAATAATACCATAATATGGTATTTCCCGACTTCTTTTTTTTTTTTACTTTTTAGTAAGTTTTATTACTGTTTTGAAGTCGGTTCATTTTTTAATAATAAAACCGTTTGAGACTATGTTACCACTTTTATAAAGAAAAACATTTTCTCATAAAGTTCTTTTAGTTGTAACACAATGGACCACCCTGTATATTTACTTAAAACAAATATTTTGTTTTGTCATTAATACTTTCAGAGTTAAATTCATCGTTGTTGCTTCTCCAACGTATACTCATGAAGAAATTTTAACAGAAGCCCTAAAGCAAAAAAAGGCAGTATTTTGTGAAAAACCTATAGCAGAAAATATAGAAAACACCAAAAAATTATTTGACTTAGCCGACCAGGTTGGACAACCTTTATTTAGTGCTTTTAATAGGTAATACCATTTTTTTTTCTGAAAATAACTGGACAAAATGGTACGATTTTTTTTACTTTTAGGCGATTTGATGCTTCATATTTTAGTATTAGAGAAAGAGTTCGAGCTGGAGAGATTGGAAAAGTGCTAACTATTAAAGTTTGCAGTAGAGATTCTCCTTTACCAACAATAGCATACTTGAGCGTTTCAGGTATTTATTTCTACAGGATGTTTTCTAACTCCAGTAAAATTTAAATCTAAAAAAAACAGATTTTTTTATTAGAATCTTAAATATTCCCGATCCAATGTTAATAAAACCTGGTAGTATTGTTTATAGATGTAAGAAGATGATTTAGCTTTACTATAAATTATTTTTTAGTGCCTTTTCAAATGGCATTTAAAATAATTTTTGCAAAAAAATTTCCCCTTGTCTTTTGTGCAACTCTCATATTTCACAGATCTGCTGGTTCATGCAATAAAAATAATGTTCCTTTTTTATCTTGCCGAAAAGTATAAATAAGTGTACACACAAAAATGGACAGAGATAGAAATAATACATTGATGTATGGATATTTAAAAAAGGCAATGGAAGTTCGAAATTCTTTTACTTTTAATACCAGTGTATATTAATTTTTTAAATAATTTTTATTAATCCCTTTAAATTAAATTACTATATTATACTTTTACTTCTTAGAATTATAACACTAATAAGGTTATGATAAATATTTTAAAACGATTATTATAAATTTTCAAAAATTCGCATAAAATCAAATGATGCATCTTGCAGTGACCTTGGACTTAATCTTAAAAGTGACATTTATTTACATATCAAGATTAAAATAAATTTTCTTAATGGAGATTCCAATTTTTTTATTACAGACATAGAAAGCTAAAAAATTTGGCGTCTAAGGCAGTATACACAGTGCAACAACGCAACTCACACGGCAACTAGTGTCATAAGTCTGAACCATAGCACTTGTTATATGATTGTATCAATCGAATTGCGCTAGTGTGAATACTTCTACGAAATTGGGTAATTGTTTACTTCTCGGACACTACGCCGATTTTAATGATATTTATTTTATAGTTAATTGGTTTTCTGGAAGTTTAAATTAAACAAAATATTATTTGAATTTTCTTCAGAATAAAAATGGGTCTAGAAAATATTTAAAATTAAACTTTTTAAATAATATGAAGAACTATTCTGTCCTTGCAAAATAAAATAAAAGTTAGGATTACTTTAAAAGGAATAAATTAATGAAATATTTAATATAAAAGAATTTTTTTATTAAGGTTATATCAAAAATTACTTACTATTCAGAGAAGGTTCATAAGCTACCGGTCGAAATTATTTTATCATAATCCAATAAAATAAAATCTTAACGAGACTATCAGAACGAGAACTGAGCTTATGCTAGATTTTATTTTATTGGATTGTGATAAAATAATTAACCGGAAGCTTATAACCCTTCTCTGTATTGTAAGTAAATTTTTTATATTACCTAAATTTAAATAATTATTTTATATTTCATATTTTATAAATTTATTTCTTTTAAAGTAATCTTAACTTTTATTGTATTATGCAAGGTATAGTTCTTCATAGTATCAAAGTATATAAAAAGTTTAATTTTCTTAAAATGTTTATTATTAAACCTTTTTATTATGGAAAAACGCTTATATTATTTTGTTTAATAATATTTGTCATACAAGCATTTTTTGGGACGCTGATTATAAATCTGAAAAATTTTTTTTTCGGCAATGTTTTGTTTTTGAAATAATTAAGTATCATTAAACTAAAAAGCAAATTTCCCTTTTTTTACTCTATTCCCCCTTCTTTTTGCAAACAATTCTTGATTTAAAGCTAAATTGGCAGGAAACGTTTGATTTTCACCTCTTACAAACCCATTTTCTTGTTTATTCTACTCTTTTTTTTCTTTAAACTGTAAAACTTTACTAATTTAGCAAAAAAACTCAAAAACTGCGAGCAAAAAGAAGGAGGAATTTGGGTTAAGTTTCTATTCAAGTTTAATAATAAATAACTTTAGAAACAAAATTCTTACAGGCTCGTTATCAGCGCCTCAAAAAACTCCTGTATGCCAAAAATCATTAACATCGGCGTGGTGTCCAATAAGTAAACAATAACCTCAAATTCTTATGTGTCAAACTAATAAAAATAGTTTAACCCAAGAATTGCGTGCAAAAAGAAAAAGGAATGTAGTAAATTTAGCTTGATCATGTTTGATGATAAAATATCTCCAGAAAGAAAGTCTTTTAGATTTGTAATCATCGCTTTAAAAAATCCCTGTATGCTAAAAATTATCAAGATCGACGTAGTGTTCAATAAGTAAACAATTACCCGAAATCCTTATGGGTCAAACTAATGAAACTAGTTACTTGAGTTGATCGTGTGAGTTGCGTTGTATCAGTGTGTAAACTGCCTAACAGGTTTACCATTAAACGGGCTTAAGGCAACATTTAAATGTCATTTCTCTAGTAAAAACAAAGCAATAGGAAAAAAAACAGATAACTTATGCCAATCTGAAATTGACCTTTTAAGGTAAAATTAAAAGTGTTTTAAATGTATATTTAAACCTTTAAATGATACCTTATGACTTAATATTTCCGACCTACTAGCACGGTTGAAATATTTATAAATTCCACTTTAAAGGTCATTTAATTTTATACAACTTTTTCTTTAAATTTTTTTCATTGCAGTTAGTTTTCTAAACATTAAGCCGTTTTCATACTTTAATTAACATAAATACCTTTTAACTCAATCGTTTATGGGTATAGCAAAATGTTTTTTTAAACTATACGTTTAAACTAACTCTAATTTTCATGATATCAAATAAACCTGCTTGTTTAAGGTGCTATTTTCCATGATTGCTCTGTTCATGATATAGACCAAATACTATTTTCTCTTGGTGAATTACCTACAAAGGTGTCATGTATAGCTAATGCTAATATTCCAGAAATTAAAGCTATTAATGATTTTGATACTGTGGCGATAATCATGTCTTTTCCAAGTGGAGCTATAGGTATTATTGATTTAAGCAGACAGTGTTGCTACGGATATGATCAGAGATTAGAAGTTTTTGGAGAAAAAGGTTTGTATATTGTGTTTTAGAATTATAACTGCTGATTTTTACTTCCAGAATATTTATTTGGTAGTTAAACTAGAAGTAACATAGTATTTTGTATGTTTGTTTAGTTTAGATTTAATAATTATTAATCTAATAGTCCTTCGCGGGGCAAACATATTAAATTTATAATTTAAAATAATTAAAATAAACTTTCCTACGTTTTAGGTCAGCAAAGCAAGTTCTAAAAAGATGTTATTTGCTCACGAAGATGTCAAATACATTTATTTATTTTTAATTTATTTTTGTTGTGACAAGATTAGCGCAAAAATTTTGGATACAAAGCTTAAGTTTTAAGATTATTCTAGGCTGAAACCCGTCGAATTCGACGGGTTTTAAACAGTAATTAGCGATTTAAATTAAGCGCCTCTTTTGGATGCTTTTTAAAATGCACTGACACTTGTTTGTTATATTTTGCTTGATGTTGTTGCAGTTAGTTCTGACAACAAAAAATGAAATAGTTTTTGTAAATATAGTAAATATTTTTTTGTCATTTTATTAAGATAGATTAAACGTGTCAAAATTGCAAAGTCAAGTAAACAAATAATAATTTTTGTTTAATTTTGGAACAAGAATAATTTTCTTTCCTAGAAAAAAGGCAATTAAACTAAAAAGAAAGTTTGGGAAAAACTCAGTAATCAGAGGATTATGTAAATTGGTTGTTTTAGTGCTTGAATAACGTTGAAGGAACAGGGAGAAAGATTAATTAAACATCTAATAACCCGACACATACGGTACTCTGGTACTTAGGCATAGAGCCTTTGTGGGCTGTCACACAAAAAAATTGGTGCAGTTTGTACTGCCAAAAAGCTACCGATACTGCGCTTCACGTAATATTCTTCGCGGTATAGGCAACACAATCTGTATATCATATATTTCGTTTTTATAGAAAAAAAAGAAAATAAAACAATAAAATAAACTAGCGTTAAGCCTCTCAGTAACCGGAGGATACTTAAAAAATGATCATGTAAATCGGCGAAGTAGAAGTCTTTACGAAGTATCTGAACATTATGGCTTCGCGATTTAAATATATACAGTAAGGTCATAAAGTCTGAGAAGTACTTTTTTAGGTAAACGAAGCACCTGAGTAAAAAACGCTTGGACACGTAAATTTAATTTTTAGGTTTAAAATTAAAAACCTATAATCTGGGGGAGTCAAATCCTGAGATCTGGGCGGCCACTCGACAGGGCCACGACGTCCTATCCATCTGTTAGAAAATATTTAATTAAGATACTGCCGTACAGGTACAGGGTAGTAAGGAGGTGCACCGTGTTGTTGAAACCACATATGTAGTTGGAGTGGGTAAATCAGGTTTATTACCTGAATACAGTTGAGTTATAGAGGAAATTAACTACAGTTGCAAAAAATCTTCGCCAGTCAAGTTTTCGTTGAAAAAATACGAGCCTATAATGATCAATACCTACAGTTTAATTAATTGACACAACCATTAAGAAAAAACGTAGCTTCATCGGAAAATAAAATATTTCTACAAAAAATGGATCCTCGTTGCACCGCTCTTGCATATTTTTGCAAAACTCGTGTCGGCGGTCATATTCGTCATTAAATTCATGTATTAACCTTATTTTGTATGGATGATACTTTGCATGTTTCAGAATATTTTTAACCGATGATTTAATAATGTCCAAATTTAATGCTACTTGACTTGAAGGTAAATGTCGATTTTCGTTATAATTAAGTAAAACATCTAATTTTACATTGTAATCCAGTTTTGGCCTACCTGTTCTAGAAAGGTCTTTTACACAAAACTGTGCTCACGAAATTTTTAACAATTTTGCTGATTGTAGATTCTGTAATAGTTTGCTCCCGATATAGATGGGAGTTATTAAAAATTTCACACACTTCACCCAAATAACTTTGGCGATCTCCCCAGCCAAAAATCATAAGGATTTCGATCCTTTCTCGTTCTGAAAGCATATCTAATAAGATTAGTTCTCATACAGTATATTACAAATTTACAGTGATCACTAAAACAACAGTAAAAATGACAATTAAGGTACCAAAGGTAAGGTAGAAAAATCGATGTGTCGGACCCATTTAATTTTGCAAGGAAATAATGTGCCAAAAACATTACTTTTTAAACCTTTATTACTCAAAAACAGTTAAAGATAGGCATAGGACAATGTACATGAAATGTGTTTAGAGTTGGCCGTAACATCCAAAAATGTCAAAATATGCAGGTGGTGCCATTTAAAGAAATGAAGTCGATACCGGCTCTGCTGTTTTTGAAACACCCTGTATAAATTCATTTTTTTAAAATTTAAATTTAAAAACTAAATCCACGTGTCCGAGCATTTTTTACTCAGGTGCGTCGTTTATGGCCTCACTGTAGATTAAAGGTCCGCTTAAGAGATCTTCGTGTATCATTTATATTTTTTACAATAACGGTCATATTCTTAAACTTTATTGCAAAAAATGCTTTGTAAGCCAATACTTTGGACTACCTTTTAATATTGTAATTTTATTTATGGGGTTTCCTTTAAAATTTAAATACTACTTACATTTAAAAATTCAAAATACATATTGACGTCTTATATTTGGATAAGAAAAATTTGATCATATTTCCTATACTTTTAAGGAACTTAATTATCTAAAAAATCACTTTTCATTTGGGTTATTTTATTTTATTTTTTTATAAAAGTCTTACTAAATCAAGTAATTAAGTACTTGTTGGCAATCTTAAGAAGTAAATATGTACTTTGCGAAGACTCACAGACAAGAAATATAAGATTTGGCAGTAGATTGACGATTTCAATTTAATAAAAAGATTTAAATTGGATTTAATGCCACGAAAAATAGAACATTTCAGTAATTGGTTATAAGAGGTGAGTTCTTTTTTATGCTTAGTACCAGAGCCGTACGCAGGGGGGCAATGGAGGCAATTGTGCCCCCCTTCCCAGGAGTCTTGTAAAATGGGTTGTTTTGCGCAAGTGATAGTTGTTTCACACTAAGCCGGATTAGCCGGACAGACTAATACAAAATTATATGGAGCCTTTAAGCTTGACGACTTTCCGGATTCTTAACGTGTGAAAGGTCTCAAAACTCTTGTTTAACATTAGCGGGAGCCGGAACTTGGAAGAAGGGAGCCGGGAGACGAGAGCCGGGAAACGGACCCGCGCTATCGTATGTATTATGAGACCTTTCACACTTTAAAAATCCGAAAAGTAGGCAAACTCAAAGGCTTTAGGCTTCATATAATTTTTTATCACTTTGTTTGGCGAGTCCGGTTTGGTGTAAAACGAGGCTTTTATAGGTGAAGACTTTTTTTTGCTTTAATTGTTCTTGCTCCTTGTCTTCTCAAAATACTTCTCTGCGTCCGTCCCTGTTAAGTACAGAGATCTCGGAAACCACCGCAGTTACCAAAATGATTAAATGGGGAAAGGATTGCAGGTTTTAGACCTTTTTTAGTTGGACAAGATCATATATTACCAGATATGTGAAAATTAAGTAAATTTTGGTAATTACGCTTGCAATAAAATGATGTCCGATATTTAGCGTAGTAGTTTGGTTTTGAGTTATGACATATAAACCTGCACTTATCTAAATAAGGGACTCCAAATCAAAACGCAGTTTTAGATAAACTATAGTTTAATTCACACTTTGCGTTTTATTATTTATGTTTAAAGAGATTTTTATTCGCAATATAATATCTACATTATAAATTTATAAATATAACATATTATGATTAAAAACTTTAAAAATTTATAAATAGAAAATAAGTTGTGAAAATTCTGAAGTATTCTAAAAATTGTGATATTAAAAAATAAGTTTTGATTTTAAAAAGAATGCATAGTTGAATAAGCTTTATATTAATGTCTATTAAGATATACTTTAATAAAAAAACTTACTATAAACATAACTATTTTTAAATTTGCTGACAATGACTTGTCTTTTTCATCCATAATTATAAGTCTTTTAATTTTTTTTAAATGCAGTATTTCATGAGTATTTTTTGATCGGGACCTGAAAAAAAATAGTAGTATCATTTGGACAACTTTTCGATTTTAAACAAAATTTTTATTTAACATTTTGTTCTATTTTTGAAAACAGGGGTGCTTTACTCTATGCGATTTTCAATTCTTGGACATAATTTATATATTTCTGGACTTTTACCAAAACTAACTAATGCTAATATAGTTTGGGACCATGCTTTAACTTTAGTCGTTTTCAAGATAATATATTTTACAAACATTTTTAGGAATGCTTAAAGCTGAAAACCGGTCCCCAGTTGGTAACGTAGAACTCTTTACTCACGAAAATATTAAAAAAGCTCCTATAGATTACTCATTTCCTTCAAGATATGGGGAAGCATACAGAAGAGAGATGGATCATTTTATTGATGTTTTGGATGGCAAGTGTAAACTTTTAGTATCTGCAAAGAATAATTTGGCTGTTTCTAAAATAGCTACAGCAGTAGAAAGGTCTGCAAGGACGGGAAAAATGGTGCCACTTACATGGACTGAGGACGAAATGATTGAGTAAATAATTATTTAAATTAGTTAGTAGTAGTTATTACATACACATGTAGAAAAATGTTGTACTAAAAGGCAAATAAATTATTTAGGTGTGAAAACAACGTTTCTTTTTTCATACATATTACACTATTAATTAAAGACTCAAAAATCTTTAAGCATTTTTTTAAAAAGATATTAAAGTTTATTTAAAGGTGGTAGACAATGTTATGTTTTTATTAATACTTCTCTTCTGGACTTCCATTGTCTTTTGCTTTAAAGTGATGGTGTCTATCTTCAACCGTTTTTAAGTGATAAGTAAAACTACCCTTAAAAACTACACTTATACGAGTTTCGGACTTTCATTGTCTTTTTTTTAACTATTCACACAACGCATTGTTTCGGGTAGTCCTCTCTGTCCGTTTTTAAGTGTAAACTAATACTAATTCCTAATGCTACTAAGTTTATATAATACGGTAGACGACTTATATACTATGTGAAATTAAAAAAGACCTAACTAACCAGAACTAACCATACCCCCTCCACCCCTCCAATGTGACAGTTTGACATAACTGTAGTCTTTTATGTTTACGCAAACATAAACATTTAGAGCCGTTCCAGAAAACCATTTTTTCCAAGATACAGGCTGTTAACCTTATTAAAAAGTTTGCCTCTTAATTAATATCTTAAATATTTCTTCTATGACTTTGATAAAATTTGACAATATTATTTACGGCATTGAGGGCATTATTTATCACTTACTTGATTAAATTTATTAAGCACAGGGGCGGCTCAAAGGGCACCCAAACAAATATTTATAAAAGAAAAATAAATTAAAAGAAACTGTATGTATGTATTATATATAATAAAATATTTAAAAAATATGAAAGCCAGCGGCGTACATGTTTTTGTCAAAATATTTATTTATGGTGCCGCTCGAGACAATACTAGACTTAATAAATTCGATCAGTATAGATATAAATTAACCTCTTAAGGCAATAAACATACTTGCCAAATTTTAGGAAATAAGAAGATTATTTAGGATACTATTATTTAAAAAAGATTTTTTAAAAATGTTTTATAAAAAAAAATTCATAAAAGCAGCCTTTAAATAGGTCCATTATGTTTAAATCGGAAACACCCTATAGACCCACCTTTGTATTAAAATCACAAGGATAAAGTTCAAATTTGGTATATTCTGTCTGGTATAGTCGGGACGTTATAATTATTAACAGAGACAAGAATGAGACGAGTAACTGGTCCTAACAATTTGTCCATTGTATTTATCTCTTTCTGGTTTAACGCAAGTTCCAATAAATATGTCTTTGTCTTTCATCATGGCAGGCTATCGTAGATGGAGCAATCATCGCTTTGCCCTGGTTGCCAAGTTGTTTACAATTTCTGCATGTAAACTTTAATGTTCTTTTTTGGCTCACATCTAATTAAGAGAAAGAAAATATACCATGAATCGAATATTTTTAACTTGACAAACGTTGCCGCAGGCAGTCACGCCGAAATGTTAATCGATATTTGTGTTTGATATTTTTCAATGGCCGATTTGTTTGGACAGTTTGTTTACATTTTCTGTGATTTATTGTGTGTTTCGTGGTTTTTTACCTTTAATTGGACTTTCAATATTGACTTTTATTAGTGATCACAGTGTATATATTAAATTTGTGCTTTTCAACAGATAATTTAAGGTAATATTGACATGGTTATCTGTAAGAAAAATCTTTATAAAAACCAAATAAATGACATTTTTAATAAGGTGTGTGTAATTATTGAACTAAACCCCAATATTTTATATTAATAGGAAACAAAAACAAGTACCTAACATTAAGGGCGAAAATAGCACAGCTATATAATTTGAATTTGGCGGGCAAACGATAAAGTCGACTCACGCGCCATCTGCGTTTGCCTTCCTTGAAGACAGACAAGGAAGGCCCAACAGCTATCTCTCTCTCGGATAATTTATTTACATTTAGTTGCTCGTCTCATTGTTGTCTCTGTTATTAATATAATTATAAAGTCCTATATGCCATCAAGTGCCCAAAAGATTTTATCGTTTTTCTAACAGTAAGCCATTAAAGTTAAATACCTTAGCCGTGCTTAATCGTACCGAAAATTCGACTGGTTCACTTACTTGCATGAGGCAAATTTTACTAGCCGAAGTCAGCGGTTGCAAAACAAAGTATTCTTTTAAGAATCAGGCCGATTTTATAAATAAAAATTTAATTTTAATACTTTTACACACATTTATGCCACGTTTAAACCCAAAAACCATCATTTACTATTTTACCATTAAAAATTATGATTTTATCCCAAACGTTCGGGAAAATTTCTGTTTGCAGGTAAAAATGATTTTTTTTTATTACTGCTCACTAATATTTTTTTAATTATTTTTTTTTCAATTAACAAGTCACAAAAATTATTGTTATTTATGTACATTTATGAATTTGTATTAAAATATAGCATTTAATTTAATAAAAAGCCCCTATATAAAAAATGATGTACATTTACTTGTGCACAGAACAGAAATTTCCCCAAAAGCTTGGGACAAAATCCTAATTTCTAATGACAAAATAGTAAATGATGATTTTTCGGGTCGAAACGTCGCATAAATGTAAAGTGTGATATGTCGTTGGTTTTAGAATTAAAACACGAGGTTTTTGGGTAATCAAATTTGAAGATGACGGCTCAAAGACGAAAAGTCGGATCTTAAATTTAATGACATTATTTTGTAGCACGAAAAAAGTGGAAATGACAATTATTTTAAAATTTCTCTTTAAATAAACTCAGAAAAAAATAAAAACTGTTTCGCAAAATTTGTTTTTTTGCGGATAACTTCGGAACAACTGTAAATTTTTAAATTTTTAAAAGGGAATATTGTGAAGCATAAAAATATGCAACTTTGCCCTAATTTAACCAACCCTGTATCTGGTGCCATTTTTGAAATCCTAATGGTGGCTCTAAAATTTTTAACAGCCTATATCGTATTATTTAAAAATAACAATTTTCTACATACAAAAATTATTTGCAGTAAAGCTAAATTACTGTTTTAAAAACCATTTTTAATATTGTGAACCACCTAGAGCTTTGTGGCCCCATTTTTTCCCGGTAACGTTGCATCAACTTTTTAGAGATCGATTAATCTATCATTTTTAGAAATAACCATAGCTTATGATACATGGTTATAAAGGACAAAAATTGAATTTTAGGAGAATAGTATACATGATGTTGTTTCATTTAAAATTACAAGGTTGGCCTACCTCGGAAAATTGGGAATTTTGTTTTTGTGTTAATAAATGTTACCACCAAATATCAAGAACATAAGGAAAAGCCTTAACCTTTGACTGGGGACGTGGTTTTTTACAACGTTACTGGAGACGTGGGGCCTCACAGGCCTTCACATTAGTAGTCGTATTTGGTAGAATACTACATATATTTACCTATATATATTAAAACGATCGGGGTATTATAAATTATTTATTTTTCTATTAGTAACTCTTAACCATTATTTAAACTTTTAAAAACTCAAGAAATTAGACTTCTTCATTTTTGTGGAAAACATAACAAAACATGAACTTCTAACCTAAATTATACTTTTTTATACATAAATTAGACATAATAAAACAATAAACCCAATTATTTTTCTTCGTAGCCTAAGGCGGCCGTCTCTCTGCCTTACCCTTAGGGCCGACCTTGATTTTACTAGTATGTAAATATGGTGAACTGTAGTATAGCCTTGGGGGAAGCGGTCGTACCCCCACTTGACTTGGCGCTTTTCTACCAATAAAATAATGTAAAAAAATTATTTAATATTTCATATATTTTTCACAAAACAGAACAATGGCAAAACCACAATATAGCGGGTGACAACGAAATTACTTTCCAGCAATTTATTTTTTCAGTGCAACCGTACAGTTTTTAGATTTAGGGACATTATATTGTATTATCGGATGCCAATTTTAGATATTATAGCATCGGTTTCACCGAAAGTGATATAAACTTTGATATTTTAAATGGAATTTAAATTCTACAGGTCATTCTCGATATAATACCTAAGATATATTCATAACCTAACTCTTTTGGTTTTGAGAAAATGGCGTTTAAAAGGTCCAAACGCCAGTACATTATGCAGTTTTATGGGAAAACAAATGAACATCGCAAAAATTTAAAATGCTTAAAATAGTTCTTTTAAAAGACTCTACCCTTAGAGACCATTATAATAGTGCTGTAAATTTAAACTTTCAAGTATGATAACCCTAATAATTTTAATGGAACATCCTGTATATTTCCCAAGATTTAAATACTTTAAGCTATTTCTGATATAAAACCTATAATATACCCATAACCTAACTTTTTCAGTTTTAGAGAAAACTGAGTTTAAAAAGGTCTAAACGACCTCAGAATAGACAGTTTCATGGATATTTTGTCGTCGTCTGGACCTTTCAAACGCCGTTTACTTTAAAACTAAAAGGATAGGCTATAGGTATATTATAGGTTTTATATCAGGAATAGAGTGTTCCATTAAAATTATGAGGGTTATCATACTTAACTTAAGTTTAAATTTTACAGCACTTCCGGTTAAACAGGAAGTAGTAATATAATAGTTTCTAAAGGTAGAGTCTTCTAAAAGAACTATTTTAAGCATTTTAAATTTTTGTGATGTATATTTGTTTTCCCATAAAACTGCATAATGTGCTGTCGTTTGGACATTTTCAAACGCCATTTTCTCCAAAACCAAAAGAGTTAGGTTATAAATATATCTAAGGTTTCATATCAGGAATGACCTGTAGAATTGAAATTCTAAAAAATGTACAGGGTGTTCAATTTAAAATATCAAAGTTTATATCACTTCCGGTTAAACCGAAAGTAAAACACAGAGGCTATTATATCCAATATTGGCATCCATTGATACAATATAACGTCCCTAAATTTGAAATCTATATGGTTGCACTGAATAAAATAAATTGTTGGATAGCAATTTCGTTGTCACCCGGTATACCATCACTATTACATGGTTTATAAATATCCACATTGGAATTAGGTTTTTAAGTTTTGTTCTAATATTTAGGTACTCTGTCCTTTCTTGGTTGTCAGCATTTATCAGACCAGCACCTTAAACGCTAAGCGATGCAAAAGTGCTGCAGTTTTTTTTTAATTATTAGCAAATTAACCACAGTATAGTCGCAAAATTTTATAAGCAAATGCCAAACTTTTTTATCGGGGGTCATGTAAAGTTTTATATTTAATATTGTTTAGAAATTATTGATTGTAGCTTAAAAAAGGCAACAAAAGGTTTAACTTCTATTTAGTTTTCGTATTTTTTTTACTTGATATAAAAATAATTTTTAAAAATTATACATTTAATATTTTATTGGTGCAACAAAAGGTTTCTGCTAAATATATTTTTAAGTTTTAATCAAATATAATTATAATTATAAGAAACTTTGTTGATAAACGTTATTATTTAATTGCATTTTTACCCCTATGTTAAATTTAAATCTTGTTGTGTTTTTAAGAGGGTATTTAAAGCAAAACTTTGTTTTAAAAATTACATTATTTAATTTAAAGTAAAATAAAAGGAGTTCGCCTTCACCGCCCTAAACCCCAGCTACGCCCCTAAAGGTTAATAATTAAAAACAATATTGTAACAGGAAATGATAAACGCGAATATTCTTTTTCACTTAATAAACTAAATCGTACAAACTAAAAATTCCATTGATCTTTAACTTTTTAATAAAAATAATCATTATTTTGTAAACAAGGAACAAATTTTTATTAAGAAAATAAACAAGTTACTGCTATACTAATACAATTTTTGTTCAGTATTTTAACCTTGAAAAATAATTAATGTCGTTTTTACTTAAACGTAAGAAGGAACAAAATACATCAAATCCAAAGATATTACATAAAAGCAATCAAAGTCATGGCCGAAGAATGAAGAAAGGCTTTTTTATTTGTTATGTTGGTGGATTACTATAAAATTGTATTTATTATTTTCTGTGTGCAAACAACCATAAAATTTGTATTTAAACATTCCAAAAATTACATTTGATTCAGTATTTGTTCGTCCGTGTTGTGTACTGTGACAATTTAACAACAATGTCGGTAAGGGTTGCTCAGAGCTTTTCCGTTCTAAAGTAAAAAATAATTTGTCCTGACTGCCCACGGATGGGGTTTACAAAAGGACATCTGGATCAAAAATTTAATTTTTCAAAAAATTTCAAGCACTTATTTCTATCAAAAATATTTTTTTAATGATTTTTAAATTAATTTATTTGTTCTCCTGTAAACCTCATTTTTGTGCCTCTAGTTGATGTCTCTAGACAAGGATAATAAATAACACTATTTAGAGCTTCTTATAGAACATGACGTTAACTTTAAAATTACGTTTAAACCACGCTCTTTGGGTTTAATTAGAGATTTGACATTATTCGTAACGTCACTACTGGACCATAAGATCAATTATGTGGTAGTTTGTTTTTGACATTTCAGCTTTAAATATTTATTATAATAATTTTTAGAGACTTTTGCAATATATTAACAGAAAATTCAGGATACGACTAAGAAAACTTGATAAATATTATTAAACTTTGGTTTAAACAATAGGTTTAACTACGAATTGACACGACATTGTAACAGTGGTGTTTACCTTATAAAATGATTTGGGATCTAAAGTTTTTAATCTAAAAGTTTTAGAAATTATTTGTGTTTCCATAACCGCCGAAATTTTTTATTTTAGCTTTAGTAGTTATTTAGGCAATAAAACAAAAATAATCATATTGTTGATAGTTCTTAGTCTACAGATCATTAAAAAGTATCACTCCCTGCACTTTAAAAGGTGGAAGTAGCAAGAAACTGTTTACCGTAAAAATCAAAAATCGACATGTTTGAGAGTTTTTTCCTTAAATGACCTTAAGTGTCAAAAACTAGCTTTGTTTTATTTTTAAAAGGCCTCTTCGTATGTATTTTATTTCTTAATAAAAACCCAAGCAGCAAGCTGACGTCTTATTGACTTCTCTTTTAGTCATTTTTGGTCACATTTGGTCAGCAAAGACGTCATAAGATGACAACAAAATGACGTTAAATTGACCTTCCTAAGTCACAGACAAAAGACGTCAGAATGACGTCTTTAAGATGACGAAAAATTGACGCATATACTTTTTTTTAAGCTAGATTATACTATATTTTATTTGAAAATTGAAATAGGAAAAAAAACTCTTTACTGCTTGCAATTTCCTTGCACTGCAAGGTTGCATCTCTTGGGGCACTGTCCAACCTGGAGATGCAGATTTTTACACCAGCCGAAGATATTTCTTTCAAAGCTAATTAAGATCACCAACCGCAGACCGGTCTCGAACCATTTTGGTCTCATAGATACGGTGTAGGCGATAAAAAGCTTGAATAAACGTAGTAGTTTATTGTCCATTACGCCATCTATCGGTATAGTTTTTTCCTATTTCAATTTTGTAAAATTATTAGTCTTATTTTTCTGTCATATGATATTTCGATTGGATTTTGACACGAATCATATAATATCAAAAAATTTTTCTGGCGGATTTTCTAAATATGACGTCATTAGATTTTTATGAGCTAGTATGACAAAAAAATGGCATCAAAAAGACGTCACTTCAACGACTTCAAAAACACGTTATTAAAATGACGTTCTAATTATGGTCTGATGACGTCCTATGACCAAAAATGACTTAAAATGACGTCATAATGACGTCAGCTTGCTGCTTGGGTATTTGCAAAAAATAGTGTTGCATTGGCAAAAAATATTGAACTTATCTCCTGACCTAACTATAAAATATTTTGCCAAAAGACACATTTTATTTTAAGTTCTATTATTGGAATTTAGGTCCTTGTTTAATCACAGGGTATGCAAATCATGCATCACCCTCCTGCGGACTGCGAAAATCAACCGTTTCTAACGGGATAAGAAGATCAGAAACATCAAACTGATAAATAGGCATCTACATCTTACTTGTAAGTCCGAGGTAGCAGATACGTAGATTACTCATCCCGTATTCATACCAAAACCGTATTGACGCCCCCGTTTTGTCTTCCAAAACCTACCAACGAATTTGACCAAACGTGATGAGGCCCATTTACATAATTATTTATTTAAATAATATTTATATAATTTTTTAATTATAAATTTAATAAAGGGTGCTGTGCTAATATCAAACATTGTTTATAATATATTATATACGTGAGTCATTCTCACTCAAGACGAAAAAACCAGATACAAAAATGCCACAAGCGTCATATAAATAAAGACGGCAATCAACTATCGGTATCTAAACGCGTCGTTTACACCGTGTGCGAGCAACAAAAAGGAGAATAATTGAAAGTGAGACAGATGTGATGACGCCGTGGCATCTCCTCTACTGGCGAGAACTTTTTCAACTAATTTTTTAACTTAGTTTACAATTACAATTCAACCTCAAACATATAAAACGTCTCTCCCCTGGCCTGTTCCTGACTATTTTTTAAAGTATATCACTCCTGAATTTTTAGCTGTACAACAATCGTAAAGAACTTTTTTCTATATCTCCAAACGTTTTAAAATAATTCTAATAAAACACATTAATTACCTTTTTCGAACCCTTTTAGGGGGTTGAAACAAAATATCTTCTTTACTTCGTTTTGGGTCACTCTAAAGTTAATTATGTCAAAAAGAAATGCAAAGAATGTTAAGTAGTTATGATTTTTTAAAAATTATAATTATCATCCCCAAAGTTTAACCAACCCTAATGCCCTCTGGGAAAAAAATGGGGCCCATTTCGATGTAAAATTTTAATTCCAACAACTTTTGTTTGGATTTTTCTCTCTAACATCAACCGTTTTAAAGTAATTCCAAGAAAATACCTTATTTATTTTTTTTCAACCCCTTTCCAAAGGGTTAAAACATAATGTCTTATTTACTTCGTTTATAGACATTTATAGGTAATTATGTAAAAAAATAAATACATAAGTTTGTTGAATAGTTATAATTTTTTTATTAAAATTATCATCCCTTAGATTTAAGCCACCCTTATGTTATCTGAAGAAAAAGTGATTGGGACCATTTTGATGTAAAATTTTTGCTCTACAGCTTTTGAAAAGAACTTTTTTTCTAACTTTAACCGTTTTAAAATAATTCCAATAAAACACATTAATTATTTTTTTAAACCCCTCTCCGGAGGGTTGAAACAAAATTTCTATTACACTTCGTTTATAGACACTCTCAAATGCGTCATATAAATAAAGACGGCAATCAACTATCGCTATCTAAACGAGTCGTTTACACCGTGTGCGAGCAACAAAAAGGAGAATAATTGAAAGTGAGACAGATGTGATGACGCCGTGGCATCTCCTCTACACTGGCGAGAACTTTTTCAACTAATTTTTTAACTTAGTTTACAATTACAATTCAACCTCAAACATATAAAACGTCTCTCCCCTGGCCTGTTCCGGACTATTTTTTAAAGTATATCACTCCTTGACATAAATCCATGAGAATGTATAGTATGTATAACCAAAGACAATTGTAGTTTTACTATTGACTCCCAGGACAATGCTAAATTTTTGGTCATCAGTTTGGACGCTGGCGGGGCTGAATTTATGAAGCGGCAAATTATACGTACTGTTTACGTGTGTACTCGATGGATACTCGCTTCATAAATTCCATGAAAGCGAGCGTCCAAGCTGATGACCAAAAATGTAGCATTGTTCTGGGTGTCTATAGTAAAACTATAGTTGTCTTTGGTATAACTAAACTAAATTATTATTATTTTTTAGAGACTTATTTCACGATATTTTTTGTCCCCCGAATTTTGCATCTCCTTCCTGGCAATCTTAAAATTAAAAATAACATTTTGTTACGATAATAATTGCTGTAATCATAAACGCTATTTATTCGATCCAAAACTAATAATTAACTCATTTGGAGTAGTATAGCAGGATGAGGGTAGGCAAATAAAAACCACCATTGTATTTGTTCCAACGTTTCGTGGCATATAATTAAAAAAAAGACACCAAAAAATCTTATAAAGGCTTAAAAGCACGGCGGAGGTATAACTACCAGGTCATCAACACTTATAAACGTCAGTAATAACTAACTTTGACTAAAAATTAAAATATAATTATAGCCTTGTAACAATGATGATTAGTGACCACTAAACCATAGGTCCTGAGTTCAAACCCAAGGGATCATATAACTTTTTCCTTGATTATTTTTATTTTAAATAGATTTTTTTATTGTTATTTGTATTTTTTAAATATTTTTTTCAAATACGTTTTTTTTCTGTTAAGGATTGTGAAACATATTTTTTGGTAGTTCATAAGTGTTGATGACCTTATAGTTATTCCTCAACTTTGCGTCTAAGTTTTTATATGTTTCTTAGAATGTTTTTGATGTTGAAAAAGATCAGGCTTATTTGACAAATATAATTAAGTAATGTTTATTTTAAAATTAAAGGTCCTTGATAAAGTGGCAGTCCAGCCACAAAACGTTGGGATAAATCAATAAATCATATCGACTGTCTGAGGCGGGCCATAGGCCGGGATAAAGTGTGTGAGGTGCCAAAAAACTGTCTAAGCAATAGTTAAAGGTATATCGGCCAGTAAAGCGACATTAAAGAAAGTAGGACAAGTCATCCAATCCGAAATGTTTACATGCCGGCATTTTCGTTATACTGTCTTTTTTCCACACATCGCATATCTCTGTTCCTTTTTATCCAAATTTTGAGTGTAGTATAAGTAAAAGTCTGGCCACACATAACCGCACCGATGTCGCACAAGACCCGCACTGTAGCACGACCGTGTCTCATACGGTCTGAAACATGCCTAGCCAATGAAATCATAAGTAGATCGAATAGCGCCGATGTTCCCCGAATCAAGCTTTGACTTACGGCGTCACCTTTCATTTCAGTTCATTACGTAGTAAAACGAAAAATACAATACAAAAGAAGTGATTTAATATATATTGAAAATTGTTAAATTAATTTTATTGTTACATCTTGGGAATAATATATAGGTAAAACTTACGGTATTTTTTTATAAGTTTTTTTTAAATTAATACTTCGAGAAATTAAATAAACTATAAATATGACAAGTTCGATACAAAGTGACAACGAATTTATATGAGGCGTCTAGATGCAAAATCCGACATCTTCATGTAACCTATTTTTTGGGAAATGACGAAAAACGATTAAAATATTGATTTTTATGTTAACTGTTACCAATAAACAATTAAAATTTCTTTATGATAACGTAACAATAATATATATTAAAAAAACCCTACAGGTAATAGATTTCAGGTAATTTTATAAATTAAATTATAGATATCGGCTTTTGCATGTCAGCATTACAAATGTCGGGTCTTGTATCTAAAAAATTGAAATACGTCGGCATTTGCATCCAGGATTTTATTATAAATTTAAAATAAAAAAGTTCACACACAAACTTTTAACACATTTGTTTTTTAAAATTTAAAAAATCCTACGAAGTGGGTCCGTCCACTTACTGGCGCGCGTTCAACGACACATGCGCCGACCTACCTAATACTTAACGATGATTGGTTGCGTTTGAGATGTTGGTATTTGCAAGTAATTTAGCCTAATAGATGTCGGATTTTGTATTTTATGCGCATCTTTTACTAGCGATATTTCATATTAGATGTCTGTTTTTGCACTTTTTGGATTGGGAAATGGATTCTAGGAAAAATTTTCTATACAGGGTGTTCGAAAAATACACGGCCAAATTTTAGGAGGTGATTCCTCATTGAAAAATATGAAAAAAGTTCCTATAAACATGGGTCCGAAAATGCATAGTTTCCAAGATACAGGGTGTTAAACTTTTTAAGTAAAATAGGTTTTTTGTAATTATCTTGAATACCCTGTAACCGATTTTCTTGAAATTTTTCAGTGTTATTTCTAGTAATAAGGGCCAAAGTTAGGCGTAATTAAATTAAAATTATTAAGTCCAGTGGCGTCTCACGGGACATCTTATCGAAAATAATTGTAAAAAAATGTACGCCACTGACTTTTTGTAACTTTTTATTTTTTTTAGAATAAGCAACTGAAAATACAACTTTTTTATTTCTTGAATTTTTTTGTATCTTGCTTCGTTTTCGAGAAAAAAATAAAAACCACTTTATTGCATGTTTCTTGGGACGGAATCTTTAAAAAAGACGATTTACTGAGCAAAAACAGTTAAAGATAGAGCAAAATTAATTTTACTTTCCTATCTTAACTTTTTAAGGACTATCTAATGACATTAAAAAGTGAAGGTCAACTGAAGATTAAAGAAGGTGAATGTTGAACCTAAATGTTGGGCACCCTGTATCTTAGAAACTATGCATTTTCGGACCTATGTTTATAGAAACTTTTTTCATATTTTTCAATGAGGTATCACCTCCTGAAATTTGGCCGTGCATTTTTCGAACACCCTGTATAATAGCGTATCCAACGCATTTTTAACAATTTTTAGATAACATTTAGACGCCTCATATAGCTGATTCTGTATAGATCACAGCCATTTTTTATTTTATTTACTAACATTAAATACTTTTTGAAATATTATCTATTTTCTCATAAAAAAGTATTTTTCCTAATAGTCTTTCCCCTGGTGTATAATTTTAAAAAATCTTAAACGAAAGTTTAGATATATATTTTTATAAACTTATACACTTAATTACACTTTTAATTGTTAATATTTATAAAATAATCGGTCAATTTTTCTATTATTTTCTTGTTTTAAAAAAGGTCCGGGGAGGTTCTGGATTATGTTAAAAAATTTCTATTATCTGAGGTTAAAAATAATATAAAAAAGGGTTTCTTCCATGGCTAAAAAAATAAATAAAAAATTGACTGGCCACCTAGCACATATAAAAAAACATGAGAGAGAGAGAAAAGATTAAGACACCCACGGTACGTTAGTATTTAGGCTTTCAGCCTTCGTGGATTGTCCAAAGATAAAAAAAAATGTTGTTTGATAATCAAGTTAAGAAATTAGATCAAAAATAATGTGAATATTTTGCCGCCTTTTATTAGTAAAGCGATTCCGTCCTAACTAAGAAGAAACCATGTACATATTATGTTTATCAATCATTTTGGGTTTTGGAATATTCTGTTGTTTGTAGAAGATAAGTTGTGATGTTACTTAATCTTAGTAACTACAAAAGAGTGATGTAATAGAATATTTACAGAGACTTAACTTTAAATACATACAGGATCAGCCAGTCAAATATATGTAATATGTGTATAGCGTGTCCAGATTTCGTTGCAATTGCAGGATATCTTGGTTATTATTGGGAATAGACTTGCTGTTTTCACGAAGTGTTGCTGCTTTTTGATGAAACAAAAGATGATATTAAAATATTTTTATGGCTCCCTTTGTTTTTGACATACAGGGCAAAATACATTTTTCTCCATTTTTGGTCCTCCCTTGTATTTCAGTTGTGTTGTAACTTACAACAAATGTAAAAAAATGATATTTGTAAATATTTTTGCGTAAAATCCAGTGGGGTAGTTAGATTTTTCTAAATATATATTTTTTGTTATATGAACCAAACATATTAAGTTTCTTATGAAACACCCTATATGTTTCTTATTCATTAAATTATACAGGATGAGAGCTTCTTTAAATGTATAGTACCTAAAGGAATTTTTTAATTTTAGACCCGAAATTATTGTTTATAATTTTAAAATTAAATTGTGCATAGTGGGCTATGATATACCCAGACTTTATAACCAAAGAATAAAGTAGGCCCCAAGTTTATCATTTATTTACATTTTACAGCAAAATCTGAGTTTTAACTATTTAATCTCGCCCATCATCCTTATTCACCACTCGGTTCCTCAAGTTCATACATGGTTTTCTAGTATTTTGTTTTAAAGCAAATGTTTTTCTAATAAGTATTGATACATACTACTTTTGGACACTGAGGTATAAAAACAGTGGCAGATTCAGTTTTTAATTAATTAATAAGTGAACAAAACTTGCTGGACCGATGAGTGAATAGGGGTGCTGGGCACGGCAAAATATAAAATAAAAAAATTAAAACCTACATTTTGCTGTTAGATGTAAAATAAATATTCTAGATTCTATATCATGGCCCACTAAGCGAAATTTAATTTAAAAGTTTACAACATTAATTTAGCGCCTCAAAATTAAAAATAACTATTAGGTATTATATATTTTTGAACAATTCTCATTCTTTATAATTTCTTGAATAAGAAATAGACGGGGTTTTTCCATAAGAAAAATCATATCCCGAAAAATATTTTTAAAAATATCTACCACACCCACACCACTGGATTCTAAGTAAAAATATCTACCAATATCGGTTTTTACTTTTGTTGTTAGTTACAAGTCAACTGAAATACAGGGGGATCCAAAAATAACCATGTATGTTGAAACCTAAGAGAGCCATAATAAATCTTTTAGTGTCATCATTCGTTTTATCAAAAAGTAGCAACAGTTCGCGAAAACCGCAAGTCTCTATCTCTAATAATAACCAAGATTACCTGCAATTGCAACGAAATTTGGACACCCTGTATAGGCATTGCGTGGAAAGGAGACAGTCTAATACAGGAAAGTAAACATTTCATATAAATTTTATTTAAATAATTTTAAATAAAAAATGAGAAAAATTGGAGTTCTGCAAGAATCAAATTTCTTGAGGTTTATGAACAAATCCTGTGTTATGGGAAGTTTATTCTAATACTAGCACAACGACAGAGATTCGTGGAAAACCCCTGCAATCTTTTCAGGTGGATTGAAACAAAACTACGCTTCGTTTTTAGACACTCTTTTTTTTTTTTTTTCACCCTTTTGGGGTCATCCCACCCAGGTCCGACGACCGCCCCCTAGGTGGTGCACTGCACGGCTTATTGTACCTTGACCCCTACTCCTTCTCATTCACACACCATTCATTCCATAACTTGGATGGTTGTTGCTCGGTCCGCATCCCCGAGCAGAAACACCGTGTGCCGTTGCCCAAAACACCGCTGTCGCCGGACACCCATCCAAATTATGGGCGCGCATTCCACTGCTTAACTCCAGAGATCGACGCTCGCCGATACAACCGAAGCCGCCACAAGCGCGCCTTTAGACACTCTTAGTACATATGTCAAAAATAAATGCAAATACATGAAGTTGTTAAATGGTTATGATTTAGCAACCCCCATCTGAAGAAAAATGATGAGAACCATTTCGATGTAACATTTTTAGTTTTACAACTTTGGTTAAGAATTTTTTTATCTCTAACTTCAACCGTCTTAAAATAACTCCATTAAAACAAATGAATTATCTTTTTTAAACCATTTTTAATTAAAATATCTTCTATACTTCGTTTTGGGACTCTAAACTTAATTATGTCAAAAGAAATGCAAAAGCATAAAGTTGTTAAATTAGGATTTCATCGTCTATTTAATTGGACTATAATACCAAGCGAGTTACAAGTGACTGGGCAAATTGACAAAATTTCGGCAAGTTAGACATGATTTATTTTTACCATTGAATTTGTTTTATAAATTAAAATTGAGATTGCGAATCAGATTTGTTCTATCGCTTTTAGTTTTTGCTATCAACGAAAAGGAGTCACCCTGTACAGGGCGAGTTATAACTAAAAATATCAAAAATTACCAACAGTAAACTACTAGTTTCACCTAATAGATCCAAATTAATTCAAAATTGTATGGTAAGTAAATGTTGCAAATAATTAAATTAAAAGAATTAAATTTTCTGTCAAAGTTTTAACGTTCGAAGTTAAACTAAAAAAATGTTTTTGTCATTTTCTTTTCATGTTAGGCATCAACACCTGAATACCTCATACGAGAATGAAAGTTTTAATTAAAATATTTTAATTATTTTAGTTTTCTTTTAAATTTTGCCTTTCCCTGCACAGCTTAGTTTAATAAGTCATTTTTAAAAAATTGTCACATATTTGATATAAAATTTAATTTTCTACAGTATTTACTTTTACAATTTTGTTATAAGAATTTTTTAATTGAAAAAAAAAAGAAAGTCTTGGACCTTTTTTATATTTTTAGTTATAACTCGCTATGTATAACCTTAATAATAATAATAATAATAGCGGACGCGAGGAGTGGTCTTCGATATGGACGGCTTTCCGCACGACGCCGACGCCCTATGAGATTGGAGCCATGGGATACGTCGTGGCCGATCTTTTAGAATAATAATAATAAACACACTGTATATTATGTTATTATTAATTTTTGTAAAAATGCTCTAACACGTTGATTTTTATTTTAAGCTGCATTTTTTCGTGGTAAAGTCTTGTATCTAGGGAGTGCCCAAAATATGCCATGACCAACAACTTTATATTTTGACTGAATCCACCCGTGTTTATTACATTTTAACATGCTGCATCGAATTCAAACTATGTTTTGTGTACCATCTTTTATACCTAAACCCAAAAGTTATGGAGAAATTTATCATACATTTTTTTGTTAATTTATAAGGGCATGAAACTATTATTCCCAGTTCTCAATGAATTTGATTTAACCTACGCGACCTCACTGTATATTATTATTGTGTGGCATTTTTTTCAAAGCGGAACAGTAAAAATAAACTTACACTTGCTGGTATAGAAACCTAACACAAAATCTTCGTAACATAGTTAAATATTTCGTTTTTTTTTAAATCATTATAGTGGTAAAAACGAATAGTAAAAATGCGGAATTAACCTGAATTAAGATATTTACGCACACTTCCATATATTTGGCGCACCAAGAGAAAGTTTCTACACCGGCAGTTACGCATTAACTAAAAGAAATTTAGTAACCTGTAATTCATATTAAAGTATACATAATATTTTTGTTATAACAATAAACAAATGGGTAAAGGAGCAAATCAGACTCCGATTAAATGGGTGAGTTAAATCCATTTTTTGTTGTTGTCAGTATTGCACTTTATTTAATTTAACACATTTTAATTTATATATTTTTACATAAAGGTATAAACAAAAAAACTGAATTTCCAACATTTAAAATGACGTTTCTGCTGTCAAAAGTTTATTTTTGAAATCTTAATCTACAGTGCCATGATTAAGCTTAAACGGTTAAAATAAACCGTTTAAGCTTAATCATGGCACTGTAGATTAAGATTTCAAAAATAAACTTTTGACAGCAGAAACGTCATTTTAAATGTTGGAAATCAGTCAAGTAGCCATGGAAAAATGAATTTAATCGTATATTCTTTTTTACCAATTCTTATGGCGGAGTCAAAGTTTGCAAAATTCTATTTATGGTAATATCTTCGCTTTTTCAAATGAAACCGGGGTTAGCTCATTAGCATATCGTAAGAGAACATTTAATTCTGAATAATTTGGAACCACAAAGGCGGTAATTCAAGTAAGACTCTTTCTGCAGAATACATAACAAATTTATAATGTTGTCAAAATCAATATTATTATTAGGTATAATAATTACTTTAGGCTGCGTCCTTACTTGCAATAATTCGCCAAACAAAGCAACCTATTTGCGCGCTCGTTTGATTTAAAAACCGACAAGATATGAATCACCGCGGAATCATTCCCCAAGCCCTTGGAACGACGTGCATTCTCTGGACGCATCATTAGAATTATTTTATTACATGCTTCTTGGATACAAAATTTTTATGAAATACCGCCTATTTGTAATTATTTTGAATAAAATGCCCTTTTACGATATGCTAACAAGCCACCCCCATTTTATTTATAAAAAATACGTATGATCATAAATATGATTTTGCAAAATTCAACTTTATTCTGAGAAGTGGTTAAAAAAGACGATTTAATTAAATTTTCCATGAGTTCTCAACTTAAAATAAACTGTTTTTGCTTAATCGGCACTCTAGATTGAAATTAACCGGTATAGGCCAAATTTTAAGCTTGCCTATTTTCTCTATACAAAAAAAAACATTAATAATTTCTTTTTTGACAGGATGGTAAGTGCAGTAAAATTTTCTAAACTAAACCTATTCAAATTCAATGCGTTCAACCTAGTTTTATTATTTATATTAGCAATATCAATTTTTTCCTAGGTTAAATACCCTAAAATAGCTTTTCTTATAGGTCTGGAAATGCATTGGTTTTAAGATACAGGGTGTAAAAATTTAAAAAATTATCAATATCACTACATACTATAAAAGTCGTTTCCTGCGTCTGTCTTATATGTATGTACATATGCTTGATCTGTAAACCTACTTAACAGATATCAATGCAGTTGTTTTAATAGATAGTGATTCAAGAGGAAGATTTATATGTATAATACCATGCTTAAAGATTTCTAATGTAAAGTAGTATCATTAAATGCTCATATTTGCAATTAGGTTTGTTTAGGTAAAAAAATAAACAGTTACAAGAGATGTGGCATAAAAGGGGGGCATGGTCACCCCCTTATGAGACCGCTCCTGATTAGTTCTGGGTAAATCTAAATCATCAGGTATTAAATTGTATCAGTCATCTACGAGGTTTGGCCAAAAATGTAATTTTTGCTTTAGAGTAAAGTACCTGTATTTTTGCAGTACCAAAAATTGTTATAAGAAAAGATGTTTATAATTACAAATTACTTTTAAATATGCAATTTTGTTTATTTACAATGATTTTTTATGATTATAAATATCATAGGAAGTTTTAAATAAACTTTTTAATTTATTGTTATTAAAAGAAGAAAAATGTACAATGCACTAATGTACAAACTTAAATTTTCTCAAAATTTTTAGAAAGAAAATGAAAATAAAATTTGGAATTAACAAAAATGCACATTTATAAGTTATTTTTAATTTTAAACATCTTTTCCTTAAACCAATTTGCAATATTAGCAAACATACAGGTACTTTACCCTTAAGAAAAATAAAATGTTTGGCCAAACCTCGTAGATGACTGATACAATTTAATCCCTAATAGTTGTTATTTCGGTTTTGGACCTTTTTATAAGGATTAACTTTTTATCGTGAAATTACTAATAAAACAGTTTTGTATATGACGCCAATAGATACACTGTATTAAAAATAGAGGGTGGCCCAATTATCTGGGAAGGTCCAATATTTCTGATATTTAACGAGATATAACAAAAGTTTTATATAAAAGTTGTAGGGTTTTTAAACATGCAAGTTTCAAAAATATTCTGATGTACACAAAGTGCCCAAAAAAAGTTATGGCTAAGAAGATAGTTTTTTTTAATTCTAACCCCTATTTTTGCTTACAGTATCGAATTCATCATATAATTTTGCATATAGTAAGTTGTTTTATTTTGACACTTGTGGCGATGTTGCAACGCTATTTATAATTTAGTTAAACTTTCGTAAAAACATGTTTCCCGAAAATTAGGTAAAAACGGAAATACATTAGTTGTTAATACTTAGCTGGGTGTTTTAACACACTAAGGACCACAAAATAAATTCCTATAAAAATTCACTAGATTTTATACAGGGCATTTCTTATAGCATGGCCAACATTTCAATAATTAAAAAGCAAATTTTTATTTTTTTAAATGGAACACCCTGTATATTAGGCCATTTTTAGATTTTGGGAATAAAAATAAGCTAAGTCTTTTTGCGATTTCCATATCAAAAATATAAGGTTTTTTAGATATTTAAGGTTGAATGAAAAATATTTTTTCCATAAAGAATAACTTTGATATTTTAAGTAGAACACCCAGTATATTTGTCAATATTCTTAAAATTTCATCTTTTCCCCTTAAAAAAATGTTACATAAAGCTGTGGTTATTTCTAAAAAGAACGTTTTTCTCGACCTGCAAAAAATTGCCCTATACCTTTTTCGCAGCATTTTTGTAACGTTAGATGTAGCAAATTTTGAATTTTTAATTTTCATGTTCTAAATTTTGAATTGAAAAAGATGAAATTTTAAGAATATTGACGAATATACTGGGTGTTGCATGTAAAATACCAAAGTTCTTCTTAATAAAAGAAATACTTTTCATTAATTTTTTAAAAACCTTAAATATTTAAAAAACCTTGCATCTTTGGTATAGAAATTTTTAGAGAAACTTACCTTATTTTTATTTCTAAAATCTAAAAATGGCCTAATAATCAGGGTGTTCCATTTATAAAAATTGATATTTCGCTTTTTAATTATTGAGATGTTGGTCATGCTATAAGAAATACCCTGTATAAGATCTAGTAAATTTTTTTAAAGGTATTTATTTTGTGGTTCTTAGTGTCTTAATACACCCAGCTAAGTATTATTAACACCCAATTTATTTCCGTTTTTACCTAATTTTCAGGTAACATGATTTTTACGAAAGTTTAACTAAATTATAAATAGCGTGGCAACATCGCCTCAAGTGTCAAAATAAAATAACGTACTATATGAAAATTTGTATGCTGAATCCGATTCTGTAAACGAAAGTAGGGGTTACAATTAAAAAACTTGGCCATAACTTTTTTGGGACACTCTGTATACATCAAAATATTTTTGTGACATGCATGTTTAAAAACCCTACAACTTTTATACTAAACTTTTGTCATATCTCGTTAAACAACAGAAATATTGGACATTCCCAGACAATTGGGCCACCCTGTTTGTAATTTCTGATTTAAAAAATACAAAGTTAATCCAATTAGCCGGTAATTGTTTATTTTGTATTAAACGTTAGATGAAGTATAAATTAATAACTTTATTCCTGGTATATAAGCAAACGGGCTTATCTTTATTTTAACGTCAGGGTCAAAAATGATTCATTGACCTATAAAGTAAAATGCCATAATATCGGATAGTGGTGATTTCCAGAAATCCGTAATCTGATAATAAAAAACCTTTCTGCAGTACAATATGTTGCTGAATTTAGGTCACGGAATTTTATTTTTGTGCTAATGATGAAACATGAAGTGCTTTAGACTCACTTTTTCAAACTGTAAAACTTCACTAATCGGTGACGCAGTTTTCAGACATAGGTAAATTATTAAATTTGGCTCTATAGTTTAAATAATAAATAAGTCCACAATATATTTACTTTAATTAAGTGCATGCAAGAAAAAGTAATAATAACTTTTCTTTGGCTTATAAACCAACATTAACCAAAACCAATGTGCCTAACATCGGATGGTTACATGGAATCTCCGATATTGGGACAAAATATTTTTATTTAGATTTATTAAAAATACCACCATATTTTGGTATCCAAAGCCTTATCAACAATTAAATGTTAATGTATTTGTTCTATTTCTGGATTTATGGCTCATTTTATAGTGTTATCTTTATATGGAATGTCCTATCCGGTAGTAGGAATATAATTTGTCCAATTTTCTTAAAAGATTCATTTAAATTTTTAAACATGCCGAGCGGTTTATTTCTGTTTATTATATAGTTGTGTAAAGCCTATGATTAGGCGCGCTTGTGGCGGCTTCGGTTGTATCGGCAAGCGTCGATCACCGGAGTTAAGCAGTGAAATGCGCGCCCATAATTTGGATGGGTGTCCGGCGACAGCGGTGTTTCGGGCACCGGCACACGGTGTTTCTGCTCGGGGATGCGGACCGAGCAACAACCATCCAAGTTATGAAATGAATGGTGTGTGAATGAGAAGGAGTAGGGGTCAAGGTACAATAAGCCTTTAGGCTGCAGTGCACCACCTAGGGGGCGGTCGTCGGACCTGGGTGGGATGACCCCGAAAGGGTGAAAAAAAAGCCTATGATTTGTATGTAAAATTCAAATTAATAATCGGCTTAATAAAAAAGTATCCGATATTAGGGCACTTTACTCTATACACTTTCACAATCAATTTTTCTCCGATAAGATAAAAATTTACATGTTTCCAATACTTTTTCTTATCTTTAATATGCATTATTCCTATAGGTAGAAGGCGTTGCTAGGTAATGTACTTATCCGCCCAGGGCCGGTAATATTTTTTAATTGACCGGAAAATTGAATTTTCCACTCAATTTTTAAGCGGAAAATGCTATTTTACAGGACTAATTTACTTTCCGGTCCTTAGTTTACTTTCCGGTCTCTCATTTACTTTCCGGTCCCTGATATCAAAAAATCCTATTAGCCATGACAAAAATTGTCAGAGTTCAATTGTTACCATTTGACAGTTCAAGATATTGTCAAGTAAAGAAAGCATCATTTTGCCAAAATGGAGTCAGACATGGAAAATCCAGATAAAATAATTGAAGCAGCCTTGCCTTATTGTCGTTTAAATATAACACTAAAAATTTACACAGTTTTTTTCCGGTCAATTAAAAAAAAATTATGTACGATACTCGACCGGAAATAATTTTACGGGTCTCCTCAAAACTACAGGACTCGCCTACGGCTCGCCCTGTAAATGTTTTTCGTCGACCCGTAAAATATCATTTTCCGATCTAGTAACGTAAATAGCTATTTTTTTTTAATTGACCTGAAAATTGAATTTTCCACTCAATTTTTAAGCGGAAAATGCTATTTTACAGGAATAATTTACTTTCCGGTCCCTAGTTTACTTTCCGGTCTCTCATTTACTTTCCGGTCCCTGATATTAAAAAATCCTGTTAGCCATGACAAAAATTGTCAGAGTTCAATTGTTACTATTTGACACTTCAAGATATTGTAAAGTAGAGAAAGCATCATTTTGCCAAAATGGAGTCAGACATGGAAAATCCAGATGAAATAATTGAAGCAGCGTCCTTATTGTCGTTTAAATATAACACTTAAAATTTACAGTTTTTTTCCGGTCAATTAAAAAAATTATGTACGATACTCGACCGGAAATAATTCTCCTCAAAACTACAGGACTCGCCTACGGCTCGCCCTGTAAATGTTTTTCGTCGACCCGTAAAATACTATTTTCCGGTCTAGTAACGTAAATAGCTATTTTTTTAATTGACCGGAAAATTGAATTTTCCACTCATTTTTTAAGCGGAAAATGCTATTTTACAGGACTAATTTACTTTCCGGTCCCTAGTTTACTTTCCGGTCTCTCATTTACTTTCCGGTCCCTGATATCAAAAAATCCTGTTAGCCATGACAAAAATTGTCAGAGTTCAATTGTTACTATTTGACAGTTCAAGATATTGTAAAGTAAAGAAAGCATCATTTTGCCAAAATGGAGTCAGACATGGAAAATCCAGATGAAATAATTGAAGCAGCGTCCTTATTGTCGTTTAAATATAACACTAAAAATTTACACAGTTTTTTTTCCGGTCAATTAAAAAAAATTATGTACGATACTCGACCGGAAATAATTTTTACGGGTCTCCTCAAAACTACAGGACTCGCCTACGGCTCGCCCTGTAAATGTTTTTCGTCGACCCGTAAAATACCTTTTTCCGGTCTAGTAACGTAAATGGCTATTTTTTTAATTGACCGGAAAATTGAATTTTCCACTCAATTTTTTAAGCGGAAAATGCTATTTTACAGGACTAATTTACTTTCCGGTCCCTAGTTTACTTTCCGGTCTCTCATTTACTTTCCGGTCCCTGATAATAAAAATCCTGTTAGCCATGACAAAAATTGTCAGAGTTCAATTGTTACTATTTGACACTTCAAGATATTGTAAAGTAAAGAAAGCATCATTTTGCCAAAATGGAGTCAGACATGGAAAATCCAGATGAAATAATTGAAGCAGCGTCCTTATTGTCGTTTAAATATAACACTTAAAATTTACAGTTTTTTTCCGGTCAATTAAAAAAAATTATGTACGATACTCGACCGGAAATAATTCTCCTCAAAACTACAGGACTCGCCTACGGCTCGCCCTGTAAATGTTTTTCGTCTACCCGTAAAATACCATTTTCCGGTCTAGTAACGTAAATAGCTATTTTTTTTTAATTGACCGGAAAATTGAATTTTCCACTCAATTTTTAAGCGGAAAATGCTATTTTACAGGACTAATTTACTTTCCGGTCCCTAGTTTACTTTCCGGTCTCTCATTTACTTTCCGGTCCCTGATATCAAAAAATCCTGTTAGCCATGACAAAAATTGTCAGAGTTCAATTGTTACTATTTGACAGTTCAAGATATTGTAAAGTAAAGAAAGCATCATTTTGCCAAAATGGAGTCAGACATGGAAAATCCAGATGAAATAATTGAAGCAGCGTCCTTATTGTCGTTTAAATATAACACTAAAAATTTACACAGTTTTTTTTCCGGTCAATTAAAAAAAATTATGTACGATACTTGACCGGAAATAATTTTTACGGGTCTCCTCAAAACTACAGGACTCGCCTACGGCTCGCCCTGTAAATGTTTTTCGTCGACCCGTAAAATACCTTTTTCCGGTCTAGTAACGTAAATAGCTATTTTTTTTTAATTGACCGGAAAATTGAATTTTCCACTCAATTTTTTAAGCGGAAAATGCTATTTTACAGGAATAATTTACTTTCCGGTCCCTAGTTTACTTTCCGGTCTCTCATTTACTTTCCGGTCCCTGATATTAAAAATCCTGTTAGCCATGACAAAAATTGTCAGAGTTCAATTGTTACTATTTGACACTTCAAGATATTGTAAAGTAAAGAAAGCATCATTTTGCCAAAATGGAGTCAGACATGGAAAATCCAGATGAAATAATTGAAGCAGCGTCCTTATTGTCGTTTAAATATAACACTTAAAATTTACAGTTTTTTTCCGGTCAATTAAAAAAAAATTATGTACGATACTCGACCGGAAATAATTCTCCTCAAAACTACAGGACTCGCCTACGGCTCGCCCTGTAAATGTTTTTCGTCGACCCGTAAAATACCATTTTCCGGTCTAGTAACGTAAATAGCTATTTTTTGGGCGCTCACCTTTTCCTATGAATTTATTATTCACTGATAATATTTGTAGAAGTCAATCAACAATACCTATTGGTGTGATACCATAGTAACGTATTATACCGAGATTAAAACCTTTTTTTTGGTAATACGGTTCAGGACATTTTAAAAACATTTGAACACCTACCTTTTTTTTATGTAACTCTCATATTTATATTACCATTTTAAATGCGGTTAGTTCTGGTAGGTACCGAGATAAAAGCTTTTTTTGTTAATACGGTTGAAATTGTTTAAACATCTATATCTATCTAACTCTCATATTTATATTGTTATTTTAAATGTGGTTTTGACCACTTCGACCAATATGGTTACCAAAAAAAATGACTTAAATAATGACAATGTTTATATTAACTGAAAAAGTGTACCGTAAAATGGGATAAGACGCAAAAATTGTACCAACTGCAACAGTTTTCGGGAAAATATTATTAATTTTTTTAACACCCCGTATGCTTCTTGGAAGGTTAACATATTTTTTTATAGGTATCTGGAACCGTCACCTAACACTTAAAGCACAAACACCAAATTTTCGAAGGAATGATGTTTAAGATTATAATATTTAATTAAGCATCAATTTTTAATAAGATATCGTCCCCAAAAAAATTTTCTCTGACAAACGCCCTTAACATTTAAATTTTAGATACTCAATAACACGAGTGTTTGCAACCTTCCTACCTTTAATTTTTTACTTTTGGGAATACTTCAATTAAAACGTTGAAGATCTATAATTTTTAAAATTTTATTGGTCACAATGGATAAGTGGGGTCAATCACAACAACAGGTTCGGCGCGGCGTGCGCCAAGATAGTTTAGAATATTTACCTTCACAACGCATTAGAAAAAGATAAACTACAAGATTATATGGAAGTCTTTCTAACTTTTCCAAAGAACCTAGCATCACGCTAGCACCATCAGTGTCAATGAACACTCTTGTCCTATTAAGTGTTTTGTTACCAAGAATGGTAAAATATTTGAAGGCGTGTTTTCAGTTACAGTGAAGTCTATAAAAATAAACCATGGATATTGGTTCAATCTTTTTGTCAGTAATATATTGGTAGTGTTCAATTCATAAATAAAAATTACACGGAACAGTTTCTTCGGCTAAAAAAACAGTCTAGTAAAACATTTTTTAGTTTTTAGAAAATTAACAGAAATATAAAATACAGGGTTATCTAACTTTATACCGTTAGGCTTTTGCGAGTAACCCTGTATACATCGAAATATTTTTAAAATGTAAAGTTTATGCCTGGCTGTATACTGTGTATACCTACGAAATTTTTTTATAGACTTCTGACTTACCCTGTATACCAACAAAGAATTAAACACTTCTGTCTTTATTTTGAATTTTAGAACCAGCAAGTAGCAACTAATATAAGATATGAAATGCAACATGTTTCTCGTGAGAAACGTGCAAGAATTTTGGGTTCAGGACCTCAAAAAAACTTTAGAGGCTGTACAGTATGGTTTACTGGACTCTCTGGAGCAGGAAAGACCTCAATTTCATTTGCTCTTGAAGAATTTCTTGTATCGAATGGTTTTCCAGCATACAGTTTGGATGGTGACAATATGAGAACGGGTAAGTTTAATATCAGGAATAAAGATAAAGATGACTTTTGAGGGAAATAGGTCGCCCTTAAGAAATAATTTTGTTAGCAAAATTAAATTATTTTTTTATTATATTTTATTTTTTTTACTTTTCTTCCTCTTTTTAAAGAATTTTTTTCGGAGTAGGACCTTTGGGCGTTGCCATTTGGACGACGAGCCATTTTGGAGTCGGCAAATTCCAGTTTAATTTAGGTCATACTTATGGAAAAAGCATATTTCCGGACACCAAAATAGCAGTCGCAGAAATGGCTCCATATCCAAACGACAACGTCAAAATGTCTCCTCATCCAAACAACGGCGTCGAAAATTTTTCTTGGACTTAACTATTCCTGTATTTTTTATTTTAAATATTTCGAAAAAACCTATTCTTCACAAACAATTTTTGATTCATTAGATATATTATTAATCGCCGTGGGACATACAGGTCGATTTAAAATTGCTAAATTATTACTTTTAAAAATAAAAAAAATCTGAAAACTCTATGCACGAGTATTTTTGAAACTACTTAAAAAGTATATATATATTTTTTCCTATTATTTATCGTGCTGGAAAAAGTAAGATAAACGTTAAAAAAAATCTTTAAATTTTTTTACAATTTAGTGATTTTTTTTAACGAATAAAAGCGTTAAAAAGGATTGTCTATACAGAGATTAAAAATTATGGAAATTATATTTTAGCAAATGTTATAGATATTTTTTAAACAACTTATTTAAATAGTACTACCATAAAAAATAAAGAAAATTTTAAAGTTTTGTTCGTTACCTTTTGGGTTACTAAGTACTTGCATTTTAACTTAACTTAATAATGTTTAAAGATTAAAAGCAAAATATATTATTTACAAAGAAAAAAACTATTTATTTTAGTTTCCAATTATTGGTTTCTTTAAGTAATCATAGACGATAAGAAAAATAATATCTGTTTAGTTCTTCGTAATCAAGTAGCACCGTGAGCACAGTGTATATTATTTTTAAATAAATATTGACATATAAGAGTATTTAAACAATAAATTAGTTATTAAGGTATTACTTAAAAAATTATTTATATAAAGTTAATAGGAAATTTTTAAAAACCAAATATTTAGCTTTTATGCTAGGAAGACACAAACTTGTTAAAATGTAAGGTTTCACCTTTTTTGGTTTATAGTGTTTTATGTTTTGATTTTTTAAGTTTACTTTAAATAACACCTTATAGAAATTAATTAATTTTTATCCTTTAGTAATATATATATATATATATATATATATATATATATATATATATATATATATATATATATATAAAAGAGGTAGTGTTCTTGAGCCTTAGTATAAACAATTTAATAAAAGTTTTTAAATGGGCATAGAGGCTCCTAAATGACAAATAAAGAAAATAAACAAATACATAACCTGGTAGAAACGACTACTTATAAATATATATATTATTTTAAAGTTGTTTATTTTGGGTTCCATTAACAAAAGATACCTATCTATTTTCTTACAAAATCTTATTTATTTTTAAAATAAAATGTATCCTCCCCAAATTAAAAATTGATGTGTCTGGGCGTTTTTCCCTTAATAAATATAGATAATTTCTTATTTCTTTTTAATTTTGTCTTTTTAAATTCCGTGTTTTTGAAATAAAAATTATTTATTACTGAAAGCTGACCTTCATGAAATGAACTAACATTTTATAATATACAAGGTCCGGCAATAGTATTGAACTGTTTTGAAAAGATTGCCATGAAAATATCGTTTATTTGACAAACGTCAAATAGTGATAAAACTGAAGTTTACTGTTGGAAATTTTGTGTTACAATGGCAAATTGGCTAAACAATCAACAGATCTTTGCTGTAGAATCGTTTATCCTGACGCAGTCCATTGTGCCAATATAGAGAAACCTTCAACGTGAATTTAATTTGCCAGTGCGTGCTAACGTTCCAACAAGAAATGCAATTTTAGGATGGGTAAAAAATTGATTTCTACTCGTCCCCAAATACTTTCCCATCTCAAAAAAAATCCTGAAGAGATACATTCGATAAACATGAACATAGATTTATTGACGCGTGTTACGCGCCATTTCTACTCCAATATGCAGCAGTGCATTGAAGAAGGCGGTGGCCATCTTCAGAATGTAATTTTTGCAAACTGAAAGTTTTTAATTAATTATCAGAATTATATTTTTAGTTTTAGTAACAATAAGTCGAAATATATATTTTTGGTACCTTCACAGTGGCCCATTAAAAACGTTCAATCCTATTGCCGGACCTTGTACTTATTTTTTTAAAAGAGACTATTTTATTTTTTATTCCAGCTATACACCAACATATACCAGGTGTCTTTAGAGGGTCTAAGCAAAGTGCTACCACAAACTCTTTGGGCCATAATAAAACGATCTAATAAAATTTTCCTTAGTCAATAGTTTGCGAGATACAGGATGTCAAGAATTTGATTTTATTATACTTATTTTTAAATTACTTTTTCGATGTTATTTTTTTTTACAAAACTAAGGTAAAGAAAGTTTTTTGACTTAAGGAATCGTTATCTGTTGGATTGTATTTATTTTTGCACAAAAATGTATACTTAGTAAATATTGCTAGTTTTATTCCATACAGAAATTTCACATTGCATTTTTTCATACCTTATCTAGGTCACCCAATAAGCCTAAAAGTTTGTACATATATAAAGTGTGTTAAAGTTTTTATTTTATTTTTTTGCAAATTTGTATATTAAAAAAATATCTCTAAAAAGATATATAAGATTGTATCTCGCAAAAGATGTAACTAAGGTAAAATTCCTAGATCATCGTATTCTAGTTAAAGAAATTTGTGCTAACATTTTTTAACGGATCCTTTAGGGACGCGGTGTATAATTTTAAATATTTTGAAGTGTATAGGTTACGCATCAATATTAATTTTAATAAAGAGTAAATATATTAGGTTTAAAAAGTTCCTAAGCTAATGTAAACATGTTTGGATAAGTACATTTAATACCGTAACAGGAAAATACCGCATTTATTAGAAAGACTGATATGGTATCTTATTTGTAAATTCTTTAACCTAAAAACAAAAATATTTTGTATATTCTTGAAATTGTTTGCTAATACTCTCCAGGAAAAAATAACACTAACAAATAAAATTTTGTTTAAATTCAATCTTAAATAACTTTTTAGGTTTTTACTAATATCAATTATCTTTTGGTTGGGTTGTAGAGTTTTTCATCAAGATTATTATTTAATATGGATGTCAAAAACTTTGTAATATTAGGTGGTATACAGAGAACAGTCAAATGTTGCATTTTGATCTAAATTTTTGGACATCCTGTGAAATAATTTAACGTCACAATTTTTTATTAGCGTGTTGGATTTTAAAGTCCCATCTTTTCTTAACATATTTTTTTAAAATTTATATCAGTATCTCTTTTCTAAAAGGAAATACAATTTTTTTAAAAAGACAATCCAATTTTTGTACTGGCTGTTAAGTTATAATTTTTTACCTTTTTAGACATCTCTATTTTTAACGATAAAAATGAATAAAAATATTGGTTTGTTAAGTTGCTTTTGTAGTTTCCAAATTAGTCATCAGATTTTTGTTATCTCATTTGATATACAGGGTACAACAGTAAGTATAATTTGAACACCCTGTATATTATATTACCAGTAAAAAACATATTTTAAATACCTTTAAAAATACTACATTCAATATCGCAGCAGCATCGAAAATATGACCATCCAAATCTTAAGTTTCTCCAGTATGTTCCCAATGTAGCGTATATTATGGCCATCATAATAAAACTGCATTCTATTTTTTTATAATTTGTTATTTTAGATACTAATACAGGATGTCCGCTAACTAATGGTATACAAAAAAGCACAGATTCCTTCTGTGAAAATATTAGGATTTAACCAAAGAAACCTATATTCAAAAGTTGATAATTAGGAAGATACGGGTGTCGAAGTGAAAAAAATATATTTTTTTTCAATAACTTTTAATAAGTTTTGAGTATTTTAGTGAAACTCGGTATCTAGGGGTTCTTTGACATGAGCTATTTAGATCTGATATTAATTTGTTTGTGTAAACTAGGGAGGGCTAGCTAAACTATTTAAATTTTCCTAAAACGTCCTAATTTTTTGTGTTACTCTGTATGCCCCATCTAGGTAAACCAGTAAACTCCTATATTTATTTTTTTCTAAAACTTCTTAACTTTTTTGTGCTACACTGTATGTACCATTTAAGTAATCCAGTAAACTCTCCTATGGTTTCTACACAAGAAAGGTATACTTTGTTAAAATGACCCCGAGCAGCCGTTTTCAAGGTAATTGCATTTAAGTGGTTTGGTACAACCAAAAAGTATATATATGATAATAATAATCATAATAATAATAATAATGTTTATTTATGATAATTAATTTACTTAACAATTATCCAATAACAGTTACAAAGAATGTACGAACATAAATAAACAGTAACCCCTGCAAAGGAAGACCTTGTTCGCAGGGTGCATACTATATAAAGTTCATTACTCGGTGGAACTGTACTAGTAAATAATGTTAAATTTAGGTTTTAAGTTAATACAATTATAAAGACAAAACAATATTCTAAAAATGAAAACAAAAGAAAAATGAAAAAAAAAAAAAAAGATAAGTTAGGAAAAAAAACGACAAAACAATACCTAAATACAAAGTTTAACTATAACTATACTAATAAATAATAGTTTAAAAAAACTAAAAAACACGCTTTTATATGCAACCGAACTAAAAATTAGAAAATAATTTTTCATTAAAAAAATATTGTCACTTCATAGTAAAAAGCGTGGGGTGCTTAATATATTAAATGTTATAATTATTATATTTGCCAATATCTATGATGGAAAAGTTATGAAAAAATAGTAAAATGCACCCCACGCTTTTTACTATGAAGCGACAATATTTTTTTAATGAAAAATTATTTTCTAATTTTTAGTTCGGTTGCATATAAAAGCGTGTTTTTTTAGTTTTTTTAAACTATTATTTATTTTTCATTTTTTAGTTCGATATGCATTTATGTATGTATAAAAGTTTGGAATGTTGCCAACAGATGGCAACCCACTAAAAAATTTTTTCGCCATTTTGTCAAGAGTAGCAAAGTTTTTCAGATGGACTTTCTGAAAATAACCTAATATAAAATTTGAGTAAAATCGATTCAGATCGAACTCTTGAAATGGCCGGTGGTTGGTACCACTGGGACGTACAGGTGACAGATGACACTTGGTGGTATCAAGCAGTGGTTATAATAATATATTGGATTTTTTTTTTCCTGGCGATCCAAACCAGGATAACGGGATACTGTTTGCAGATTATTGCATTGTCATGGGTCCTTAATACGTGTGCAAAGTTTCAAAGAAATCGAATAGCTGGAAGTTGGTTAAAATTAGGCTCAAAGATTCCGTTACATAGATGGATAGATAGATGGATAGATAGTTACAACCCAAGTTAATAAAAGCGTGTTAAAAACCAGCAGTATCATTTTTAACTCAATTTAATTATTTTTTAAATCAATTAATTTCTTTACACTTTCCCTGGGTAAATTCAGAATAAAATGTATTAATTTCCTTTTATATAATGTATACGAGTTTAATTTTTTTATTTTCTCAGGGAGAAAATTATGTATACGAGGACCCAAAAATGTATGACATCTCTGTCCAATCGCTTTGTAAGTCCTCGGCACTAAAACTCTGTTTTCTTTGTTTCGAGTTGCATAACTATGCTGAATACCAGTTTGGAGTGCTTTATTTCTGAACTGATTCAGTGCCAACTCCTTACAAAACAGCTGTCTTACATCCATCAAACCTGTCCCCTCATACAACTCTTCCGTTGGAAACAAATAAGCTTTATTATACATAACTTTTATTAACCATCTTTGTGTTGTTTCTAGTTTTAATAAATAATTATTGGTCGCACCTCCCCAGGCTATAATGCCGTATGATAAATGGGACTGGACGAGTGCATAATAAAGAATTTTAAGGTGTTTCTCATCAAAAACATGCTTAAAAAATTTAAATTTAGTTATAAGGCACCTAATTTTATTTATTACATAATTGATATGATCGTCCCATCTAATATGTCTATCAATGACCACACCCAAATACTTTACAGTCTTAGCAGATTTTATAGTCTTATCATAATTCCCATCACTTATATTAAGTTCTGAATACACAGGAAGACTTCTGGCGTATGACGTAAACGGCAAGAAAAATGTTTTTCCCAATTTACTGTTAATTTTCGGTCATTAAAAAAATTAACGAGAGAGCAAAAATCCCTCTCCGCTATTCTCTTCAACGAATTCCAATCGTCTGCCTGACAAAATATAGCAGTATCATCAGCAAAGCTAATGACATCACAGGACAGATCGATATTAAAAATGTCATTGACATAAAGAGTAAAGAGCAGCGGACCAAGCACAGTCCCTAGAGGTACTTCGCAGTTGACAGATCTAGTTGAACTTATTGAATTGTTTACCTCAACGAACTGTTCCCGGTCTACCAAATAACTCTTAAGTATTTCATATGCCAGACCTCTGAAACCAAGGTTATACAACACTTCCAACAACTTTGAATGATCCACTGTATCAAACGCCTTGGCCAGGTCCACAAAGATGCACAATGCTGGTATGCTGTTATCCATGGCATAATTTATTTTGGCACTTAAATAAGCTATTGCATCCTGTGCAGATTTACCCACTCGAAACCCATATTGTCTATCAGACAAAAGACCAAACTTCTCGATGTAGTCTGTCATACGCTTTTTTATAACTTTTTCATAGATTTTCGATAATCCAGACAACAACGAAATTGGCCTGAAGTTGCTTAAATCAGTTTTATCTCCTGACTTATACATAGGTTTAATTTTTGCTATTTTGAGTGCTTTTGGAAATATACCGTTACGAATTGATTCATTTATCAACCAGGTTAGAGGCGTAACTAAATATATAGAATATTTTTTATGGTTTCACCATTAATACCATCTAACCCTGGAGCTTTATTTGGTTTAAGCTCATTTATATATCGTATAACTTCTTCTTTGGACGTTTTATACATATATATAGAATTTGGATGTATTCTCTTTTTAAGCTGATGAAAAGTTTGTCCCACCTTTGAGGCTAGATTTGCACCAATCTGACTAAAAAACTATTAAAACTCTCGGAAATTGCGATCTTTTCCAAGACCAACTTGCCTTCATTGTTTTTAATACTTTTAATTTCTGATCTGTTGTTATTATTATGCATTTTATTGACACATTGCCATACAGTTTTTGATGAATGTATGTTTTCATTAATTAGGTTTTTAAAATAATTAATTTTCGTTATTTTAATCAAATCATTTAGTTTATTTCTATAACATTTAAAAGTATTAAGCAAGGTTACATTTTGTGGATTTTTTTACATTTTTGATATAATTTATCTCTTTTATTTATAGATGTTATTAGTGCTTGTGTTATCCAGGGGTTCGTCGTAATTCCCTTCTAGGTAACGTAACTGTGGTACTACAGGCTTTGATATGATTGTTTATTGCACTCACAAATCTATTCCACGACATTTCAACATCAGTAGTTTCGTAGATGCTCCGCCAGTCCTCATTGGATATGGTAGAATACATCAAAACATTCGTTTATCATTAGGCAGTTGTAGTTATGACTAATATGCATTTTTTGATTGCATTAAACCACTTAAATTCAAATATCTTAAAAACGGTTGCTCAGAGCCATTCTTACAAAGTATACCTTTTTTATGTAGAAACCGTAGGAGAGTTTACTGGGTTAATTAAACGGTACATACGGTGTAGCAGAAAAAAGTAAGGACGTTTTAGAAAAAAATAAATAGTGTAGGCAGGCCCCTTTGGCTTACAAATAAAAACTAATATCAGATCTAAAACGCTCATGTCAAAAAATCTCTAGATACCGAGTTTTATTAAAATATTTAAGACGCATCAAAAATTATTGAAATAAATTAAAAATATTTTTTCACTTTAACACCCTGTATTTTCCTTAACTTTTGGATATAGGTATATGTGGTTAAATCCTAATATGTATTATTAATTAGCAAACACCCTGTATAAATAAATAAATAAATAAAAAAAAATAGAAAAGGATGGGGCTTTAAAATCCACTAATCTGGTAAAACATTGTGACCTTAAATTATTCCACACGGTGTTTGGGTCAAAATCAGAGTTATGTAGTATTCGAATACTCAGAATTCTGAATCAGATTGTATTTACATTGGGCTGGTATTCGAATACATCTGTGTGTTTGGTATTCGGTACTTGGCTGAATACTTTTTTGGTCAGTATTCGGGATTTTGTATTCTGAATAACGTTTCTGAATGATAGTGAATGGAACGTAAGTATAGCAGTATTCAAATACCGGGATTTAAAGTAGGTATTCATATATCAAGATTTTCAGTATTCGAATACCAAAATGTGATACATATCGTAAAATGAAATATTCAATGTGAATATACTGGGGTACTAAATATTGGATATTGTAATTTATTGGATATTTTTAGGGAAGGACCTTTTTTGAATAAATACCCAATCTCGGTATTCGAATACTTTTTTAATCGTTATTCAGTATTCGTATTTGAATACCGAATTTCAGTATTCGGCCCAAATCCTGCCATAAGGCAACATTTGGTTCTTTTCTGTATAACACCTAATCCTATAAAACTTTTTGCAATATAAAAATATTGCGGAAGAAGCTACAATTGGACCAAACAGCTTGGTGACTTATTGTTCAAAAATGGCCCGATACTTCGGTTTTTGAGTAGAAGCAAATGCTTTATACAGTGAAAAAGTATGTCAACATTAGTAGGTTTTTGAACAGACCCACCTCAAAAAGTCCTGCTGGCACCTCCCACCCCCTCAAAGTTGGTTAAAGGATTGATATAGTTTTTTTCTAATACCTTCTAAACGGTAAATGATAAAAAACTGATTTTAGTGTCGTTAGATAAAGCACAAAATCGTAATAATAAAAAAATTATTTTTGTTGATTTAGTAAAAATCTACAACAAAAAAATGTTGGAGGGAAGCATCCACACGGCACTTTTTACGATATATCTTCCAAACCATCCACCGCATAAAATATACAAAAAATAAAGGCAAAAATTGTCCCTATCGAATGGTATATAACATTATACTATTATCTTTTAAAATAAAGCTACCAGTGGCGTACAAAAGTAGCACACCAGTAAGTATAGTACCTAAAAATAATTTTTTGGTCAGTATTCGGGATTTTGTATAAAGTTATACTTTAAATTTTTTAATAATATTTTTTACTTTAGTTTCATTAATTTATATTTATTTCTAATTCTGCATACTAGTAACCTACACAGTTTCAATGTGTAGCACTATAGGCGCCAGGTACACGTAGCAGTAAAACTCGCTCCGTTTTTGTAGCAAATAATGTGCAGTATTAAATATTAAAGTTTATTACTTTTTAATTCTTTTGTAGCAGAACTTACTTACCACATTTTCAATACTACTATAATGTAGTCAAGGTTCATATTTGGTTACTGTTGTTAGCTACTATCATTTACTTACAACAACTAGACGGACACATCAACAGATATGCATAGCTTTATATTGTTTTTTAAACGAATCATATGCTTCGAGTTCTTCTACTACAGAATTAAGTGTATGGTGCAGACAACAAGCTAACCTTATTCCAAACTTTAATTTTTGGTTATTAGTATTACACTTTCAACTAAAAGTTTTTAAATTTACTAAATCTCTTTGAAGTGCAAATTTTACCGAATATGTTCACTCCATAGGGAGCTTTTACCTTGGATGGTTATCAGTTCACTATAATGTACAATTTAAAAAAAAGTAAACCCAAGTATTTACGAAGAGTTTTGCAAAAGAGGTTTTGTGGTTCAAAAAACAAACCATCGTTTTTCATCTATACCAATAGACCAAGCACACGAGCAAGAAAATGCAAGGTGTTGCGGGAGCTATTGGTCTTACAAAAATTCTAAAGCCTTAAGACGATGGCTGATTTCGGGTCCAGAAATTGCCAGATTAATTGGCGAATATGAGGATTTAAAAATTTCCGAGCAGATTCAAAAACATCACAAAGAGTCCCCTTACGTTTAAAAAACTTTCTACTGTTTTAAAAATAATAGAATCTTTTAAGGAATACGAAAATCCATTTAAAAAAACATCCACTGAATTATTTCCTCTCTTAAATTTTTTTCAAATTTGAGAATCACCCATATTCTCCTTTTCTTGCCCAATTGGGAAATATGTATCATGGCAATAAATCTGACTTATTAGGATGCCTTGATAAGCATATGGACAAGCCTTGATAAACCAACCAGTGTTGATGCTACACTCATAGATGGGGCTGCCCTGGTGCATATTTTTCAACCCAAAGCCAGTTCAAATTTTAGTCAATACCTTTTAAACGTAATAAAACCTTATTTTTACATATTTCAAAATCTGTAAAAAGTGTGGACATAATATGGGATACTTATTTGAAAAATAGTTTAACAGAACAAACGAGGGAATGCAAAGGAAAAGGTAATACAAAGTTGGTCAGGGACAATACAGCAATACCAAAAAATTGGTACGATTGTTTAAGATTGCCAGAAAACAAGAAGGAACTCTTTGACTTAATTTCGACATACCTAAGTACAATTTAATGCAGCATTCAAAAAAACTATATCTCAGCAATTAGGTGTGATCTCAAAATTTGTTATAACCATTTACGATAAACATTCTGATAGTAGCAACATTAATATTTGTCGAATGCAACTTTTTGCACAAAAAACCGAACGGTTGAGAATTTACACCCAACAATGAATGCTTTAGCACTTCACATTAATCGATGCCAACCAGTGGTTGAACTTCTCTGTCCATCTGAATGGGGATGGATTTTAGAGAATACTAAATGGACACCACTGTGGACCACTTAAAAAAATGAAAAAATATCATCTAATACACTATTAAAATGTAAATGTAAGATGTGTGGCACAAATTGTAAATGTTTTTTAAAAAAATTAAAATGGACCAGGTTATGTTTGTGTGTGGAATGTTGTAATTAGGTATTTTAGGTTGTGTAATAATGTATTTGTTTTTGTTGATGTTATATACAGTGTGTCCCAGGATAGGTGTTACAAGAGGACAAATGGAACAAAATTTTTTAATTTTAAAACGAAATTTTGGTCAAACTGGCCGCATGGTTCAAAACTAATAAATACAAAACTTTACTTCAATTGGTATTATACAGGGCGAGTTAAAAAATTGACAAAAAAATTTTTTTACTAAACGTGTTTAACTTTAAATTTTGACATAAAATTTAGTTCTCTACAACATTTACCCATACAATTTTGTCCTATTTTTAAAAATAAAAGTACTTTACTCTTGGTTATTTTTCATATTTTTAGCTCTGTATATTACTAATTGAAATAAAATTTTCTATTTATTAGTTTTGGACCATGCGATTAGTTTTCCCGAAAGGACAATTAAAAATTCCAAAATTTTTGGTGAATTTGTCCTCTTGCAACACCTATCCTGCGACACACTGTATAAGCCATATTTGTTGTTATCTTTATAATAAAAAGTTATTATAATACTGTTGTTATTTATTTAAAAGTATAATGAATCAAATTATAAAACAAAAGAAATAAGTAAATAAAATGTAAAGTATAATTATTAATTAATAAATCTAAAGTGAAGAATAATCTTTTTAAATTAATAGAGTAACATTAAAAATTTCGATATCTAGGTACTTTACTGGTGTAGTAGTAATTTGGTACGCCACTGGTGGCTTTATTTTAAAAGATATTAGGCTAAATAATAACTTTGGGGTTAGTTGTTTATTGTTTTTTGTTAATGGTTTAAAAGATATATGGTAAAAAGTGCCGCATGGATACTCCCCTTCGACTTTTTTTTGTTGTAGGGTCTTACCAAAAAGACAAAGAGTCCCCTTACGTTTAAAAAACTTTCTACTGTTTTAAAAATAATAGAATCTTTTAAGGAATACGAAAATCCATTTAAAAAACATCCACTGAATTATTTCCTCTCTTAAATTTTTTCAAATTTGAGAATCACCCATATTCTCCTTTTCTTGCCCAATTGGGAAATATGTATCATGGCAATAAATCTGACTTATTAGGATGCCTTGATAAGCATATGACAAGCCTTGATAAACCAACCAGTGTTGATGCTACACTCATAGATGGGGCTGCCCTGGTGCATATTTTTCAACCCAAAGCCAGTTCAAATTTTAGTCAATACCTTTTAAACGTAATAAAACCTTATTTTTTACATATTTCAAAATCTGTAAAAAGTGTGGACATAATATGGGATACTTATTTGAAAAATAGTTTAACAGAACAAACGAGGGAATGCAAAGGAAAAGGTAATACAAAGTTGGTCAGGGACAATACAGCAATACCAAAAAATTGGTACGATTGTTTAAGATTGCCAGAAAACAAGAAGGAACTCTTTGACTTAATTTCGACATACCTAAGTACAATTTAATGCAGCATTCAAAAAAACTATATCTCAGCAATTAGGTGTGATCTCAAAATTTGTTATAACCATTTACGATAAACATTCTGATAGTAGCAACATTAATATTTGTCGAATGCAACTTTTTGCACAAAAAACCGAACGGTTGAGAATTTACACCCAACAATGAATGCTTTAGCACTTCACATTAATCGATGCCAACCAGTGGTTGAACTTCTCTGTCCATCTGAATGGGGATGGATTTTAGAGAATACTAAATGGACACCACTGTGGACCACTTAAAAAAATGAAAAAAATATCATCTAATACACTATTAAAATTTAAATGTAAGATGTGTGGCACAAATTGTAAATGTTTTTAAAAAAATTAAAATGGACCAGGTTATGTTTGTGTGTGGAATGTTGTAATTAGGTATTTTAGGTTGTGTAATAATGTATTTGTTTTTTGTTGATGTTATATACAGTGTGTCCCAGGATAGGTGTTACAAGAGGACAAATGGAACAAAATTTTTTAATTTTAAAACGAAATTTTGGTCAAACTGGCCGCATGGTTCAAAACTAATAAATACAAAACTTTACTTCAATTGGTATTATACAGGGCGAGTTAAAAAATTGACAAAAAATTTTTTTACTAAACGTGTTTAACTTTAAATTTTGACATAAAATTTAGTTCTCTACAACATTTACCCATACAATTTTGTCCTATTTTTAAAAATAAAAGTACTTTACTCTTGGTTATTTTTCATATTTTTAGCTCTGTATATTACTAATTGAAATAAAATTTTCTATTTATTAGTTTTGGACCATGCGATTAGTTTTCCCGAAAGGACAATTAAAAATTCCAAAATTTTTGGTGAATTTGTCCTCTTGCAACACCTATCCTGCGACACACTGTATAAGCCATATTTGTTGTTATCTTTATAATAAAAAGTTATTATAATACTGTTGTTATTTATTTAAAAGTATAATGAATCAAATTATAAAACAAAAGAAATAAGTAAATAAAATGTAAAGTATAATTATTAATTAATAAATCTAAAGTGAAGAATAATCTTTTTAAATTAATAGAGTAACATTAAAAATTTCGATATCTAGGTACTTTACTGGTGTAGTAGTAATTTGGTACGCCACTGGTGGCTTTATTTTAAAAGATATTAGGCTAAATAATAACTTTGGGGTTAGTTGTTTATTGTTTTTTGTTAATGGTTTAAAAGATATATGGTAAAAAGTGCCGCATGGATACTCCCCTTCGACTTTTTTTTGTTGTAGGGTCTTACCAAAAAGACAAAAATATTATTTTTATTATTACTATTATGCGCAATAAGGTAATATTACCAATTTATATAACTAAAGTAAGAAATATTCTGAAAAATAAAATAAAAGCATAACATTAAATTTTTTTTAAGTACCTACTATACTGGTGTAGTTCTACTTTTGTACGCCACTGGTAGCTTAAGTTTAAAAGAAAATGGTATAATGTTATACATTATTCAATAAGGAAAACTTGATTTTTATTTTTTGTATCCTATGTCTTTTTTTGTTTGGTAGACGGTTTGGAAGATATATCGTAAAAATGCCTTGTGGATGCTTCCCTAAAACTTTTCTTATATTGGAGATTCTTACGTAATAAACAAAACTAAAATTTTTAGTGTCACTAGTGTCAGAATTTTGTGCTTTATCTAACGATACCAAAATCACTTTTTTATCAGTTACCGTTTTCAAGATATTAGAAAAAACTTTATTAATCCCTTAACCAACTTTGTGGGGGTGGGGGTTGCCAGCAGGACTTTTTAAGGTGGGTCTGTTTAAAAATCTACTAATGTTTACATATTTTATTTACTTTACAAAGCATTTGCTTCTACTCAAAAACCGAAGTATCGGACCCTTAAGTCACTAAGCTAAAATGATATTTAAAATTTGTTAAAACAAAAACAAAAACTTATATACGATTTAATTTAATGAACATTTTGTTTGTCCGTTTTATTTGTCCAGGAGTGTATCCAGTAGTAAATATTTGTTTCTTTTTAAATGGCTGCTTTAATTTAGGTAAAAGTTTAAAATTTTTGTAACACAAGTGGATTATAAAACCAAAATAATTAAAATGTATATTTGCTTTATTAAATCAAGGTTTTTTTCCTTGATTTTATTTTATTGCCCACCAAACGAAGATCTTAGATTAAAAATCGGTTGTCTGCAGAGTCGGTTTACTGACGATAGTTGAACGTGAAACGTCATAAGAAAATACTGATGGAATGGTTGTATTTTTCAAGAGAAAATTAAACAATTTACACCACATTTACTTTTCACTGCACTTCCTACTTGATGAAAACATGTAAATGTATTATTGTATAGCAGTTAGTCACTCGGACCGCTTAAAGTAGGAGAGAAACAGATGTCGAGCGCGGAGCCGATTGTGTCTCTTCCGCGCTCTCGCTTGCACATCAAGCTTTAAATGGAACGCCGCATGAGTCATGTTTTTTGTGCGTGCAGCCGGCTCCATTAACTTATAAGACGTTATCACGCCAAAAACGGTTTGGACAAGGTCAACGTTTCCGCACGTTATTCTGTCAATTATTTTTCTTAAATAATAATATTATTTTTTTATTGTTTTAAGGTTTAAATAAAAATTTGGGCTTTTCACAAGAAGACAGGGAAGAAAATATCCGTAGAATAGCAGAGGTTGCGAAATTATTTGCAGACGCTGGGCACATTTGTCTGTGTAGTTTTGTTTCGCCATTTAAATCTGATCGAGAAAAAGCTAAAAAACACATAAAGATGGCAATTTGCCATTTTTTGAAGTATTTGTTGACGCTCCCATAGATGTATGTGAAGAACGTGATGTAAAAGGTAATAAAATTTATTGTTGTAATACATGTAAAGTTGGTCGGAGATATGCATTTTTATAATAATAAAGTTTAAAATGCACAAGAAACCTTAATTTTCAAACAAATAAAATTTAAGATCATTTAACATCAATTAAAAAAAACACAAAATAGTAAACAAAAATGTTATTTGGAATTAAAAATTGGACCCAAATATAGTTAGAACCAGATTAAATTCATTTTGAACGCGATGCCGCCAAGTACACAAAAATAATAATGTAAACAAACCTTTTCAAAAGCATCAAGCTTCTCTGGCAGAGCCTGATTAGATATTTTTAGACAAATAAATAAAAACATTGCGAAAACACGTATCACGTACTTAAAAACCATCATCTTATTTCGTCTCTGGCCTGTTAAAAACTGTAGCGCGTGGCGTATTCGTCGAGTTGAATATTTTTGCTGCAATAAATCATTGTTCACAAAAGGGTTTGTTTACTTTATCATTTTTTGTGTACTTGGCGGCATCGCTTTCAGAATGAATTAAATCTGGTTCTTATTTTAACTATTCTTACTTCTTTTAGGCCCTAATTTAATAATCCTTATTATACCGGGTGGTCTTTAAGTAATGGACCGAAATTCTTAAAAATTCTGCAATTTAACTAAACTTACCATAGTAAAAGAGTCTATATTAACTGAGATACAGTGTCAAACATTAAAAATATTTAAAAATTATTTTTATAATTTTTAATGCGTTTTAAATATTGTAATCAAACTTTATCTACGTTTTTTTTTTGACATAGGCTATTCATGTCTGATGTTAATATTTGTGTTAAAGGACGCCAACTACATTTTTTAATTTCTCTTAAATCTCCTAACATTTTTGTGCTACTGTATTACGTAATATGTATTATCTAGGAAAACCAGAAAATTCTCCCCGGCTGTCAACATAAAATAAGGGTGTAAAAATAATTCTGAGCAACCGTTTTTAAACTATTTACATTTAAGTGGTTTAGTGCACATGGGCGTAGCCATGATTTTGTTTTGGGAAGGGGGACAGGCCGAAGAAAAGTAAATATATACTGGGTCTTTCTCAAAGTTGGTTCCTCGTTATATTTTTTTGTTTTTTACTTCTCCAAACAGGGTAAAATTTGCAAAATTATGGTCATATCTTTTTTACAAACGATAGGATAATAATTTATTAAGTGGTTTCTAGAAAAAGTCGTACTTAAAAAGGCGCCTATGATGTAGTACTTAAATGAAAGTACTCTCTCGAGCCACTCTCGTTATATATTTATTATGCAGGGTTTTTTCTTATTGCGGTAAAATAAACTAAGGGAATATTACCAAACTGATGCTTTAAAAATGCTTGTATAAACATAGGTCCGAAAATGCAATGTTTATAAGATACAGGCTGGCAAACTTTAAATAAAAAGTTTAAACTTGTATTACAATTATCCAATTTTAATAAACTCTGGCAGTGAAATTTATAGCCGCAAGGGGCTTATGTAGCCTTTTATTAAGTCCAACAAAAAAATGCAGCTGCAATGCAAATGCAAATACAGCTTTTTTCTGGAACACCAAACATAAAGAAAATTATTTTTTATAAATTTTACTTAAAATTGTGTATCAACAACAACTATAGTAAACAATAAACACATCTAAACTAATAAATTGTACTAAATAAAGTGTCTTTAAAATGTGTTCTATGTTTCTTGGGTTGTTGAGGGATATGCAATAAAGAGTTTCTTTTCAAAGCAAAAAACAAAAAAAAAAAAATTGGGCCAATTTGAAAAAATATATATAAAAAATAGAAGAAAGTTGGTGGCATATATTTTTTTTTGTCAGAAATATTCGTTTACGAGCCGCTCAAGACGCCACTACTCTACAAATTTAACATATACACAACAGTTTTAAATTTTGTCCACGGCTACCTGGCTATGCTCATGTTAGTGCAGGGAAAAAGTATATGGATAAATGGAGTAAATTATTCGTTTATGATGTAGTTGTAGGTATTATAGCTAATACACTGTTTTTAAAGGCATTTTTGGGTTGCACTAAATAACTTAAATGCGAATATCTCGAACTCGGTTGCTTAGTGCGATTCTTATACGGTATACCTTTTTTGTTTAGAAAAAATAACAAAGTTACATTTTTTTAGATGGTACATACAGAAAAGCACATAAAAGTTAAAACCTTGTTAAAAAATTGTATAGTGTAGGTAGCGTCTTTTAGTTATCACTTAAAAATAACATTATAAATATATAAATAGCTCATGTCAGAAAATCCCCAAATACCGAGTTTTATTTACTGATCTCTATGGATAGCCAATGCTTGTTACCTGCGCGAAACAAAAGTTACAATTCATGGGCGAAAAATGAGTTTGTGCGCAAGCACATCGAGGAGAAACGCGCCTGGCGCCAAACAAAGTATCGGGCAGAATATTGTGAATTTATCGCCGCTTTTCTATTTGAAGGACGTTGAGTCAGTACCGTATTTAAATAAATATTAAAAATAAATTACATCAAAAACGTTTAATACGCGATAGGTCAATTGTTGCCGTATTTAAGAAAAAAAGTATTAAAAGCAGTCCCGAATCTACGAGGGGTGGGAGGCAAACGGTAGTGTCTGCCACGGGTGACACCTTCAAGGGGCGGCAAATTGAAACATGGAATGTTTAAGAAAGTGGCGATTGTAAGAGAGAAAGACCTTTAGTTTTTTTGGTCGTCTTTTAATTTGTTATTATACATAGGTATTTAAAAAGAAAGCATTTTTTTGCCCTTTAAATTTTTTCTTAATAAAAACGCCAGGCGTACGGCAAGTTTTGCCCCTCGTTACAAAAAATAAAGATCTGGGACTGATTAAAAGAAAGTTAAATAAGTAAGTATTTCAACTTAATGTACTACATAAGGTTTAACAATGTAACTGAATTAATGAAATGTTATCTCCTAATTTGCTACTCTGACAGTTTTTCAATAATTAGAACGTAATAAGTATTTTTTAAATATTCTTATAATAGTGTTGACAAAAACGTTTACGTTATTTATTGTAGTAATATTTTAAATTTGGTTTTAAACCTCTCTGTAATATGTTCTGAACTCTAAATGTGTAATGGTCTTTAAATATACCCAGTTATTAATTAAAAAAATAATAAGAACACCAATATTTTATAAAAATGTATCTTAGGATCAACACGTTTGTTATGTTATCTAGTTATTTTAATTCTTTTTAATAAACCCTATGTCTTTTTAAACATTTTTTTATCGTACTTTGCTTTTCAGGACTTTATAAAAAGGCCCGAAAGGGGCTAATTAAAGGGTTTACTGGGGTGGATCAGAATTACGAAAACCAGAAAACCCCGATTTGGTTGTCAAAACTGCCAAAGCTTCTCTTAATGAATCAGTTCAACATGTAGTTGAAATGCTTTTTGAAAATGTAAGTATAAAGGTATTCCTAAATATTATTTATTATATTGCCAAAATAGGACTTGGTTTCAATCTTAAAAATTATGTTTAAAAATATTTCATACTAAACACATTTTTGGATCTGAAATAAGGTTCTTAATATTTAGCAATAATATTAAAAATAAACTAATTAACCAATACCTAAATAATATTTTCCCTAAAAATTTGTTATTGTTTGTAGTATATAAATAAATTAGGTTTTATACAGTTTTTTTGTATTGTAAAAAGTTTTGTTTCAAATATTTTTTAGTTTGATGAAAGCACGTTTTAACCATTATATTTGGACAAAACCTTTTCAAGGTGTTTAGGGTGAAATTTTTGTAAAAACACCGTGTAAAGTAAAACATTAGACATTTAATACTACTGTTTATAAAGAACTTCCATTTATATTGTGTAATGAATTAGGTAATTACCCCTAAAAATTAAACACCAAATAAAAAAAGTCTATTTCGACTTGTAAAGTTGACAATAACGATTTTAAATTATAACTTTAAACTACAGAAACGGAAAAAAATATGGTTTTGTTTCAAATAAAATAATCTTGTATTTAAAAAAGTGAAAATTAATTTTAGTTTATTTACACATTATTTAGTATCTTTTATAAGTTCTTACCCATCATCTTATTAAACACTTTTTATGCTTATTCTTTTCTATTTCTGTATATAAAAAATCAAGTTTATTGTCCCCGAATGACAAATAAATATAATGACCAAAAATAAACAACATGTACAGGGTGTCCCATTTTGGTTGCCACAGCGGGGTATCTTAGATATATTAAAAGATAGAACGCTACTTTTTGTAAAACGAAAGATGCCATAAACAAAGCCATCATAGCCATCTTAGTTTCTGAGCTTTAGGGCAACTTTGAAAATTTTGCATTTTTAGGTACCCTTTTATTTTTGTTGACTAATAACGTATCAAAAAGGTAAAAATAGATTCTTATATAACTGTTTACGTACAATGCAGTGGCGTAATTAGATTTTTTCAAATATTCTTGTTTTGAAAATATTAACCAATTATTTTTTTAAATGGAACACCCTGTATATTTGTTAAAAAAATATTTGCCTTTATACAAGCTTTTTAAAAATATATAACACTGTGGGTTTATTTTTATAAACAACGACAAAATTCTCAATATTCATAATTCACATCCAAAATTTTGCAGTAGGCGATGGAAACAGTCAGTTTTTATTGACTTGATAGTGGTACATACATTACGAGTTTAAAAATTGGATTTTGCTATTTTATTATTTTTTGTTTTTTCTTTATATAATATATTTAGTTTATTTTTGATTCAGAAAAACATAAAACAAAAAGTAATGCTTTGGCTTAAGAGTTAAGAAAACACTGTTTTGGTGTTTAAAATTATTTAAAAAATTTACCTATCATCATTTTTATAACAAATTAACAACAATATTAAGTTTAAAAGGAAAATCCAATTTTGAAAGTAATGATAAGGTGGTACCTTATCATACTTTCAGTAATTAAACAATAAAAAAAACTGGTTTGTTTTGCATGGCTTAATGTAAAATTTTGGGTATTAAATATGAAAATGGGGAATTTTATAGTTGTTTTCAAAAATAAACGTAATGTTATAAAAATTTAAAACACTTGTAAAAAAGCTAATAATTTTTTTGAGAAATACACAGGATATTCCATTAATAAACAACAACATTGATTAATATTTTAAAAATAATAATATATAAAACACAAAAGAAAATATATATTAGAATTAGTTCTTACCTTTTCGATACGTTATCAGTTAACTGAGATACAAGGGTACCTACAAATGCAAAACTTTTTAAATCACCCTATAGCTCAGAAACTAAGAGGGCTATGATGGCTTTGTTTAGGGCATCTTTTGTTTCACAAAAATGTAGTTCAGATTCGCGAAAACCGCAAGGTTCTTTCTTTAATAATAAGTGAAATACTTGGCTGTTACAACCAAAATGGGACACCCTGTACAGAACAGAAAAGAAATTTACTAACCAATCTGCAATATGATTCTAGGGAATTATACCAAAAGGTTTAAGTACCAACGGCTTTAAAGTAAAACAAAATATTAATAGTTTAGTTAAAGAGCTTTTTGTGCCCGAAAATAAGGTTCAGGAAATTAGAAAAGAAGCACATAACTTACCAAGGATAGAAATGACCAAAATAGACCTACAGTGGTACCAAGTATTAAGTGAGGGATGGGCAACACCTTTAAAAGGCTTCATGAGGGAGGATGAACTACTGCAGGTTTAAAATATTTACTTATAATGCAAAAATCTTAACCGAGTATAAGCAAATTATGTAAATAGTAAATAGTAGTAAATTAATTTTGTTTACTGCAAATATTTTATATATTTTATTATGAATAACAAGCCAAAGAACTATGTAATTTTATTATTTGGTCTTTTAATTGAAAATAAATTAAAGATATTAAAAAAACTTTTTTTACATTAATTATTAGTGCTAAAAATGCATACTTTTAGAAAAACAAATATTACCGCATATTTTTTGAAACTAAAAATATACCTCCTATATATAAAAATAATTTAATTGGCAATGATAGAAAATTAAAAATTGTATTTATTTTTTGACTTCGGTCTAATTTTTAATTAGTCGCTACAGAAATCAAAATATTAATCATTCTTTTATTAAATATATCTTGATAGTTATTTTTTCTCTATTTAGATGCTACAAATTATAGGCAATAATTAAAGTAATTAAAAAAGACATAACTTTTTTATCACTAATCAGGAATAAACTACTGGTAAAAATAAAAATAAATTTTAATTATATACACGATTTTTACTTTGTGTAATTATCAAAGAACTTTTGTAAAGGATACAAGCAATTAAAATAATAAAATATTCATATTTGTGTTTAATTTAGAGGCTAAACAAGTAAATAGAAATATTAGTTTAAAATTATACATATTCGTTATTTCTAATTTTTTTTTAATTAAATATACATTCTATTTACACTCACATTAATATGATAAGCAAGTACGCCACTAGAATTTTATTTTTTTTCTCTAAAAAGTTTAACATGGGGGGACAACACCAAATATATACCAGATGCAATTATCTCAAAAGAACATTTTTATTTTAAAATTTGCAAAAAGCTGATTTTTTGGTTAGCCTTTTTCTTATAAACAAATTTTCTATGAAAACTATAATTTTTAGCGAATAATCTTTAATTTTGCCAAATTATCTATATTAGATACCCGTTATTAAAAGAGAACGGCAAATATTTTTGCCAAATTTTTTATTTGGCGATAAAATTTAGTTTAATTACAAAAAAATACAAATAGAGAATTTGTTTTTAGTTTTTTTCCATGGGAAGAAGGGCTAACCAAAAAATTTTAATTTTTGTAAAAACTTAAAAAAAAAAAAACATAGTGTTTCCCAATAATTTCTGGATATATATTTGATGAGGGTGCTTTGTCACAGTTTTTAGATCAAATAATTTAAAATCTCTTGTTGCGCACTAGGTGACAATAGTTATAATATTTTTATTAACAGTAAGAAACTGGATTTTGAATTTTATAATCTGCTTATCGATTTTATTAACATTTACTACATAGTAATATTAAGACAAGTTTTATTTATAATACTATAATTTAAACTTCTAGGTTTTACATTTTAATACCATTAATTATAATGGGACAAGAGTAAATCAAAGTATTCCTATAGTATTGCCCATAACGACCTCTGTAAAAGAAAATATTGGACAAAGTAAAGCAGTTGCTTTATATTATAATGACCAGCTTTATGCAGTTTTAAGAAATCCAGAGATCTATTTTAATAAAAAGGAAGAAATAATAGCGAGAGAATTTGGCACCACTCATAAAGATCATCCACATATTAAGGTTAGTAAGATATCAAATAATTATATCCCAAGATGTGACTATATGGAAATGTACATGTATTTGTTGCCTCCATCATATTATTATGAGGCGCTTTTCGCTCTGCCACTTGCCGCTTGCCGCATACTTTGTAGCCGAAGCCTAACTGAAAATGTCCTTTTTCAAATAGAAGCTTCTCAACTGTCTTGTGTGTTGATATAATACAGGGTGTTTCATAATGTATTTAAAGTTTTAAAGGAATTAAGCAAACATTAAATTTATTGTGGAACAAATTTAATATACTTGTATGATACCTACGTTAAACATGCGGATTTATTGTTTAAATAAAACATCGTTTAAATGCTGGTCGTCTTCTTCGTAGCAGGCTGTTGGTCGCTACGGAAAGCTCGCTGGCACATCTCTACGGTTATGTCACTTATAGCATTATTAATGCGGTCTTTTAGTTGCTGGATGGTTTCTGGTACTGAATCGGTATAAACGACACTCTTCAGGTATCCCCATAAAAAAGCCGGCCCCAGAACAATTTCAAATCCTAAATCCATTATGAGACACCCTTAAGGTTGCCACCTTTTTATTGTTAATGACCGGGAAAAGTGGCATACCGGGCAAATTTTGACCAAGAATATAATTTGTTCTACAATAATTAAAAAATTGAAGAGCAAAAAAAAGGTCGCCCTTTTCGCAATTGTTGCTCTTGTTGCCGTAAATGTTAACGACACTGACGTGTTAATGACATTCTGGACAGTTAAACTTTTGCTTATTTTCAATTTTAAATACATTTTTCAAATGTTTATTTTAAGCTATTTCTATTCAGGAAAGCAATAACAATTACATAAATACACATGGATAATTTACAAAATGGAAACAGGAGCTTGCCTTCAACCTTCTCAAAACAGCAGCGTACTCGTATTAACATCTGTCACACTCTTGCTTCGAGTTCTAATGTCGCCAATTGGCGTATGATAACCATCAGCTTGCAACTCAATAGTCAGGTACCTAGTTGCCCAGTGATTTAGGCGGCCAAAATAAACCACGACCATCCAACGATTTTTAGGCTCTATTTGTATCAAAACACGAGTCAATACAGCGGGTGAGCATAAAAACCGTTGTAGCCGCCGGTAATAGCGATTTTCGAAAGTAAAGCAACATTTTGGAGAAAATTACAATAATCCCAGTTCAGTTACCTGGCAAAGGTCCACAGTAGTCGGATACGGCGCTGCTAATTTTAGTGGCCGCAATTCCGTAGGTCGTATGAGAAGTTTTTCCTTACCCAGATTGTTATGAAAATTGAGCTTTTTCTCGTTCGTAAACACATTTTTGGCAGTCAAATGATTTTTCTGTTGCTTTGAGATACGTGTTGTGTATGCCGCGGTTCACAATCTTTCAGTAATGAACCTTGGTATGTGAAAAGGATATAACAGTTAAATCTTTGTACCCCGCTAAAGCAGAGCCTACGCCATACCTATTTTCGGGTGCATTGTGGTTGATCCTTCTCGACGCACGACGTTCCTCACGTCGGCGTTCTAACTCGTACCGAAAAATTGAATGCCTATAAACATTCCGCGACAGGATACCTCAAACAACGCCGTGCCTCCATATATTGCCATTAAGCCAGAAATTCATAGCGAAATGCCTCTTGTGTCCTCTCCAAATTGTATCAATTTACCATTTTTAACTACCGCACGTTTTAAGATCGCGAGCATAAACTGCCGCTGAATGATACTCAACGTCAGTGTCATAATGTTTACAACAACAAAACAAGTCAATCGCTGGCAACGAGCAAAGCTAACTTCGATTAATTCTCAATACCACCTTTCAAGATGCAATTTGGGAAGATAAGACATTTTTGACTGACATTTTCCCAAACGATAGAGTTGGCAAAATGAAAAAGGGATTTTTTGTTTATAATTGGCTGATAATTACTATAAAACCATAATTTTTTTCCCAGTCAGGTAGTATTTGTAAAATTGTTTTAAAATGTCATAAAGAGCAAAGACTGGTTGCAAAAATAATTAATATCTGAAAAGTGTGTTTTATGCCAAATATCCCAGCCAAAATTCAGTTCAATCTCAAACTGTCTTTGAAAATTTATTAAAAGGGAAATAAAATAAAACTTAACACTTCGTATCTTAATAACTAAGCTATTTTGTGGCTCATTGCTTCATATGAAATTATTCTGTGTCGGTTCATACTATCTTACACTGTTTACGTGTATCCTCCAGTAACCGGGATAAATTACTGCTTGACCGGGAGACTGAGTGCCAAAACCGGGAGACTCCCGGCCAAACTGGGAGAGGTGGCAACCCTAGACACCCTGTGCCTTATATTATACACATTTTAGATTATATATGAATCTGGCGATTGGCTTATTGGTGGAGACTTGGAAGCAGTTAAAAGAGTAAGATGGAATGATGGCCTTGATAAGTACCGTTTAACTCCTAAGGAACTACGACAAAAATTTAAGGCGATGAAAGCTGATGCAGTCTTTGCTTTTCAACTTCGTAACCCTATCCATAATGGACATGCACTTTTAATGACTGATACTAAAAGGTAACAAATTACATATAAACCTTAAAGTTTAACTGAATTTAGATATTTGTATAAATAAATAAATCCAACAATACTATAAAATATAAAAAAATGTTGAACATTGAAAAGTTTTATAATTTAAATCATATTTATGTTAGCCCTTTCTCTTCGGTTTTGTAATACTGTTTGAAAATTGTATAATGATCAAAAATTTAACTAAAAACATACAATTATTTAATTTTACGCAGCTTAGGCTAGCTTTTTATTTTAAAATATATAATGTTTCTTTTATTTTCTCTTCTTACACCACTTAAGACACCCACGACACGATAGGTTAGCATTTACGCATTCAGCCTTTTAAAAATGAACAGAAAGTATAAAAATTTATTTTTGTCAAAACAAAAGTTTATTTTTTAACTTTCTTAAAGAAAACCCAATTTGGTAAGATTTTCTAAATTCCTTATTGTAAGACAAATTGTATATTGTATATTCAATCATATGCAATTAGTTTAAGAGTGTTTATGGAAAACTTTTTTATTATTAAATTTACGGAAAAAAGTTATTCCAATTCTGCATGGTCCAAAACCTAAAATACAACCATCAGATATCAAATTGTGTCAGTCATCTACGAGGTTTGGCCAAAAATGTAATTTTCGCTCAAGAGTAAGGTTGCTAATATTGCAATTTGTTACAAAGAAAAGGTGTAAAGAGTTAAGAATTACTTTTAAATATGCAATTTTGTTCATTTCCATTTTTTTGCAAAAATCAAGAAATTTTAAGTTTGTACATTAGTGCATTGTACAGGGTGGGCAAAATTGGGCGTTTTATAGGTTATCTCAGTTATTACTTGATTATTAAAAAATCGATTAAGGTGTTATGGGCTTAATTTTGGGAAAACTAACAATGGCGTACTCAGAATTTTATTAAAATTATATCTAATAGATACGAGGGGAAATTAAAAAATTGTTGTTTTTTATTATATCCTGTAAATCCTTTATTATAAGAAACATTAAAAAACCATAAAGACAATTTTTGCAGAATTTTTTAAGTAGAATCTACAGAAAATATTTGATTTTTTATACAGGGTAGCGTTAAAAAGTTATGATGCCAACTTGATGTTTTTCTTATGGAACACCCTGTGTATTTTTTTCAGGTTAGACGTTTATGGAATACGGAACGTAGAATTCTTCTGAAAATTTAGCATCTTACATTTTCTTACCTGTTCTATCGATCTAAAATATTTTCAGCATTGCGACGTTGCCGCTTCTATCAAAATGTCCTAGAAACTTTATTTTTTTAAATGGAACACCCCCTATATTAACAAGTTTTTATATTCGCCCTTTTATTATAATACTTTTTGTTAATATTGCCCTATACCTATCTCTATCGGTTTTCGAGATAAAAATAATTTGTGTTAAATATGGTCCAAAACATGGCCCTAATTAAACATTAGTAAATAAGTGCGCTCAATTCACGAAAAGTTGATGTTTTGGTGGTAGCTTAGACAGACACGATGTATTTAATTTACATCGAGAAATCGACTCCATATCATACAGGGCGTGCTAAAATTACTATTATTTTCGTTATTCTTAAAAGGGGTCAAAAGATCATTTTTTCAAATGAAACCCCTGTATATTACTCAATAAAATAAAAGATGGAAAAGAACGTTTTAAGATGACATATTATGTCCCTATACCTAAATCATCAAGTTTTCTTAATAAAGCCGCTTTTTTGTGAAAAATTATTTTTTAAGAATTTAATTTTAAGTAACCATGGAAATATCAAGCCTATGACAGTTTGGTGACTTTCGTAGGTAGCTTATAAACAGTTATTGACAGTCTTTAAAATAATCTTCCAAAATGAAACGTAACAAAAAAATGGTTTCAAGAAAAATTTGAACTAAATGTTTTCTGTATTTTCAAGAAGAATAAAATTAGCTTTTTATTTATGATGACACACTCAATGCTGAGAGATATCTCGAAATACTAAGGAAGACTGTTACCGTTTTTGTCGATAATTTGTCTTTAGAGGAATATAGGAATTCGTGGTTTCAACTGCACGGATCGCCAGCTCATTGCACCCAGGAAGTTTCCAGGGAACTTTACGAAATGTTTGACGATCGTTGGTTTAGGCGCTTGGGGCCATGGGATTGGCCACCGGGATCACCCGATGTCACGCCGCTTGACTTTTTTTGGGGCGTTTTAAAAGGAAGGGTGTACATTACTCCAGTGCCTACTAAAGAAGAGCTGCGACGGCGAATAGTGTGGTGTATTGAAGATCTGGATCCCCATCAAACTGAAAAAGCAAGCACGGAGTCGTGTACAAAAGCACATTTTAAAATGTTTAGAATGTAATGGACAACATTTCCAGCATTTATTTTAAAAATTTGTTATTTTGTTTACAATTTTGTTATTTTTATTCGTCTTAATTATGTTATTTTCTGTACTTTCACATGTTAATTGAATTATTTTGTAGTCGTACAAACTTCTTTGTTCATTGGTGTTAATTCAGGATACATTTGGTTAAATTTTTTGCAACTTCTGGCAATGATTTGATCACACTCTCCGTGTAAAATAAATAATTTATATAAGAACTTCGTTTGAATAATTAATATTTGCGTTCATTTTGAAAGATTATTTTAAACACTGTTAATAACTGTTCAAGTTACTTATAAAAGTCACCAAACTGTCATAAGCTCGATATTTCCATGGTTACTTAAAATTAAATTCTTTAAAAATTTGTTTTTTACAAAAAGCGGCTTTATTAAGAAATCTTGATGATTTAGGTATAGAGACATGAATGTCATCTTTAAGCGTTCATCTTTATCTTTTATTTTATTGAGTAATATACAGGGGTTTCATTAGAAAAAATGATTTTTTAATCCCTTTTAAGAATAACGGAAATAATAGTAATTTTAACACGCCCTGTATGATATGGAGTCGATTTCCCGGTGTAAATTAAATACATCGTGTCTGTCCAAACTACCACTAAAACATTAACTTTTCATGAATTGAGAGCACTAGTTTACTAAAGTTAAATTAGGGCCATGTTTTGGCCCATATTTAACACAAATTATTTTTATCTCGAAAACCGATAAAGATAGGTATAGGGCAATATTACCAAAAAGTATTATAATAAAAGGGCGAATATAAAAACTTGTTAATATAGGTGGTGTTCCCTTTAAAAAATAAAGTTTCTAGGACTTTTTGATAGAAGCGGCAATGTCGCAATGCTAAAAATATTTTAGATCGATAGAACAGGTAAGAAAATGTATGATATATGTATATATATATATATATATATATATATATATATATATATATATATATATATATATATATATATATATATATATATATATATATATATATATAATTTTGGCCAAACCTCGTAGATGACTGACACAATTTTATATCTGATGATTGTACTATATGTTTTGGAACATGCAGAACTTTTTATACAGAATAACTCCTTCTTGTAAAATTAATAACAAAAAAGTTTCCCATATGACGCCAACTTACGTGGACACACTGTAGATTGCCAGGATGTGGATAATGTTGTAATAAAAAAATACGTGAACAAAATTTTGTTTTGAAAATTAATTTTCATTTATTTAATTAGAATAACTTGCGGCGATTTTGTGATTGGCACGCTGTAGTCATTATATTCTTCTATTCATAAAAGTGTGTAAAAATATGAATTTTATTTAATAAATTTTAAACGTAGTGACTTTGTAACGTGATCTCGTACTAAAAGTGGTATAATATTAATTATTGATAATGGTCAAATAATGTGGAAGATTATTGGTTGTAAACAAACTTACAAATGGACCTAATAAGGTTATAAGCTAGTTTACTTTTTAATATGAAATAAATGTTAAAGTAAGAGCAAAGTATAACTAGTTTTTCTAAATTTCAAAGATCTTTAGCACAGTAATACAAACATCTTTGAAATGTTTAAATCAGGCAAATATAAATTACTAAATACGAATATTTCTGGTTTATGTTTACTGTGGACAAGAATTATAATTTTATTTAATCGCTAATAATTTAAGGCAACTGAATGAAAAGGGCTATAAGAAACCTGTTTTACTACTAAACCCTCTTGGTGGTTGGACCAAAGATGATGATGTACCACTTGACATTAGGATGCTTCAACATGAGGCTGTATTGGAAGACAATATCTTGGATAAAAATTCCACTGTCTTAGCTATATTTCCAAGTCCAATGATGTATGCAGGACCAACAGAGGTAATAAATTTATTAAATAAAAAAATATTTGGTTACCATAAGTAATGATAATTCTAAAAACTTTACATTTTTTATAGTTTTTATTTCAAGAAAAATATGTGCTTAGAAACATACTAAGCAAGCGAATTATGCGTTAGATGTTTTTTTAGTAACTACAAGTTAGTACTTGTCGTTAGTATTAAAGTAACATTTTTTGACGAGCTAGTTTTCTCTCGCTAAAACATGACTAAAAATTAATTAGCATGGTTTCACAGAAGAGACCATGTAGGTTGTTAAAGAGAGCTACAATTATATCGACGGCATACATCACCTAAAAAGTTTTACAACTTGAGTTAGGACAATAATTTAGGCTTAAGTACAGTGTACTAAAACATTTTTAGAATTTAAATTCTTATAGGCAATACTTTTTAGGTAACCAATTTTTAAATTTTGTATTACAGTCAAATTTAATCTTGATCCTCTTGTCTAATTTAACACTAAAACTAATAAATATAATTTAAAAATGTGGTGCAAGTTTAAATTACCCTGTATATCATATATGGTTTCATTTTTTCAAAAATAGTGAGAGTTCTTATAAAGAATAATTTTTTCCTCTGATCGGACGAAAATATACTATATACAGCGTGTCTACTTAAGTTATGTAATCATCAGGTATAAATTTTTAGCAGAGGTATACGAGGTACATATGTCAAAAAATATAAATTTTGCTTAAGAGAAAAGTACCCTTATTTTTCATCGAAGAATTTTATAAAGAAAAGATGTTTAGGATTAAAAATAACATTTAAATATGCAAACTTGTTAAGTTTCAATATTTTTTTTATCAATTCTTTAAGTGTTAAGGGTGTATATTTTAAGTTTGTACAATAGTGCATACCTACTTATTTCGAAATGTAATATGTATAGAAAGCTTAAAAACTGTCAAAACAGCGAAAAGTTACAGGAACGCTTGTTTTAGCAGAAAAAATGTTAAACAATTTGTTTTTCTTTTAAATAAACTAATTTTATATATTTAAAAGGTATTTTTAATCCTAAACATCATACCCTTATAACAAATTTCAATATTATGAAAAATAAGGAAACTTACCTCTTGCGCAAAATTCATATTTTTTGAGATACCTTATATACCACCGCAAAAAATTAATATCTGATGATTGCATTTTAGATTTTAGATCATGCAGAACTTTTTATAAGAAATACCTATTTTCTGTTAAATTAATAATAAAAAAGTTTTCCAAAAGGTGCGAACTTAAGTAGAACGCTGTATATTTTATATATTATATATTATTATTATTATTATATATTTATATATTTTTAATAGGTTTTGTTTTGTCCAAAATGCAATATTTCTGTAGGTATAAGGCGTTGCTAGGCAATGTACTATTCCTGCCATAGTCGAAAATATTTTTTCCGGACGCTTACCTTTTTCTATAAAAACTATAAAAACAATGCTACTTAAAATGAAAATCAAAGAATTATTTAAATCGGAGAAAGAATAGTATGTAAAATTCCTAGAAAAAACATATTTGCGGACTGTTGGTGGCACCACCATCGTTCAAAAGTATATCGCGTTTTTTATATGATACAAAATATACTATTTTTTAATACAATAAAAAAGTTTACAGGTATAGCTTAGCTTTTTGTGGACACAATGTATGATAAATAATATTCTAGGTTCAATGGCATGCAAAAGCCAGAATGGTAGCTGGAGCAAACTTTTACATAGTTGGACGAGATCCAGCTGGTGTTCCTCACCCAGAAGGCAAAAATGCTACTCCCGATGGTAATCTGTATGATTCTACCCATGGAGCCAGAGTTTTAAGAATGGCTCCGGGCTTATCATCCCTTGAAATCATACCTTTTAGAGTGGCGGCGTATGATATGACAAAGAAATCAATGTCTTTCTTTGAACCAGGAAGAAAAGACGATTTTGACTTTATTTCTGGAACTAGAATGAGAAGTAGGTATTAATTAAATGCAAAGTTGGGTAGTATTCGAGTACTCGGTATTCTGAATAGTATTCAAAATTTTTGGGCTGGTATTCAAATACATTGTGTATTTTGTATACTTTTTTGTCAGTATTCGGGATTTTGTATTCTGAAAACCGTTTTAAATTGATTGTATTTGAATACAGGTTTTGAGTATTCGAATACCGAAATGTGAATAGTAGTATTCGAATACCAAAATGTAAAACCAGTATTCGAAAACCAAAATGTGAATACCAGTATTAGATTACCGTGAAATTAATTAAGTAAGGCCTTTTTTAGGTCTTTAAAATAAAAGTACCAAGAAAAAGGGGATGTTATTGCTTTTTAAACGAAAAACCTTTTTTGCTCTTCAGTATTCATAAATACCCAATCCTGGTATTTATAAATTCTCAGTATTTAAATATATCTCTTTTTTTTTGTTATTTGAATACTCAGTATTGAAATACCAAATAGTCCGTAAGCTAAATGCAAAATTTTGTCAGGTATTACCTCTCAGTCTATAATTCGTAAAATGCTTCAAGAGGGTTGTACTTAAATCGTTGTGAGCGTCAGCTGCCTCTCCGATGGTGGAATTGTACATGATCCATATCAAAATTGTGTTTTTTAAATGGAACACCCTGTATATTTCACAATTTCCGAGTTGGGCCAAATACCCAACCTAAACAGAAGAATGTAATAAAACGCATTATGCCTTTTAAAATTTTTGGAAAAATAAGTGCTAGTTATAAGCTAATTTTATTTAAAAGGTTCGTACAATCATGGTTCTAAAAATACCTTGTTATTTCTTAACCGATTTTAATCACATTTGGTACTATTTATTGCATTAAGCAGCTAATTTATTCATAGCTCGATAAAATTTATTAAGTCCGGAAGTATATTTAAATACTAAAAAATATACAAGGTGTTCCATTTAAAATTTAAAAAATAAATAAATAGGTTAAAAATACATCACCTTAAAAAGAATAAATCAAATCCGTAACCATAATCTGTTAAAAAGTTTGTGTAAAAATGTTTTTACAGAATAAACATTAAAAATAATAAAAAAATAAAGAAAATGTAAGAGATCAGGAAACACACTGTAGAGAGTTAAGGACGCAAGATAGCGAATTGCGGTTATTACTAGTAAATTTGGCTTAAAATTGCAGTTGAACATGAGTTTTCTATAAAATATATTGAATTTGGCTTACTCTCTACAGCCTTTTAGGTTAACTGTTATGTAGGTACTAAAATAAAAAGTTAAAATTGAGTGTTTTCCATAACTACAATATTTATGCGTATATTAGTTCCTAAATTCGTAAAATTTAAAAACAAGAAAAAAACACCAAAAGAAAGACACAATACAACAACAAAAAATAGAGCCCGGAGATCATACAAATTAAAGTTCATTGCATTTTTATATACAGTGCATTCCAATTAAAACCAGCCACCCCCATAATTTGGTTATTTGAACCCTTATAAAAAAATCCTGAAATTTTTTGGTTTTTATTTTTAGGGGACAGATTTTTGTGTCAAAAGATACTTTTACCAAATTAAGTACATCTTACTCTATTAGTTTCGGAAATATGGCCATCCCATTCAGGTATTTGGGTAATTTTTAAAGTACCGTCATTTTGTAGTAGGTGAAAATATTGACTTTATATTCTAGGGTTATAAAGTACTCGTCAGGAGCTTTAAAATGATGTACCACTTGACCCCCTTTCCCATTTAGATTTTTTGACGTTTGTGTTGGTGAGGGGAGAAGATAACCTTGAATAAGTAAATTTTGACACAAAAATGTGTCCTCCTAAAAATCAAAAATAACTTATTTCAGGATTTTTTTATAAGCGTACAAACAACCATATTATTTGGAGGGTGGCTTGTTTTAATTGAAATGCACTGTACATAACTTATTACAGGGTGTCCAAGAATATGTGGCCAATCTCCCGGATTCATATTGAACACATAAAAATAATGTTTTAAGTTCATATAAAATATTTTTCCGTCCCTTTTACAGAAATGTGTGCCTTTAATGAACGCCACTAAAAATTGGTTTTTCTTAAATACCTTTTCTATCACTTGGTATAATAAAACAATTTTTTTAATATGATAAACACCAGTTAGGACTCCTTAAAATGGTATCCTTGTAAAACATTTGCCTTCCTACACAATAGTATTGATTATTTTTACACCCTGTATAATAAGGGGAAAACATTATTATTTTTAAATAGTTTAAACCCTTAACAAAAAACTTCTGTCCGATACCAATAAAGTGAAGATGTTTTGAACACTATTGTGTAAGGGTTAGTCCGCCCCTGGCGAACTAATGAAGGCAGTAACCATTTTAAAGAGTCCTTACTTGTATTTATCATATTAAAAAATAATTTTATTACACTAAGTAGTATAAAAGTTATTCAAGAAAAACCAGCGGCGCTTTTTTAGGGCACATAGCTTCGCAAAGAGGGGCTTTAAGAAAAAAAATAGGAACCATGTATATGTTATATTTTTGTTTCTTTAGTTTACCTATGACAAATACTTTTTTACTAAATTCCATTTTCCTTGACTGTTAGGTTAACATTTTCTATTTGGTATTAAAAAACATGCACCAAGTATTTTTAGGTTTATTCTAAAAGGTACTTTTTTAAATATCGCTGTTTGTTTTTCAGAATTTGCAAGAACTGGAGAGGAACCCCAGAAGGTTTTATGGCTCCAAAAGCGTGGCGCATTATTTCGGATTACTACCTTTCATTGGAAAAAAGGCATAAAATATTAAAATTTTTGTTTACTTAAGGGATTTGTTGTTTTCTTATATTATACATTATGTACATATAAAATATATATATATATATATATATATATATATATATATATATATATATATATATATATATATATATATTTTTTAAATAAATGCACGAAAAATTACAAGGTGTAAGTAATTATTTAGAAATACAAACATTTTGCATTCAATTGTTTTGAGATAACCTTCATACCAAAACCCGGGAGGGAGTGCTACACTGTGGCCAAGGCATATAGAGGTATTTGCTAGTCATCTTTCATGCTGAAAACGCTAGAAAATCTTGTAGATATTCACATCAGGGACGGGGCGCTTCAGGCAAACCACCTCCATAAATATCAACATGCATATGAAGCAGGTAAATCTTGTGGTATAGCCCTACACAACCTTGTAGTGAGGGTTGAAACGGCTATACACTACAAAGAAATAGCACTAGGAGCTTTTATAGATATCCAGGGGGCTTTTGACAACGCCATCTTCGGCTCCATGCTAAGAGCTGCTCGCAGACATGGAATAGACGCTGACACCACATGTAGGTGGATTCACAACATGCTGTAAAAGTCGGCAGATCATAGCCAGCCTACATGGCGACACTTCGGAAGCGGAGATGGTACAGGGATGTCCTCAGGGCGGAGTGCTTTTTCCCTTTTATGGAACCTTGTGGATGAGTTGCTATGTCGTCTTAACAACACGGAGTCTACGCCCAGGGGTATGCTTTCGCTGACGACGTGGTAATTCTCATATAAGCCAAACATCCTTACGCCATTTTAGCAAAGCTCATACAAGGAGCTTTGAACATCGTACAGCGTTGCTGCTGTGGGCATAAACCTTAAAAGTCAACGCTGAGAAATCCAAGTTATCCTGCTGTTCACAAAGCGAAGAAATGTAGGGATTTATGACAACCTAAAAATTCTATGGATAAAAACTGTTAAGGTGAAATGCCTGGGTCTAATCCTGGACACTAAATTAACATAGAATCAACAGATAACAAACAATCTGAACAAAGCCAAATGTGCCTTGGTGAGATGCAGGAGCATGATTGGAAAAACCTGGGAACTTAAACCAAAGGTGATAAGCTTTGGTTGTATATCACAGTCATCAGGCCAATAGTTACCTACGGCGCAATCATGGTGGACAATAATAACGACAGTCACGAAAATTCATCGTCTACAGAGTCTGGCTTGTCTGTGCATTTGGTGCCCAAAGAAGTACACCTTCTATGGCTATGGAAATAATCCTGGGCCTAACGCCCTTGGACATTTTTATCAAGATGGAGGGGCTATAAATAGCGCCTATAGAATGATAAATACCGGGACGTGGAAACAAGCCTTCCATTAGGGACGCAAGCCACTGTATACCAAAGTAAGAAAATATACAGGGTCACTACAAACAGAGCTAAGTAACTTGTCAGTCATATATTTTGGTTGTGGCTATTACCACATTAGGATGATTCATTTTAAAGTTTCTCTTTTTTTGGTGCTCAAGCAAAATTGTAATCTACATGTACAGGGTGTTTTTTTCTTTGGTTGGTATTATAGGGTACAGGCTAAACAGTAAGAGATACAAAAAAATATACGTGTTAACGTTATCTTTTTAGTGTTTAGTTTATTGGCGCAATCAAATCCACGAAAACTTGATTGATTTAGAAGATACAGGATGATTCTCAAAATTCGTCCATTTTTATTATCGGATACTTATAGAAATAGAAAAAAGTTCAAACATCTTTTATACCTTTTTACTTAGAGTACAGTGGCGCACATACAATTAATAAAAATGTTTTAATGTTTGAGATATAACACAAACTTGATTTTTTTAAAATGTAACACCCTGTATCTGAGTATTTCAAAAAATTGCATTTTTGTTGTGATTGCAACAATATATAACACTTAATATTTTGTATTGTTCCACACAGAGAAACTAACAAAAAAAAATAGTTAGGCCATGGATTAAATCAATATTCATTTATTTTTTAAAGGGTATGCATATAAAAACCCAATTTAACAAGAATACTAAAACATTTATAAACCAAAACAATAACAACCACAGAAAATAGGTTCATTTATAATAGCAACTTAATTTTTTTTTTTGGCTGGTAACTAATTACAAGATGTGCTCAAATGCGTTCCATTTTGTTCGATGCATTTTTAAACTTATCTTGTAATTAAACTAATGGCGATATGGATGTAAATATTTGGTACACTTTAAATAAAATTAAAATAAGTTGCTTTAAGTTTTTTAAAATTAAGAATACCAAATATTTACCTCTATATCGCCACTAGTTTAATTACAAGTAGAGTTCAAAAATGAATCGAACAAAATGAGCATTTGAGCACGTCTTGTAATAAATCACCAGCCCAAAAATCATTAAGTACTTAAGATAATTGTTTAGTGGCTATTATAAATGAACCTTTTTCTGTGGTTGTTATTGTTTTTGTTATTAAATGTTTTCATATTCTTGTTAAATTGGGTTTTTATATACATACCCTTTTAAAAATAAATGAATATTGATTCAATCCATGGCCAATTATTTTTTTGTTAGTTTTGCTGTGTAGAACAACGCAAAATATTAAGTGTTATATATTGTTGTAATCGCAACAAATAATGCAATCTTTTAAGATACTCAGAAACAGGGTGTCCTATTTAAAAAATGCAGAGTTTGTGTTATATCTCAAACATTAAAACAATTATATTTATTTTATGTACGCCACTGTATTCTACGTAACCCTATAAATACCAATCAAAAAACACCACCCTGTACATGTACCGGGTGTCAAGTTATAATTTTTACCCCCCTAATTAATTTTTTTATCGTAAAAAATAAATAATTATATCAATTTGTTGGGTTAATTCTGTAGTTTCTAAATTAATAATTAGATTTTTAATATATCCTAAACCAAGGAAAACAAACTCTTTAATAAGGAGCGCTCGATCCCATTTAAGCCCATGTTCGCTAAATTTTGTGACGTAATCTTTTTCCGTAATTCTTTGTTTACAATCGTACTGGAAGGTTTTGGTGTTATTTTTGCTTTTTAGTCATTGGAGTTTAATATATGTTTATTTTTTACTGTTTCTAGTTATATTAAGTACTTATTAGTACTGCAGTTACAGAGAATTTTAAAACCTGTAAACAGGAGTCACTGACCTTTGGATATTTTTTACAGGAAACTTACGTTTAAATCGTTATTTAGAGTAAAATACAATTTTGTTTTATGTTTTTAGTGATTTTATTTTATGCTATGCAAGTACTGGTTTATTTTGTCCGATAAAAAAATATTATGGCAAAAAGGTGACCAACATAAGCTATATTTTCGAACACATCTAAAAAATTGAGCGCTCCTTATTAAAAAGTTTATCTTCCTTGATCTTAAACTATACAGGGTATGACAAAAGTATGAATTCTTTGAAAACACCCTGTATCACTAATAAAAAGATCCTTTAAAGAGCTTTAAAAAAATACCCCATTCAATATATTTATCTTAATTAGTTTTTAAAATATGGTCATCCAAATCTAAAGAATAAGTCAGTGTAAATTTTAATTATGTACATGGTAGGTATGGCAATAATTTCCTAATAATTGTATTTATGGCCATATTTCCAAAAACATTAAAGATAAACACATCAAATATGTTATTTTTGTAACGCTATTTAAATTATTTTTAAAATGTGATTTAATATACAGGGTGTTCCATTTAAAAAATCATACTTCTTGTCGTACCCTGTATATCTTAAGAGAAAAAATTATTCTGATCTGATGATAGATACTGATACTACAAAATCATCCTAACAAAATGATGCGCAATAAATTTCTTTTATATGTTAAAAAATAAAAAAGTTAGGGGGATTTAAGTTTATTACGTTTCTAATGGGAATTAAAAATTTTTCTTTAGATTTTAATGGCATATTTTGACAACTAATTGAGATAGATATAGGAAATGTGGTATTCTTTTCAAGGTTTTTAAAAGATCTTATATATGAAATAATATATAGGGTGTTTTTGTCGTATCCTGTATATCTTAGAATATAATAAAAATCTGATTACTAATTCGGAAACTACGGAATTTACGCAAAAAACTGATATTTTTATGTAATTTGTATAATAAAAATAAAAAAGTTATGGGGTGTGTAAATTTATAACTTGTCACCCGGTACATAGAAAGAAAACTCCCACCAAGTTTGAGCTCTTAATATTAATTTTAAGTACTTATCATTACAATTTTAACAGGTTTTTCCATTTAAAATGCACGTAAAAAGATGTTTTTTAATTTTTAATGCTTAGCCACATTTTACTATATTGCAAATTGTTTTGATGAACCTTACAGCATATTTCACTCTCTTTAAAATTACTTTAGTGTTTGAATATGAAACACCCTACCCTACATACGATACCTTTTAACATTCCCTATATATATTAGGACTTTTAACAAAACTAGCAACTTATACGTATAGTTTAGAACCATGCTTCCACTTAATTTTACATTTTTTTCTAAAATAATTACAAATAAAGCTTCACACTTAATAAACCAATCAATAGCAAAAAAAAATTAATAACAAAACTACTTAATATACCTTACCAACCAACCATACAATTCAACAGGTTTGATACAAATTTAATAAAGTAATTGTATTCCAAGTTTTTGTATTTTAGAGGCTTATGGCACCCTACTAATATACAAATAATAATTGTATCACTTTTTTACCGAGCAAGATTTAAAACAAATCTGGAGACAAACACGTTACTTTTTCTTTGTTTAATTTAAAGAAAGTATAAAAATTGCACAAATGTCAGTGGCGTGTAGAGTGTGTATCATTGGTGTTAAATATTTCGTTATACCTTGTTTTTCTTTAAACCGCCCAAAAAGGCCAATATCATACGTAAGGCTGAGAAAATTTGTCACTTAAATGTCAATAACTGCCGTAAGAGGTTTTAGACATCTTAAAAATGTATATACAGGGTGTTTTCTAACAACGGTATGAAACTTCAAGGTGGGATTCCCTATGTTATTTTATAAAAAAGTTCCCATAAGCATATGTCCGGATGCTTCCTTTCTGAGATACAGGGCGTTAAAATTTATGAAAAAAAATATTTTTTTTCTAAAAATTTTAATATGCTTAGGCCGATTAGGATAAAATTTGGTACACTTTTAAAGTAATCGGATTGGTATTATTAAGTCCAGTGGCGTCTCAGTGGGCACCGCAACTTATATTATTGGGAAAAAAAGTACGCCACTGACTTTTTTGACTTTTTATATTTTTTAATTTTAAGCAATTATTAATATAACTTTTTAGTCTCTCGTATTCTTTTTGCATCTAGCTTCGTGTTCGAAAAAATAAAAGCCACTTTAATTTCTTCTAAAAAGTACCCCTAAGACATGGTTAAAAAACAAAATTAAAAAATAAACAGTTATTTGCTTTAAAATAAATAAGCAGTTGTGTATCTTATCGGAAATCGTCATTTTCCTTTTCTACTAAGGTAAAATTGTTTAGTTTTTAATTGTAGATTTTAATTTATGCTGTTTATGGAGTTGTATTATTAATGGCTTAATTATACTTAAAAAAATATATATAAAAACGTCAAGAAGTCAGTGGCGTACTTTTTTTCTCAATAGTATAAGTTGTGGTACCTACTGGGACGCCACTGGACCCAATAATAACAATCTGGTTAGGGCTAAATATGCGCCATTACTTTAAATAAATGTACCAATTTTTATGCAAATTGGCTCAAGCATATTAACAATATTAATAATATTATATTTAATTTTTACGCCATGTATCTCAGTAAGGAGGCAACTTCCGATATATGTTTATAGAAACTTTTTTCATAAAATAATATAGTTTGCTTTGGTTTAATTAAGACGTACGTTATTTACTAAAATAAATGGGTTTTAATTGCAAAATAAACAAAAAACAGAGAAAATAGTATAAAAAATTCGATTTGTAATTTTTTTTGCATAGGAAGTGGTGCTTTTTTCCGTTTACAAACTTAACATTGTTTTTCTATTCGTATATCCTTAACTACAATTAAGAATTATGTATTTGTAATAATTTCAGCAGTATTTAATTTTTTTTTACATACCCTGTATACCACTGTATACCATTAAAATTTGAATAAAACTAAGCTGTAATATAGTTGAAGACTGTGAACTAACTTTTATTATTAATATTTTTTGAAAGCACTTTTCAGTGATGCTTTGGTTTAATTAAGTTATGTACATTATTTATTTAAATTAATGAGTTTTATTTGAAAAATAAACAAAAAACATGGAAAAATAGTATAAAGCATTCGTTTTATTAGATATGAATTTGCATATAAAGTTGTGATTTTTTCCGTTTACGAACTCAACATTGTTTTTCTATAGCAATTCGTATTTCCTTATCTACCAACTCGGCAGACTCAAATTATTAATAATTTTGCTACTAATTTTTAGGTATATAATGAGACAAAAGAATTATGTTGTTTAAATTATTTTTCCTACGACCACATTGCATACTGTCTTCATGCATAGAAAATGCCTTATATCACACTAGTGTTGTAAGGTATGGGATAAAGCTGACATCTTGATATTTAAAAGTAATGAGGCTGATAATTGCAATTACATTGAAAAAACCATGCAATATTTTTTAAGGAAGGACCTTTTAAGTTCTAAAATGATGAAAGTTATACAAAGCTACTAGGTAGGTAATTTTCGATATAAAAATATTGTCAAAAAGTATAACATACCGCAGTGGGGAAAAGCAGGGCTGCCGAGAGCCGTGTGGGACCCCGGTATAGACAAAACTCACGGGCCCTCTCAACAGTAAAATAAAAAAAAAGGTGTCACTGGAAAAACATTTATGGGGTTGAAGGTCAAATAATTTAAAGTAATTTATGCGGTATTTTTCCTACCCCTTAAATACTATTTGATGTGAGAACAGTTCTTATTATATTTTTTATATTAAATGCATAATGAGAGAGATTTGTGTTATTGGAATACAAATAAAAAGAAATAAAACTTGATCATGTCATATGAGTGCCAGGAAAAAAGCACACTGGGAAATCCTCAGCGTAAATTTAAAAAGAAAGTTTTATAGTAAAATAAACTGCAACATGCAGCGGCGTTGTTAACGCCACAAAAATCCCCTAAATAAAAAAAAATAAAAAAATAAAAAATAAAAATCTACCATTTAAGGAAAAAAGTGTTACCTGATAACCACAAAATTGCGTTCAAAGACAAAACTACAGGGAAAACCATACATGTGTCACATCTGTGAGTCTGATACATTTGTTGTAATTTAAGCAAAATTTTACTTTTTAATTTTAAATAAAAATAAAAAGAAATACGCATATCCCAAATTAATCATATATTTGTAATAAAAAATTGTTGCCTATACCGCGGGCCTCCCTCCGGCCTGGGCCCCGGTTATATGTAAGATATGATAAAATATAGGTATTCTAATCCTGTGATGCATTATGGGTAATGTGTCAAGCGGTCGCCCCACCACGAGTGTGTCAGACACAATACCGGCAAATATAGTATTTTTATGCGAAGTCCTTCAGTAATAACAATTATTTTTTAGCAATATATGAGGGTTGTGGTACATATTAAGTATCCACATGATTATTATTTTTTTAACAAAGAATATTGTGGTAAATAGTCGATTCTTAATATAATAAACTGAGGACTAACTAGTTTTATCCTATAAAAACTTTCTTTTTCATGTAACAACATAAACAAATACTAAGTTACATAATAATAACATATAAACTACCAAAGTTTGGTACATGAAGTATTTTTAAACTTTTTATTTGTTTCTGGGATTTCTAAATTTTATAAATAGTTGCAGCTAATTAATAGAAAAATATTTGCTTCCTCGTCTACAAGTAAAATGATCCGAAAAATAGAAATACGGTATTCAATATATTTTTAAAAATCTATATCAAGTTTTAGACTTTGTTTGCTTTTAAGTTTATTGCAAGACATATTTTAAAAAGATATAATTTCATAAACAAAAATCGTACATATAAAAATTTTATTTTTTTCTAAAATACAAACCTTACAGATTGTCTCATACTAAGTGTAGTTAAGCTTTGAACTTGAGAAGAAAAAATCAAATGGCAAGGCACTTTTCTGCATTATAAAAAAGACCACATATAAAGCTGCATATTTCTATACTGGCAAAGCAAAAAAAAGGAAACGAGTTGTGTTGTTATCATTTAGTTATCTATAAGTAAAAGGCAGACATTTTTAGTTATTATGAATATATTGATTTCGGCATTTTTGTACACATATAGACGCACTGTGGGTCGTTTCGGGGGCTCGGCGAATGATTCGCCGGTGATTCAGAAGCTTGTCAGTTTTTTAAGGGGCCAAAGGAACGCGCAAACAGGTTGCTGAAGTTTGGACGGGATGTTTGGTTCCATGACTATCAGACGCGGCTTCAAAAATGTTAAGCGTAAACCGACAAATCATTTTTCTTGTGAGGTTGGTTTCTGCAGCGGTTGGAAAAACCGTCTGGCAAACCATCAGACCATGGGCACTAGGGCAAAAACTACGACGGATTTTATCTCCTGCGCATGAGCCTGATGATTTGCAAATGTTTCAACGCTGCACGAACAAACCTACTATAATAATAAAATTTAGTAAATTTAGCAACAATTCAATGTCCTTAATAAAATAATAGTACTCAGTTATGTCAGTTGTCCCTTGTCCCATGAGAACAATAGCTAAAAATATTATTTTGGTAAGATTTATAACAAAACTAAAAAAAAATGATAACATTACATTATCTGTAAAAATTAAAAATAAACAATGAGAAAAAAAGGGCGTTGACGCGATTCGGACTTAGTACACACCGTAAGTAATTGCTACGCGTAAAACGACGACGCCACGGGACCATAATATGCCATATTATTGTACTTTTATATATAGGTATACAATAAACTGCGCTTTGGAAACACCTGAACCCCCGAAGAGTGAGGACACAATAGGAAACTATTAGGTCTTAACGTTGGTAAAGGACGTGCTTGGTTAAAAGTATGGTTTATTCTAGAATTTTTGTTTCAGTACGCACTTTACGTAACATTTTTGTGTCTGAATCAATACTATCAGCCAAATATCTTACGAACTTTCACCAGTCTGATGGTTCAACCTAACACAGCGGGATTACTCGTCATGCGCATGGGAGGTTGTTTTTCCGGCTTCATTGGCTGTTATAAATGTCAAAACTCTTGACTTTCACATGTTCAATATGGCTGATGTTTGTGTGATTGTTGTGGCTGTATATTTGTTTTGTGTTTTATTCGGTTTGATTTTACGTGTGACCTGTGTTATAGATATAAATTATTGAAACAAAATTTGTGGAAATTTATAGGTTTTTAATAAATTATTTTAAATTATTTACGTTGTTTTTGAACAAAACTGAAATTAACGCCCAACTATCTAGGATTTATTTATGTAAAAAAACATTATATACGTATATTTCTGCCATCCGTAAAAATATGACTTTGGCAGAATATCTTGCTGGAAGGTAAGCTGTGAGCTAGAGAGATTTCTGTGCGTCACTCTCCTGTTAAAAAATTTGAATATCAGAAAGTCATTAAATGATCAGTTTAAATAGTGAAAATTATGCTAAAAACGAAAATAGGGAGCCTAAAACCTAAGCAATAGTGACCGAATAGTACAAACCAGGAAATATAGAAATGATATAATATAAAGAACTGAAAACTTTTTATTAATTTTATGAAAATTTAACCGATATTGGTGTTTTCAGTATTAGTATATGAAATATCTTAAAAAATGTAAATGTTAAGAAAATTACCATCGGTATTGAAAATTTGTGGAAAGATGTTTAGGACTAGGATTTTTCTGCGGTAAGAGCATTTTTGAGCTTCTACGAAAGTATTTTTATTTCCAAATAGAGTATCGTAATGTGGAACTTAAATTTTCATTGTTAATAGACCACAATCTTATCTGCTTCCTCATGCCTAAAAACAAGCATGAGATATCGAATAAAGTGGATAAGCTCAGTGGCCTGGAGCTGAGAATCTACTACGCTTTTCTTAGTACAAGTAGGTAGTTAACTTATGAGACTTATAGTAACCTTTCGACTAAATAGGATCAACATAAATCTAAAATTTTATTTGGTTGGTGGTTTGAGCATGCTATTTTCATATATTTCTTAAAATTATACACTTCTTTGCATTAGTACCATTTTTATGCTAAATAGTAATCTCTGCAATAAAGTTTAGTTTTCAAGAAATAATTCTATTTAGATTTTTATTTTCAGTTCTCATTTCCTAAAATTATACCTATACATTTTCCACATTAACTATTCCAATCTAAGAAAAATAGTCTTCTACCAAATAGATTTTAATACACATTGACTAAATTACAATATTTAGTCATTAAAATATTAATAAATTCAGTATAAACCACATTTACACTTTTTATTAATGTTTTATGTATATTTACTCAATAAATCAATGTTTTGAATATACCGCCGATTTTGACGTTGGGAGTGCGTATGCGTACTGCGCCATCCGCAGACCCTTTCTTAGATTGTGCCACTTTTCGAAACGGCGATTGATCCTCTATCACTTGCGTGCTAAAACCTATTTATGTTGCTTTTTTGTAAATATCCTTACATTTTTAGCCCTAGAGAACACAAAGGTAAATAATGTCTTTTCTAAATAAAATAAATTTAAAATTATAAATTACATTTATTTTAAAATTGATATTTTATATACTATACATAGTTATTTGGCTGTAGGTTTAGTTTTTCCCACTTTTATCCTTTTGTGGTTTCCTTTATACTGTCCACGGTTAGGGTTAACAAAAGGACAAATGGACCAAAAATTTAATTTTTCGAAAAAAGTAATTCTTCATAAAAATGTTTGCTTGTTGAAAAAATGGAATACAGGGTTCGCAAAAACTGAAAAAAAAAAACAATATTTTTCTACGAGAGTAAACTAGGTACCTTTATTTTAAGTTTTTAGGCAAAATATAATTTAAAAAATGTATTTAGAATAGCATATTGAATAACTTGATTGAACTTACAGGGGTATCAAAAAGATTTAAAAAATTGATTTTAAAGTTTTATTATTTTAAATTTCAATATACTTAATAAAATATAAAAATATAATAAAATACTCTAAAAAACTTTTATAATTTTTTCTTTAAACACCTTCTTTCTCCAAATTCCTACAAAACACAAATTCTTAACTCTAAACGCCAGTTTTTGTTATGGATTTCAATAAAACTTTGTATTATTGTTTTAATCGATTACAAACATGATTCTAAATACATTTTTCTTATGACATTTTGCTTAAAACTGAAAAATACCGGTAGTTTTCTCTTGAAGAAAAATCATGTTTTTTAAGTTTTTGCGAATCGTGTATACAAAATCAATTTTTTTGTGAATCATATTTTTTCTACAAGCAAAATTTTTTATGAAGAATGGCTCTTTTGCTATCTCCATCCGTGGACAGTCTGTATAGTGGCCTTCCCTGTGTGTTAAAAAAATTGTCCTGATAGACCCCAGTGGCGTAAATTGTGTGTCCCTGTCTTTTATGTGATAGGCTTTTACCTTATTCTTATTGCTGTTATAGCTATGGCTAACCAGCCTAAGGTCAAAAGAAACATGTTTATGGGATTTTTTTACAAAGGGGCTTAAGAAATCATTATTTGCAGTTTCGTACCGGAGCTGGGAAATACCTCGTATTTAAACATTTTTATTAAAAGAAATATATACTGATTGTTTTCTTTAAAAAGCATTATTGTAAGAATCTCGGAATGCATATAAATATCTATTTCAACATTATTTTTTTAACTGCATTTTTTGGCTATATAACATATAGGGCGTTTTAGAACAAATGCGAAAGACCTTAGAGGCTGATTCCTTGTTTAAAATAATAGTCCACTCACCCGTGAGCGGCAGACCTTTGTTATTTTGTAAATGCTGAAAGTTTGTTAGTGGATGCTCCCAACATCGGTAGAAGCAATGCTAAACTATGAAGTTTTACTCATAGTAGCTTCAGCAGACACGTACCAAAGGTTAACTATGTTGGAAGCATGCACTGACAAACTTTCAACTTTACAAAATAACGAAGGTCTGCCGTTCAGGGGCTTTTACTCTATAAAGGGTCGGTACAAAATCTTTGGTTAATAATTTTTTTTTAATATTATTTCAATGGTCCATAAGTTGCCCGAAGCGCACGAAACACATTCCTCAGAGAATTATATTTTTCGTAATATAGTTAAGCAAGTTTTAGACGTTGCGCCAGAGTCTTTTCACGATAAATTGCCAAACAGTACTAAACACAAATACCATGACAGTTTGAAATTTGGACCCTTTTATCTATCCAAAAATATATACTAGAAATAGTACCTATAAATGATTCACCCGATATATGTAGATCGGAAGGAAGCAGGTGTAAAAATACGAATTTAATTACGTTACATTCAACATCGTGTGTGTGAAAACGCCTCAAGTGTAAATTATAATTAGGTATATTCCGGAAATAATTGTTTTTTTATGGCCATATTTCCAAAACCGTTAAAGATAGACATAATACAATTTATGTAAGGCTCTTTAAATTATCTTTTTATTGGTGATTTAATATACAGGGTGTTTGATTTTCAAAATGCATACTTTTTTCTACCTCGTATATCTTAAAATATTTTAGCATGCTGATAAATGATATTACAGAATCAACCAAAAAAATGGTGTTTATATTTGGTTAATACATTTAAAAATAAAAAGTTAGAGGCATGTAAATTAATTACATTTTTATAGGAAAAATTTTTTCAAACTTATTGGGATAGATAAATCAGTTGTATTTTTTAAAGCTTTTTAAAAGATCTATTTAATGATAAAATACCATAAAGAATAGAACATTCATTTTAAAAAATCATACTTGTTGTCCTACCCTGTATAATATATCATATAAGATAATAAAAACTAAATTGGTGAATATGAATTTATAACTTGACATTCGGGACATATGTATACACATTTTTTAGATGAGATAAAAATATTTGTATTTTTTAAAAAATGCAAGTTAAACTTTTTATCTCAAATAAACAAGAACATTTTTTATAAGCCCATATAAAATTCTACAGGGTGGTGCGATTTCGACTGTTTTAACAGGAAACTCGTATTTCCTGACCAAATACAAAAAAATTGACATAGGTGTCTTGGACTCGATTTTCGAATCGGAATAATCGGTATCCGAGATATAGGGCGTTTTTAATTTTTTGGCCATTTTGAAAAAAATCGTAGGTCCGTCATTTTTGAAAACTGCCAAAAACGGTGTAAACATTCTTAAGGCACTTTTTGAGTGGAATCCATTGGACATCCCAGATTTCTAAAATTATTTCTAGTTTCGTTGAAAATATAGAAAGCTTGGTTTTTTAAAATATAATCATAGTTGGCCAAAAGCTTGCCTAGTCGCTACTTGCAACTCTTCCCGTGAAATATTGTTTAAAGTTGGCTCCTTCTTCCGTAATACATAATAAACACCTTTTCCACTGCATTACAAGAGTTTATTCGTCTACACAGGTCTAATCGCACCAAAAGCTTACCTAGTCTCTACTTGCTACTCTTCCCGTGTTTCGATAGTTTTTCCTTTAAAAACTATATTCTTCAATATTCCCCATAAAAAAATGTAATGGTGTTAAGTTGCAGGACATAGCAGACCATAGTATAAATCCTCTAGTACCAATCCATTTATATTGGTATCTAATATTTATTATAGGTTATTCAGATTATTCTAAATATTAAAATTATAGTCATAACACTAAAAGGTAAAACCATAAAAAAAATATTATATTTTAAAGAAATTTAATATAAAACTAAAGCAGATAAAATACATTATTATATATACTAAAATAATTATTATAAAAATCAACACAGAAAAATCGCAAATATATGGCTTGGTGTCACCTTGGCCAGAACAATGTTTTGTTTACCCATTACTCACAGATTTTACGTGGATAAAGTGGTAATTGTAATCTTTTATATATGGGACTACTTTTGCTTTTTACTAATGATAGTTACGAACTAAGAGCTGTCAAATTTTGACATTTTTGGCATACTGACAAAAGCAAACAATATTTGTTTTTTGATTTTGTACACCGCCGCTAATTTTTTTGACATTTTTTTTATTTAGGCCCTTCACTTATTGTTTTTTAAATAAATGAATAATTAAAAATAAAAGTGCTTTTTAGTAATTTCTCTTCACGTAAGTATTTACAAAACAACGTCCTTTATTAATTTTTAAATAGGCCTTTTTAAAGCCACCTTGTATATTTAACATTCAAATATTTTTGTGGAAATTTATTTTCCTACCAAGCAAAACTTTTTGAAAGATGCAGTTTTTTTCATAAAGTTGTTGTTCACCTGCTGTACTTATGTCCTCTCTCCGTTCTCTTTATTCTTTTTAAAATATTTTAGTTTTAAATAACATGTTACTTAAAAGCAAGATAATATTAAAAATATATTTTAATACTACAGTGTGTCTCAGGATAGGTGTTATAAAAAGAAAAAAATTTGAATTTTTAAACAAAATTTCGGAATAACTCTTCGCATGCTTCAAAACTGAGAAATACAAAATTTTTCTTCGATTGGTAATATACCTTTATACCTGGAGTTATAAAATAAAAATATAAAAATATTCGAAAGTAAACATCTTTTATTTTTAAAATAGAACAAAATTGTATAGGTAAATGTTGTAAAGAATTGAATATTTGGTTAAAATTTAAGATTAGGTATACCACTTAAAAAAGAATGTTATTATCAATTTTTACCTTACGCATTATTACTAAAATATTTGTTATTTATTAGAATTTAAAAGAAAATTTAATTTTATATAAAAATCTTAACATTTTTAAAATTTGCTAACTTAAGCCAAGTATTTTAAAAAGTTGATGCGTAATGTAAAAAATTGATATTTTTTTACAAGATTTCTTTAACTTTAGATTTTGACAAAAAATGTAATCCTCTACAATATTTAGTTATAAAATTTTGTCATATGTTTAAAAATAAAGGTACTTTACTTCTGGTTTATTCTTTCATATTTTTAGTTATAGATCGCCCTGTATATTACCAATAAAAATAAAATGTTGTATTTATCAGTTTTGGACCCTGCGACCAGTTTTCCTAAGGAGACGTTTAAAGCGATAATCATTATTTTGGTGCTTTAGGCGTTTAATAGTTTAATTCTGAAAAATCAAAAAGTAACAAAAAGTTTTTAAAAATAGGTTTAAAAGTTATCACATCAGGGTAAACAAATTACATCACAAGAATTAAGTTTACCGGGCTAATTACATCATTTATTTTATGTAAATTTTGCAATTCTTACCTTTCATTCATCCTTCACAATATTAAAGAATAGATAATGTATTTTTAATAAATAAAACTTAAACAACATTAGTTGTATTTAGACCTATAATTTAAAGATATAATACTGAAAGAAGAGTTTGAATACCAATGAAATAAAGAAGGTATTGAAGTATCCTGAGGCCTACAGCTAAAATATTATGTAATTTATTTATAATTCGGTTTTTAAAGCTAAGGCTAAATATTCTTTTTAAAATATGGAAAAAGTATTGTAAAACCTATTGACTTTGATAAATGTTTTGTAAGTTTTGGTGTATGCAGCGATTTTTATCATTAATAAATTTTTTAAGAAACTAATAGTGAAAAAGTTTTCTTATGGTTTAACATTTAGGGCGGTTACTGGGTATTATTATATTGTAGGTACTTTAAATAACTAAATAAAGATAGTAGAAGCAACTAATTGTAAGAAAAATCAGTGCCAGCTCTTGACAAAATCATGTTGGTTGTAACATCTGGATATTGGGTTGGTCTGATCTCTCCTTTATTAACTATTTTTGTTATAGCAATATATTTAATTTTATATCTTTTTGTGCGACTTTCCATCTTTTTGTGTAAAATAGTACAAAAGTAAAGTATTATTAAAAGATTAATATTTATTTTAATAATTTATCTCTTTAAGAAAAAATCACTTTTGTTACTTAAATCGTGGTCTAATATTAAAACTAAAATATTTGGTGTAGGTATTTATTTCTTTTTATTTAACTGATAATAATGTAAAAACAATACACTATGTTCATATTTATTTATTGTTAACACAGCAAAGAGCTGATATTTGCAGTGTTAATAAAAGAAATTTACCACAACTGGTAAAAGTAAAATAACTATCGTATTTTCATACCTGGTTAGCAATGACCCATAACTTTAGGAAAAAAGAATATTTGTGTCCCAAAAACTCATCATACTCTTATTATTTCGTTAAAAAAAAAAAACAAGATCTAAAAAAATAACATTTTAAGGAGCAATAAATGTGTCAAAAATTGTCTTTTTATTGATTAAACTATGTGGGATATTCCAAATTTAGTATTTGCCATTGGTATTATTTTCTTGTAGGTCAAAACACAAAATTGTTTTAATTAGCAAACTAAAAGTATTTTTAACTTCCTTTAAATATAACACTACATAAAACACTATAAAAAGTTACTATCTTGCTAATTTAAATATTTTTGTATTTTAAATAATAAAAAATTATTAAAGGTGGATACCCTAAAAGGGATAACTTTTCAAATTAAAATAAAACGTACAAAAACCTAATAAAATATTTAAAATAATTGTTTTTTGCTCATTATGTTTTAAATAATAAGTATATTATTTAAAACATAATGAGCACATTACTCCGGTTTAAAAAATGTTGGTCAATTTGTTGTTAATACGGTTCAAAACATTATTAAAACATTAAATTTGTTTGTTAAATGGTAAAGTTAAAGTTATATACTGGGTTAGTAAAAAGCTTCGCAACTTTTTAATATCTTTAAAACCGTAAAGACATATTTTTCTAATTTGGTCTCTAGGGTGTTTTGGACATGCTGAATTAAGTAGAGATATCGACACTGTTGCTAGATTTCCCAGTTGTGTGCTAAAGGTATATTTTTCATTTTTGTAAATCGATGGCTTAAGCGCAAACGTCGTATCCCCAGCAACCCAAATTGTTCAGTGCAGACAAAAAACCCTCTGATTTTAATAAAATGGAATGAAAACCATTGTTTATTGTTTTGGGTTTTGGTTAATTATATACCGTATATTGCAAATTAATATTTTATACAATAATATATTTTCAAAAAATAGTGGGTTACGACATTTTTGTCTTTATGATAATTGTGGCATACGACTTTAAAGAATTTTAATATAACATTAAAATAAAGGGATTTGAAAAACGAAACCCGTATAATTCCAAACTTATCATTTATTCTAAAAATACATAAACTGATATTTCTTTATGGAGATGTCTAAAAAATTAATTTTTGTTTTTTTTTTTAACGCAAACGGGATTTTGTCATAAAAAGTTTTTACCTCGGATGGCAAAACTTGTGAGTTCCTGTAAGTGGTCATACTGGGCTTAAGAGATTGGAACCCTATTTTTGTATAATGGTTGATTAGTAGAATGGACAGTTGGAAATGTTAAGCCTTTGAGGAAGTGGATTATAACTTTCTTGCTGATAGTCTATTTTATAGTATATCTGGGTCATCTGGTGCATACTTAATACATTTGAGATCATGAACAGTGGGTTCATTTTTTTTATTCCGACCTGACGAATAGCGTGGTATCTGAAACTATCTTTAATGTTATAGTTAATAAAAAATCGTGAGTAAGATAGTGGACTCAAAAGGGAAAGGATTTTTCTGGCTTCTTTTATAAAATTGGATACTGACTTGGTAGATGAATTTCTTCCCTTTAACTTTTCTTTTCAATTAGCATGAGCAGAATCCTATATCCGAAAAATATTTTTGAAAAAATTGTCACATTATGCTTCACCGCAAAGTTTAGAAGAGCGTTTGCTAACACAGTATTCTATTTTGGTATCCGCATCCATCCGAAAAATAATAATATCTTTTCCTCCGTAAGGCAAAACTTTTCTAAGTGGTTTGTGATACATGTAGCAAATACTGATGACTCAAGTTCGCCTTCCGTTTCATTGCAGCAGTAGTTCACGCAATGTTGATCACTTAAATTATAGATAGAAAAGTTGTGTACTTGCAATTTACTTTTGAAATAAAGTTTGATACAACATTGGGCAGAGCTTAACTGCCTGCACATCCATAGTAAATAAATAGCATTCTCCATTCAATGCAGCTTCTTTATCTTTTCTCTCTTCACGCCTTACAATTCTTTTTTTTGTGATATGACAATCATATTCTTCTTTAGAAATTTGTCCCACTTTGATGAACAACATAGATCGCACTGATCTTTCTTTGGTCGGTGAATAGAGACATTCATTTCGCTAATATTGACATAAAGGCACAAATGGATAGTGGAGAGCTTGTTGTTCCTCACAGTGTTTGTACAAATTATAGACTTCTGTTTTATTTTTAAAAGATTCTTCTAAGTAAAATTTTTTGGTATCCACTCTACAATAATGCGATGTAATTTTGAATTAAGTTTATAAAATTCCACCATCAAGCCTTTTCGTTCATCGTTTTTTTCTTGTTTGTTTGTTTTTATTTTAGGTCCTTTACATTTCTGCATTCCGTGAATAGTTGGATTTATCACCCAATCTCTAACGGATCTTTCATTTAGTCCTATGTACTTAAAAAAAAAATCTTTTTTTGCAGACCTTTAATTTCTACTTCTATTTGGAAGGCAATAATAAATGTACCTTTCTTCTGACCTCTTTTCGGTTTGAACATAGTACCCTCTTCATAAGTTACAAGCGACCTATAATGCCTTATCATTCCAATTTAGTTTCCAAAACATATCGAATATTTCCATCCTTACTTGTTCACTTATACTACAGCAAGATCTTGTTATCGATTTGCAATCACATACAATGCCCAATTTCCAGCAGGTCTGGTCAATTACCATTTTTATCTTTTACACTTGATTTATATTCTTTGCCCTCCATTCGAAACTTCTTATTTAGTTCTCTTAGTCCATGTTGATTTATCTTCTTTCTCTTTCTTGTAATAGATGATTTTACAACATTTCCATTCTCCTCATCCAATGTATTACTACTACTCTTCTTTATCTGGTAAATAATCGTTTCTGATTCAGTTTCAAAATTTATTTGATCTGTATGAGATTCAGATATTTCTGACATATCCGTGTTCTTTCCATGAACAGGAAGGAACTTCTAAGTCTTCTAAATATTTAAAAATTTGTCAAGATCATTTTTTTCCTGTTCGTTTTTTTACAACCAGCTTGAAAATTTTCTTCATTGTCTAGTATTTCTTCTTCCTTAAAAATAAAATACAATATTTATTAGTGACAAACAATCATTATCAAAACTATAGATTTAAATAATTCAACTACTTTAGAACAATTAATTGCTAGTATCTACCTTGGTACCGTCTGATATTGTTGCATCACAGTCCTTTGCCTTTCGCTTTCATACAATATAACATCATCTAATATCGTGTATTGCGCTGAGCTGTTTTCTGTTACATTGATTTCTTCAAAGAATACAGGAATATTTTCTATGAACTGGTCATTGAGGTTATTCGGTCATTAGATCAAATGTGGGTCAATTTCATGTGGTATTAAAAGTTTTTGATTTTTGTTATTTCTTATATCACTACTACTTGGACTTTATTAAAAGTTTTGTTGTTTGAGTTAATAGCAGCCGTAAGAGCTAAATTTTAGTTGTTCTGCTTGACATCCTATAAAAAATGAAGTAATAATTAATCCTACAATTATTATTAATAGTCAAAATTATTTAAAAATGGTGTTTGTTTGTGGGTTAGGAATTATTTTTATTGAAAAAATGTCGTAACCCACAAAATAATAACATAATTAAGAAAAATGCAAATTGTCGTAACCCAATAAAGCATTCTTTAGAGTGAATTATGCTATTTAAAAAAGAATACATATTTCTAATTAAAATAAGTCACTAGGACACCAGATTAATTGTTAAAATATTATTATTATTATTGCAAAATACGTACCTGTTATTTAAAAATCACAAAAACTTATACTACAAAGGTCCATAACAAACTGTGCCTTACGACATATTGGCAAAGCAACTAAAACATCATGCTGATACGACGTTTTGTTGCGGCGCATAAAACAAATATTTACATCTCGGGCGGCTTACGGTATTTGTTGCGCGATGTTAAACCATGTGACGACTTAAATGGCGCGAAAATCGAAATTTAAATATTTTTGTGGGTTACGACGTTTTGCGCTTAAGCCATCGAAATGGAAAATTTTAAAATTTTGTCCCTATTAGTTGCCGAGATATTATAAAATACACCTCTAGCAAAAAATTGTAAGCGCCTAAATATATTTTAAACGGTTAAAGCTGTTTTTACAAAATTTAGGATTTGGGGTCTTCGGACATTGGTTTAATTAATCAATGATATCAGCATTGTTGTCAAATTGTAGTAAAATTGCGGTGTTGTCATATCCCGGTTACTTGTAAAGATTGAATTTGGGAAATGTGGAGTCTTACTAATGTTGGCACGCTCCTTTTATTGCAATCAAAATAAATAGGGCAAACTATTTAAAATACCAAAAATATTACGTGTAGAGCAAAACTAAAAACTCTGGCAATATTACTATTTAATTCTACTTGCCCAGAAACCCTCAAACACTGAAATTTGTAATTAAATTTTGAAAATGTATGGACTTTTTAAATTTGGCCTTTTTTAATTTATTGCAATAAAAATAAATAGTGCTTTTTATATATAAAAAAACAAAAAGATACGTGTAGCACAAAACTGGAAAATCTGGCAACGGTGCCGATATACTGGTAAATTCTTCGGGCCCGATACCTTTTAAACACCAAATTTGGCAAATGTAGTTTTAGTGGTTTACTTTGTGTCGGGCATTTTTAATAAACATTTAACGTGGATCTAAATGGCAAGTGAAGACTTTTTACATTCAGTATTAACTTAAGGATATGTTAACTTTAAAAACTAAAAACATTATCATAACCTAAAAGCTTACTGGGGTGACGCAACAGTTTAAAAACCTACATTTCCTTGGTTCTAATGTTTATATCGTCATTTTGAAATACCATTTGAACCACTTTGACGAATACGGATAGCAAGAACATATGAGTTAGATCGGGGCAAACGTTCGTAGTGAGAAAAAGTCTTCGGTATATTTTTTATAATGCTTATGTCTCCTTCTATAGGTATAACTTATGACCAGTAAAGTAATAAGTGCTAAGGTACCTGCGGAAAAAAGGCCCACATTTAAAAACTCGCGGCAAAATATAGGGGTTCAGGTTTAAACGTTACCTATACATGCGTAAAGCGGCCCACAGACGATATATATTATTGCGCAATATTTCATATTGTACAATAATATTGGACTGGGCCTTATATTTTACTAAGGTATAGCCTAATAAGGCCCATAAAAAGGATTTTTAATAATTTTTATATTTGATTCCATATTAATTTTTGTAATTTTATTTATATTTAATTTTTACAATAAATAAGCAATCTTTTATCTAAACAAAATTTTAACTTTTTTAAATCATTCAAGATAATTTTTACATTTAACGTTAGGTGGGCCTTATTTGCGTAAGGTGCCTTAAATTAAAGCACCTATTAATTTTTAATAGTACTTTAAAATGGCCTAAGTTATACAGTAAAATTGATTTGCCAAAAAATTATGGCAAATATAAAATTCAGTCAGTGGCCTTTATACAACTGCCCACTTTTGTCCTGATCTAGGCTACCCTTATGCGACACTCAGAAAATGGATAAACTTACCATATAAAAATAAAAGCAGTTTTAAAAACCTACCAAATATACAGCGTGTCTATTTAGGTTCGCACCATATGGAAAACTTCTTTATTATTAATTTTACGAAAAAAGATATTCTTTATAAAAAGTTCTCCATGGTCTAAAACTTAAAATACAATTATCAGATATTGATTTTTTGCAGTGGTATACGAGGTATGTCCAAAAATATAAATTTCGTTTAAGAGGAAAGATTTTTTTTATCTTTGGACAAACCACGAAGACTAAAAGCCTAAATACTACGGTACCGTGGGTGTCTTAAAAGTACCCTTATTATTCATAATATCGAAATTTTATTAGAAATACCATTTAAATATCCAAATTTGTTTATTTTCAACAAATTTTTTTTTTTTTTTTTAATTTTTATGCGTTAAGGGTAAAACTTTAAGTTTGTGCATTAGTTAACATCTTTTTTATAAAAGTTTTGGATATTATAAAAAAAGGGTACTTTTCTCTTGTGCAAAATTAATAATTTTTGACATACCTCGTATACAACCAAAAAAAAAAATATCTAAGTTAATATTACTTAATACTTAAGTTTTGGACCATGCAGAACTTTTTATATAGAATACCTTTCTTGCGTAAAATTAATATTAAAAGTTTTTCATATAGTGCGAACTTAAGTAGACACGCTGTAGTTAACGATTTTTTGGTACTTAACTTTTTTGAGATAATGTCAATTTTATTATCGCAATAATATTAATTTTCTGTAGGGATTGTTGAAAAAACTTCGTTTCAGTAACAAGTGCAAAAATAATAACTTTTTGCCCGATCGAAAACAAAAAAAAAAATAAATAAAATAATGATAATAATAATATTGTACAGGGTGTTTCATTTTCAATGGTTTTACGGGGTATCTATATCGAAATCCGTAAGGAATATCAAAAATCTAAGATCGGAGACCTGATCTCTTTTTCTGAGAACACAACTATAGTGAAAACAGTTCATGGCTATTGCGATCTATCTCGGAGCTACAGGGTGATTTTCGGATTTGCCCATTTTTATAATCTTTTTTAACTCGTTTGCTTTAAAGTTGTGAAAAACTTTAAATAGGTTTATTATGTATTTTTTCTAAAAATATTGTGGTGTAATTAGTTTTTTCCTTTATTGGTTAGTTTTTAAGAAAATTACCCAACTTATGTATTTTCTTATGAAATACCCAGTATATTTTATCTGTATTTATTAATCCCCCTTTCGACTTTTCAAAAATATATATAGGTATGTATTTTTTATTTAAAGTTTTGCTGAAAATTACCATTTTCCATAAATTTTGCTTTTTCTTATAGAAGGCCATGACTGAAAATGACAAAAACAGTACGACCACATGTGAAAATAGTAAATAGCACACTGTTTTCATGCATAGAAAATACCTTATATCACACTAGTGTTGCAAAAAGTATAATATAAAGCTGTCATCGCTGTCATTGTTATTTAAAATAAATTTGGAGTTATCAGGCTGTTAATGGGATTTACATTGAAAAAGCTATGCAATATTTTTTTAATGAGGACCTTTTTTAATTCTTAAATGATAAAAAGCGACTAGGTAGGTGATTTTTAATATAAAAATATTGTTAAACAGTATAATATATCGCAGTAAGGAAAAGTATATATCACCCTAGTGATGCAAAGTTTTCAATTGTTTTCTTATTTTTTCCGTGAAGACAAACAACTTTTATTGTTTTTTGGTGAATAACTTGTGTTCGTAGGAAAAATAGTGTACATTACTTGTGTGAAAATCACTTTCTTACACGCGTGGGTTTGTCGCACTCGGCTGACGCCTCGTGCAACAATATTCCCACTCGTGTGAAACAAGTCATTTTCCACCCTTGTAATGTAATATACTATTTCCTACGACCACATGTGAAAATAGTAAATAGCACACTGTTTTCATGCATAGAAAATGCCTTATATCACACTAGTGTTGCAAAGTACTTTACAACACTAGTGTTGCAAAGTATAATATAAAGCTGTCATCGCTGTCATTGTTATTTAAAATAAATTTGGAGTTATCAGGCTGTTAATGGGATTTACATTGAAAAAGCCATGCAATATTTTTTAATGAGGACCTTTTTAATTCTTAAATGATAAAAAAGCGACTAGGTAGGTGATTTTTGATATACAAATATTGTTAAACAGTATAATATATCGCAGTAAGGAAAAGTATATATCACCCTAGTGATGCAAAGTTTTCAATTGTTTTCTTATTTTTCCGTGAAGACAAACAACTTTTATTGTTTTTTGGTGAATAACTTGTGGTCGTAGGAAAAATAGTGTACATTACTTGTGTGAAAATGACTTTCTTACACTCGTGGGTTTGTCGCACTCGGCTGACGCCTCGTGCAACAATATTCCCACTCGTGTGAAATAAGTCATTTTCCACCCTTGTAATGTAATATATATTTCATTACTTACTTTTTCGTTCCGCTACCCCAACTTGATATTTTATTAAAAATCAATTTTTATAATTTTAAATTATATAAATTAACCAACCTATGCTTTATTAAATGTTTATGCAGTTTTTTATAAAATATTTTAAAAAATTGCAATATAATTATAATAAACAAAATAACAATAAGAGAGTAGTTTAAAAAACATGATAATATTATAGATAAAACACTATTACAGAAAAATATATAATATTTACCAAATAAATGGAATATTGGAAATAACATAAATACACATCATGGAACACTTTATATTTTAAACATTTATTGTAATTTTTGTTTTTTGTTAGTTTAAGTATGAATCTTTGATATAATTTTTTTATATTTAGTATTTATATAATTTTAATTTAGTTAATTTACCTTTTTTTTATAGTAGTGCCTTTCTATGATAAAGTTATATTTTTTAAAGCTTGGCCAAGCAAATTAAAATAACCTTTAAATAAAAAAATTAATTTTTAATAAAACATTTGTAAGGGTAGCAAAATCAAAAAAGTAGGTATTGAAAAATACTGTTTTGCCATTTTCAGTCATGGCCTTCTTTAAAAAAAAAAATTATAAAAAATGCTAATTTTCGGTAAAACTTTAAACAAGAAATACATACTTATATATATTTTTGAAGAGCCGAAAAAGCTCAATAAATACACATACAAATATACAGGGTGTTCTATAAGAAAAAAACATAGGTTGGGTAATTTTCTCAAAAACTAACCAATATAGAAAAAAAATAATTACACCATAATATTCTACGGAAAAAACTACACAATTACCCTATTTAAAGTTTTTTCATAACTTTAATAGCAAACGAGTTAAAAAAGATTATTAAAATGGACAAAATTCGAAAATCACCCTGTAGCTCCAAAATGTATCGCAATAGCCATGAACTGCTTTATAGTTGTTTTCTCAAAAAAGAGATAGGGAGTCCTATATTAGATTTTTGATATTCCTTACGGTTTTCAAAATGCCCCGTAAAACCATCGAAAATGAAACACTCTGTATATTAGGAAGAATTAAAATTATTTTTGATTTTAGTAAAACTAAGGACATTAAAAACCTCTCTTTTATTTGATAAATTTTAATAACTTCCTTATTAGTCTGTTATTAATAAATATTATGGCTATCGTATTGCATATTTAAATAAAAAATAAATTTTATTTTAGGGAGTTTTGGGGAGTACCAGTTAGGTCCCCAGAACTAATAACTGTTCAGTTGTAGAAATCAAGATTATTTTAAAAAGGAAAAAATATTTATTTATTTGCCATATTTCCATGATCCAAATGTAAAATATTATGCATGGTCTTTCGTTTCTATTAATATTTGTTACTTTATTAGTCTTGACAGATGTTGAAACATAATGTTTTACAATTATTCTAAGTTTGTAATTCACGGTCAAGATGCTTAAAAAAAGTATTTTTAATAGGTTAAGGCAATATAGTATATTAATTATATAAAAATATACCTCTGTGACTATGAAAAACATTTGAATCAAAATGTTTTTTTTCTTCACTTTTTACCGTTACAGTACAGAGTTGGGCAGTATTCGAATACTTTGTATTTTGAATCATGTGTATGTTTGGTACTCTGTATTGGACTAAATACTTTTTGGTCAGTATTCGGGATTGTGGATTGTGAAAACCGATTCTAAATAATAGTGTTTGAATACTTGCTTTATAGTACGAGATCCGAATAGGAGGCGACCTTCACCCATCTGTTTACCGGATAAAAACTGTTTAATATTAAAGATAGTTTTAAACAAAGGTATCGCCATAGGGTTGCCTAAAAAAATTAGGTCAAAGTCAAATTTAATTTAAAAAAATAACCTTAAAATTTTTGACACACTTTGTATAAGGGCAACCTCTATATTTTCAAAAACGTACGTATGCTAGTTAATAAAATATATAATTTTAAATAATACAGAAGGTACCAAAAAAATGTTTAGGTTTAGTTTTTAAAATTTACAGAGTATTTCATTTAAAATAGCCTACTTAACAGTAAAAGTACTGTTTTTAAGACACCTTGCATATAAAGAAATACCGTAAATAAAGTAAATGTATTTAAATAAAACTTTTGTTTTGAATTTTTTTAGTACCTTGCACAATTAGACAGGGTTTGTATTTATATTTTGCCACCCACTTTTAACTATATTCAAAAAAGATTTAAAAAAACGTCCCATATCAAAGTTTTATACTTTCATCTATTATCTTTTGAGCATCAAAGAAATCAAGAAAAGTAAAGAGGTAAACCTTTTTAAAATAAAACATCCTGTATATTCAGTCACCATTTAAAGTCTTTTAATAAGCTTTACAAAAATACCCCATTTATATTATGTATCATAAATAATTTTCGAAATATGACCACTGAAATCTAAAAAATAGTATACATATAATTTCTGATTGGTAGTATTTAGGTACACGCAAAAAAATAAAAATTACCAAAAACAAAAAAGTTAAAATAGTAAAAAGATAACTAAAGTGATGTTTCGGTGGCAAGTCTGCCACCGTTGTCAGATAAATTGAATAAAAATAATATAATAAATAATTAACTATTATTTAGGTTTTCAATTTCAATTTTTTTATTGTTTTTTTAAGGATATTCTAAATATACTCTTTGACATTAAATGTTAAATATGTTTGTTTTAGTTATAGTGTCATAGTGACATAGATAACTGGTTGCTGGTGTATTTATTGTTTATAATACAAAAAGGTGAATGTATAATGTTTTAATTTGTTATTTAAATTAACCGAAATTAATGCTACACAATTATCATTATTTAATAATACCGTATATATACGCACTTTCTTTGGTTTGTGTTTTTTGAACAAGTTTCCCTTTTGCTAAAATGCTTAAATTAATTTAAATAACACTTGGTTGTTTTTGCTTGATACCAAATTATCATCAAGAAGACTAAAAATTAACTAACAAATATAACTTAAGTCAGATACAAAAAATGTACTACATTAAAAGTTATATTTTTTGTTGCTTTAAAAAGATATATGAATACTACATAAAATGCCAGTGGAGCACATTTTTCTCTCAATAATATTGGCTGTTGTGTCCACTGTACGCCACTGGCTTTTATGTCATCAAAATTGTATTATCTTTTAAGATAGGCAGGGTACGACAAAAATTTTTTGGCGTGTACCCAAATAATTACCATCCATTAAATGAATCCGCCGAACTACAGAACATATCTTTGATATAATTTCCATTATACATACCTACGGCTGGCACTAAGGTATATATGTATGTATCTAAAATTATATCCAGATTTAAGTGGCTATATTTCCGAAACTTTTAAGACAAATGTATCAAATGTGGTATTTTTGTAAAGCTTTTTAAAAGGCCTTTTAATGGTGACATAATTTACAGGGTGTCCATGTAAAAAAGTTTACCTCTTCACTTTGTTTGAGTTTATGGTGCTCATTTGTTTCATTTTTATGCTCAAAAGAAAAAATTAAAAAGTATAAAGCTTTTATACGGAACGTTTTTTCAATTCATTTTGGTTATAGTAAAAACTAGGTGACGAAATAGACAAGGGCAAAGACATTTCGTGTGTAAATAGACTTAGGACACCCTGTATAGAAATAAAAAAACTTGTACGGTAAAATATAGGACAAAATCTCTTTATAATATTTTTTAAGCGGTAAAAGCTGAATACATAACCACTTTTAAGTCTTAAATTATGTTTATTGTTTATTTAATAAATAAAAGTTGCTAAGATGGGTACTCTCTAATTATTTCCTTGTTTTGAAATAAGCTGTTAAGTATAAAAAGAGATTGTATTTTTCTTATTGCAGCTTTTACCTGTTGCAGATTATTTGTTTAGCGGCATTACTTAAATGTCAATTAACAACCTGTCAACGTTCTAGTGAATTTAAAGCGGCAGTTGTACGACAGATATATAATCGAAATACAGATGGATCATATATTTATGCCTATGAAACTGAAAACCAAATTTTTGCAGAGGAACAGGGATACCTAAAAGAAGGTGATATTCAGGTGAAACAAGGTATGGGATTAAAAATACGTGATTGTTCTGTTTCTATTCTACGATATAAAAAGTAAAACGGTGATTTATTGTCTTTTTTTAAGTTTTTATAAATATATGTGCGTACTTGCCTTATTTTGGCAATACAGGGCATTAACGATTAAAAAAAAACATTTTTTAATGTTACATGTAAGGGTACTTTTTAGAAAAAATTAAAGTGGCTTTAATTTTTTCGAAGTCATGTCCACAGAAAATTCTCTTAAAAAATATAAAAATTACCTCGATAAATAACTACAGTAGCTAGAAAACACCCTGTATATTAAGTAATCGTTTTTTTAAATTCCCATCTTAAGAAGTAGTTATTTTACCTTTTAACAAAAAAATCTAACTTTAACAAAAACTACATGTATCGTTACAATTATTAAAAATAAAAAAAATGGCAGGTACTTTTGAGGCTAAAACGTTTTAAATTAATTCTCATTGTGATATTATAACTATAAATTTATGTTGGCTAAAAAGCATATTTTGTAATATTTTTTCTTATTATTATTTATTTGACATTACGATGTATAAATTTATTTTACTTTAAAACTGTATATCTCTTAGTTAACTGCGACACGTAGTTTTAAAAATACCAAAAACAGCAATTATCTCTGCTCTAAGAGACAGTGGTAGAATCAATCAATCAAAATCAAATCAAATCAATTACGTTTTGTTAAATCCACATTTTTTAAGTTATCGTTTTTCATTTATATTTTTTAATTCCAGTTTAAAAACAGATTCACTTCTACCTCTTAACACCCTTAACAAGCTTATATTATATATAATATTATATATAATATAAGCTTGTTATAAAACTCCAATATTATTTCTTGTAATATATATATATATATATATATATATATATATATATATATATATATATATATATATATATATATATATATATATATATATATATATATATATATATATATATATATATATATATATATATATATATATATATATATATATATTACAAGAAATGATATTGGAGTTTTCCAATTTTCATCATACACAAATTATTTTCATAAAGAGTAAAAATGACTTTTTATCGATTAAAATATACTTTTATAATATTATTTGACAAAAACGTATATCACTTTAAGTTAATTTATAAATTTGAATTAATAAAAATAAAGAAATAGATAACAAAATAAATATAAAACTATTTGTGATAAAATGTGAATATTTCGCTTTTTGAATAATTTATGCTCAACTCTGTGCTTACCTAATTGTTTTATACAAATTTTAAGTTGTTTGGACTTTTATTTCTTCTTCTTAAGACTCCATATTAATATTTAAAGTAAAGTAAATCAGAAGGGATCTTCTATTTATACTATAAAATTATATCCAGAATAGGCAATATACTACGAAATAGTTTTTTAATATAATAAATATTAGTTAGGACTTGAATTTACTTCGCCAGGGTCAAACTAACCCTCACACAATAGTACTAATTATTTTTGCACCTTGTATAATATAGGAATAAAAATAGTATTTTTGGGTAGCTTAAACCTGTAGCATAGAAAAAGTGCTTCTATTCGATAATAAACCAGCTGTATTTGAAACTTAAAAGAAGTTATTTTTTATTTTTACGCAATTAAAATATTGTTAAAAAAAAAAATTGTTGCCGCATTCTGGAGGATTCCATAATCTGCAATAATAAGTGCTAGATTATAGGAAGCTTATGTTCAACCGGCATACAAAAATATTAAATACAACCGCATTTAAGAAAAAAAAGCTTTAATTTATCGATATTAAACAAAAATACCCTTTTCTTAGCTAAGTGTTTAAGCTATCAAAAAATACTAATTTAAATTCTTTAATATACAGGTTGCAAAATATTTAGCACTATTGTGTTAGTGTTTTGCTAGAATACCGTTTTAAACAGTTTTAATTAATACCTATTTTTCATATTAAAAAATATTTTATTACAGCAAGTACTATACAGGCTCTCAAAGAATATGTGCACAATCTCTTGGGGTTATATAGAAAATAAAAGTAATGTGACAAGTTCTTGTAATTTTTTTTTCTAAACGCCTACCTACAGCCCTTCCTTAAAGGAAGCTGCTGATAATCGGTTTCCTTAAATAACTTGTATTTGGTAGAATAAAATATTTTTTAATATGATTAATACAAGTTAGGACCTCTAAAATGGTTTCCTAGTAAAACATTTGCTTTCATTAGTTCGCCAGGGGCGGACTTGCCATTTTGGGTAGTTTAAATTCTTAGCTAAAATAAAGTACTTTTTTCGATAATTGTTTGGCGGGAATATCTAAAAACATTAGGTTATTCTGTTGCAAATGGTACTACAAAAACCTATCAATTTTTTTTACGACACTAAAAACAATGCTGCAGCATTATTAGTGGTTTATAATCTTCGATAATTAAACCTAGAGAATGCATAAAGTAAGAGGAAGCCTATGTCGAATCGAAAAACAATAATTAAATACAACCCTATTTAACCAAAAAGTTGTATTTCTCAAAAATGCTTCACTTTATCAATATCAAACAAAGATACCTTTATTTTAGCAAAGGGTTTAGGCTATTTAAAAATGATATTTTAATTCCTTTATTATACAGGGCGTAAAAATAATTAGTACTATTGTGTAAAAGTTAGTCCGCCCCAGGCGACGCGACGTAACGATTACAAATGTGTTACAAGGATAACATTTTTAGAAATCCTAACTAGTATTTATCATAATTTTTTTTTATCTTTGGACAAACCACGAAGGCTTAATAAAAAAATATTTTATTATGACCGGTAAAAGAAAAGTTATTTAAGAAAAGCAGATTTCCAGTGGCGTCCTTTTAGGGCCCATATCTCTGTAAAAAGGGACTTCAGGAAAAAATTGTAGGAACTTTATTATGTATCTTTATATCTCATTAATTTCATGCTTTCTATATGAATCCTAGAGATTGCCCTCATATTCTTGGACACTCTATGCTATGTGCTATCATATATTTTGCAAGAAAAATTGATTTTATCAACATCTTTAAAGGGTATATATTTCAGTTAAAAGTTGTCTTAGAAAAAAAAATAGGAACTTGGCATTCTATTTTTCTGTGTTTCAAATGAATCTGCAAGATTGCCCACATAATCTGTAAAAATCTTTAGTATAACTATTTTATGACAGATGCTCCGGATTATGTTACAATACGTCTAGGATCGAGATCACTGACTAGAATTAAGTTTTATTAAGAACCTTTATATATTATATATATATATATATATATATATATATATATATATATATATATATATATATATATATATATATAACATTAAAGCCTTTCCATTTTTAATGACGTCAAATAATATCTAAACTTAAGCCCAAGAAATAGTAAATCGTAAAAAATAATTATTTATTTGATACTATATGAAAGCTATAGTTTTTTAAAGATATTATTAATTTTAGGGCAATTTCAATATACTGCACCAGATGGCCAAATAATAAGGTTAGTTTATATCGCTGACGAAACAGGATTTCATCCACAGGGATCCCATCTGCCAGTAGCGTGACCATTGATGTGATAAATCGTGTTAAAATTTAATATAAGAGTAACACGCACCAAAAGTACAATTTCTAACCAAGACCTTAATAACTAGATACTGGGTTCGAGTAATGAGTTAGTAGTGTTAAAAAGATATTAGGACAAATAGTATAATAACACAGCCCCACAAAAAATAATTGGTGGTCCGAGAGACTATATAGATCATGAGAGCTTTATGTTTTTGGGGTCGCTGAATCCCAATCTGGGGTCGGTCGGGTCAATCACAGCCCAACAAGTTAAAAAAATTAAAGGTCCGATAGAGCAGACCATGGTATCTTTTTGTTTTTGGGGTCCCTGAATCCGAATTTGAGGTTGGTTTGACCTCATCAGGTCAGGGTCAAGGTCTTTTCAAGATCAGATCATCAAAATTTATCGAAAAGGGACCACAATTGGAATATTTTTATGTTTTTAAATCGCTAAATCCAAATCCGGGGTCAGTCCCATCAAGTCATGGTCAGGGTTATTTCAAGGTAAAATTATTCAAATTTAATTGAAAATAGACCAGAATAATGGTATATCTATGTATTCAAGGTCGCTTAATCCGAATCCGAAGTCAAATTGACTCTATGAGGTTAGGATCATGGTCATATCAAGGTCAAATTATTAGAAGGTATTGTAAATGCACCAAAATCAGGATATCTTGGGGTTTTCTGGGTCGCTAAATCCGAATCTTTATAGTCAAATTGACTATCCCGGATTCTAATTAGGCGACCCCAAAAACATAAAGGTACCACGTTTGTGGTTTATTTTTTATAAACTTTAATGACTTGACCTTGATATGAGTTTAACCATGACCTGATGGGGTCAAACTGACTTTGGATTCGGATTGAGCGACCCCAAAAACATAAAGATACCATGTTTGTAATCTATTTTCGATGAATTTTGATGACTTGACCTTGACCTGACCTGATGGGGTCAAACCGACACCAGATTCGGACCCAAAAACATAAAGATACCACATACTTTTTTTTGTGGGGCTGTGTAATTTTTGTTGTTAAACCGTGTTTATATACGTTGTGTCTGCTCGATAATATTAACTGAATTTAAATGTCTTGAAGACTGGGAGCACAATGCATGCATTTATAATTTCATAACAGGTCGACTGCTTAAATGTAGTAAATATTAAAAATTACTTTTATTATGATCTCCTCGTACGTACGTCTGGATACGTAACGAGGTAAACGTAACGTTGGTTTTTTACTTTTGAGTTGCTATAAGTTACAAATACAATGTTACATTACAAAGCCAAGTAAAAAATTTGGAGAAATTTAAAAACAATATTCTACCTGCTACGTTGGACCTCGTACTATCGATGACGCTGCGATGGAAGCATGGGTAAATATTGCCCATAAAAGTTTTAAAGTGGCACGACGTGTATTTATACGTCTGAAATAAAACTGTTACAACATAAAAAAGAAAAAAACAATAAAAAAAGAATAATATCTATTGTTTTATTAAAAACCCATAAATTTAAATTACCCCCTTAATCATTCATTTTTAACAACAATAAATCTGTTTTAAGTTAAAAAAAAGTTACCAAAAAATACACATTGTGTCCAGTAACTTTAAGGGATAATTCTACAATAAAAAAATTATCATTTTTTAAATTATGTTTTATACCAATTTAAATATCTAAAAAATGGAGGCGTATTCTATGCATCAAATATCAAAAATTTTATAAGACAACAATAGTACACCACTGCCTTTTCGTCAAATAAAAATATATTTTTGATTTCTTGTTTAATTTTGAGCAAATTTGATATTTTGACTTTTATATTCAATGTATGGTTTTCGCGTAAATTAATACTAATCATTTTGAGGCATGTTCATTTACTTATTTACAGTATAGGCTCTTGATTATGCACGAAAAAAGAGGATAAAAGGAACTACAACGTTAAAGGGGTTTTATTATTTTATATGGTCAATGAACCCCCAGTAATAAAAACCGCGGAGTGCTACCATTTAGAGGGGTGCGTGGTGAAAACAGCCCCATTTCAGTTTTTGAAGTTAGATCGAAAACTACGCACTTTTTCCAGGTAGTAGACTTCAGAAAAGTTGTAGAAAATTAAATTCGTTATTAAATTACTCTTGCAGAATTAAAAATAAAGTTATTTTTGACAAAAATATGCTCAAAAAACAAAGTAAAAAAACACACAAAAAACACGTTTTTAATTTTTTTTTGTATTTTGCCCTATAACTTTTTTCTGTAAAGGTTTAGGTATAGGTATTGGTTTATAGAGAAAGAACCTCCGTTCTTCCTTTACAAAATAACGCTAGATAGATGTCTTCATAGTTCATAGTATTTGAGAAACGCTTTTTAAAGTTTGCCACTCACATCATTTTTCGGCTCGGCAGTTTTACCTATTTTTTCGCAAACAATTACTGTAACCCTTTTTCACGCGGTTTTAGGCAATAGAATATTCAGTTAAAAGAGAAAACAATTTACTTTAAAATGGTCTATTGTAAGAGGCTCTAAGACTATTTATAAGTAAGATATGGTTCTTCAAGTTTTTCTTCTTTCAACAATTCTTCCTAATCTTTACGTAAATCTTTTTATTTAAATATATGATGCAAATTGGAAAAGAAAGCCTATTTGTTTATTTTTAAAATGGTCTATTGTTCAAAATGCTGAAGTTAATTTTAAGCAAAATATGGTTAGTCAAAGTGTCATACTGCAACGATTTTTGGTAATTTTTCTAAGACGGTTAATTAATGTATACATTATTTATGAAATTTTAAACAAGTAATATGACTTAATAACCAAGGCTATTACCCACGCTCATTACTCACGGCTTTCGTTTAAATGTGCATAAATCCTATAATTTGTATATAATTTCGACAATCCCGATTTTCCATTATTTACTCTCAAAGATCCTACGCAACAAGTTTTTTTTTTGAAAAAATAGCCTTTCGATGTATGAAAGGATGTACAAGAAACTGTGGTTGCAGAAAGTTGGTATTAATTGTTCCATGTTCTGCAATGAGTGCTTAGGTATTAATTGGTAGAACTGAGATTTTAAAAGAAGATAGTAAAGCTGAGTAAGAAATAGATTATACGTAAAAACTATCAAAAATCGTTGCAGGATGACACTTTGACTAACAATATTTTGTTTAGAATTGACCTCAGCCTTTTTACAATAAACCATCTGAAAGATAAGGAAATAGGCTTTCTTTTTTTACATAATAATAGAAAAATGCCGATACCTAAATCCCCATAGAAAAAAGTTATAGGGCAAAATACAAAAAAATAAATAAATAAAAAAACGCAAAAAAGCGTTTTTTCGTGTTTGCTTCGTTTTTTGAGCATTTTGTCAAAAATAACTTTTTTTTCGGTAAGAGCTATTCAATGAAGAATTTAATTTCCTACAACTTTTCTGTTGACTACTACTTGAAAAAGTGCGTAGTTTTTGACCCAACCTCAAAAACTAAAAGGGGCTGTTTTCACCCCGTTCTCAAAAACGCACCCCTTCAAATGGTAGTTCTCCACGTTTATTAAATGGTTGAGGGTCCATTGACCATATGAAATAATAAAACCCCTTTAACGTTGTAGTTCCTTTTTAAAATACAGAATTAATAGCCTAAGTAAGTTATTATCACCTTTTTAATTTATTTTTTAATGCAAATTAATTTTTAATAAGATAAATTGGGTAATATATTAGTGTTGCAACTTTTATTTTATATAATGACTGGTAAAGCAAAAAAAAGTGATAAACCTTACCATTTATATGTCTACCCTATACTAAATACTAAAGAATTAGATAGTAATATAACATTGCGGAGAAATGGTTTGCGCGAAAACCATTCATTAAATTAAAAAAAACAGATCAAATTTATTGAAAAACTACATAAAAATTAAAAAAACAATTTTGTTTTACGGATATTCAGTGGCGTACCCTAAACCCATTACGGACGACACTGGTCAAAATGTATTTTTTCTCTTCAAAAATTGTCTTTAAATGAGAAAAAGACGCCTCAAATATTTTACAAATATCTCAATTGTTATTAAATTGTAATTAAAAAAATATCGTTGTTCAAAATCCTAAGACGTTTGATATATATATATATATATATATATATATATATATATATATATATATATATATATATATATATATATATATATATATATATATATATATCTATATATATTTAAGGGGTGTTTCTTTTAACGAGCCTACCACGAATATTCATACCGCCATATATACGAGCGGCGCTTTAACCCCGCCTGTCAATGTCAAATGTTTTGTATAACGGTCTGGGTGAACGCGTCACTATTTTTGTCGGGCAAGTTTACCACGATGTTCTACATTTAAAACACTATGCTAAAAATCGTAAGAGTTGCAGTCACGAAACCTGCCCACTAGTCCGATACCCGAAACATGTGTATGAGCCTTATAGTTTCATTACTGTAACCCTTACCACTGCACAATCCTTTAAAATTGCATGTAAAACATTTTGGTAAGCTTGTCCGCTAAAAAAGTGACGCGATAGACCAGTTCGACACCCGAAACAGGGTGATAGTTCTTAAGTTGGCACTATTGCTAACTTCCTTATTATTGAAGATTCGAAGTCGGTTAGATCAGTAAAGTGTAAGTGTAGTACTTTTTCTGCTGATTAACGTGCTGCCAACCGTAAAACAATTAAACATAGGTTTTTGATTTATTACAAAAAATGTAATTTTTTAAATAAAACACCCTGTATATTACATCATCATTCAAAAAATCTATTAAAGAGCTTTCAAAAAAGTGCACATGTGATATACCCAATTTTAATAGTTTTGGGAAATATGGCCATTCTCGGGAATTTAATAGTAAACTGGCATAAAATAGAGTAAATCTTAATAAAGACTATTAAAAATTTAACAGTATATTTATAGAATCATTTTCATTTTTTGTCATTATCATGAACTTAAAATAACTTTCGGTTTAACCGGAAGTACCAAAAACTTTCTTATTTTAAATACAAGTACCTACTTTTTTACATTTGTATTTTGTATAAAATTATCCTTTTAATAATAAATTAATATCATCGTGTCTCTTTTTAAAATGGCGGCCGCAAAAGATTTTTTAGAAAATCAAGTTTTACCATTATTTTTGCTTTACATGTATTTTTTTACTAAGTAGGCTGTGAAAATAAAAGAATGGCCTTATTTACTTCTACAGGTAGTGATATACTCCATTTTCTTTAATAAACTACTTAGATTTCTTAATTTCACTTTTTAGTGTTATTAATAACTGAAAATTCAAAATTTGACAAACATTTTGAAGGGAAACACCCTATTTTATTTAAGTTTTAAATTCTATTCTAAAATCTCTTTCCAATGACATATCACAACATGTTTGTTTGCAAGATGGCAGCCATAAATAATTTAATAAAGAATTCCGTTATTCGGATGGACCTCACCATTAAATAAATATTTTAAAGAGCTTTAAAAAATACCACATTTAATATATCCGCTTTCTCTTATAGTTTTGAAAATATAGCCATCCAAATATAAAAAATAGTAGATATTGGGTTAAGTGGGGTAAAAATGAGACAATTTTTAAAACTTGAACCTTGACTACACTTTTTCATTGGGAGAGAACATGTTAGAGGTGTTTAACTATCATATTAGAGGTTTAAAATTATGCAATATTGCTTTTAAAATTTATTATTTATAAAAAACACTGTCTTATTTTTACTCAGACAAAAGTATAAAAATAAGACACCTGGATTTTACCGCTAAATTAGGATCATATTGAGTTAGTGTAAATGTAAATCGATTGTAAAAACATAAAACGTCCCTTCTGTCTTTTTTTATTAAAAAAATAAATAAATTTAATCCAGAATATAAACATAATCAGGCTTATCTTTTAAATTTATATCCTTCTGACCTTGTCCCAGTTTATTACAAAAGAAATCAATGTATAAATGGATCACTTGTGGCGGATCTTCAACACTTTTCCAGTTGGTTCATTTTTTCCGACATTTATTGTTTCTAAATAATTTTAACCAGTTCTCACTGTTTTTCATCTTTGAAAGTTGTTCGAAGGTTATTTTAAATAACATAGGTTATTGAAGTTAGTTAGTTAGTTGGTGAACTACTTGTTGGACCTTAGTTTTTGTAGTTTAATCGATTTTTACCTTAACGAACAGGACTGTTTTTCTTCCCTGTCTTGTAATTTTTTTTGTAAACATACCGATATAGCATGCTATGTTATATGACATTTCGCCTTAAATACCAAAATTTTCGTTTTTTAGGTCATCTATTATGTATTTTTAGCTTCACGATTATACTTTCTTGGAATTTTCAGACAACCCTTAAAATGGTAATATTATGGTGTAATATTTTTACCCCAATAGATCTTATTTTTAACCCTAAATACGTCTTAAATTTACCACACGACTTTTTACCTCTAACTTTATACTTCTCTTAAAAAATACTAATTTTGAGAGCGTTAGACGCCTACGTGTAACTAAATAATATACGTCGATAGAAGCTCACAAATGAGATTTCAGCGTACCCTGAAATTTTAGTACCTACTCGGACCATCAGATAGCAAAACTAGTCCAATCGACCAATAGAAACTCGACATGGGCATCGACCAATTTTCTGATCCGGTGCCAAACGACATGTAACTTTCACTATCACATCTCACATTTGTGAGCTTCTATGGATGTGTATTCTTTGGTGTCACTTTTCGGCCACAATGCAATTTTAACAGAGTGAGGATCTCAACCGGTTAGGGATCTGCAGAAAAAATTAGGAAAGCGAATTTTAAAGTTTTATCCTCAAAAATTTCCTTTCCAAATAAAAACAATTACAACAATATTATTTTAATACATGTGTTTAAATATTTTATATAGATATATTCGTCGAAGACCAAATAGTTATTTATTAGATAAGTGAGTTATATTACATATAAGTCACGAAAGAAAAGTTTAACTCTCGAGCCCGAAGGGCGAGAGAGGTAATTTTTTAAGTGACTTATATGTAATAACTCACGTGTCTAATACAAAATTTTATCCAACACTTTCGTATAAATCGTTTTTAATATCGAAAATAATTTGAAAACGTCATCCATTATTTGTTACTTGTCATTGTCAACACCAGCAACAAAATTTTGTATTTTTGGAAAGCAAGCTTGTTTGGTTGTAATGCATTTTGTTGGTAACTATAATAATACTATAATTCACTAGTGAGCTAAAGGGTACTTTAGCTCACTAGTGACTTATAGTACACTTTATATCCTCAAAATCTGATCAATTATGTAGATATTATATGTAAGTGTTGGATAAAGGTGATTTATGAGAGAATCGAATGTCTCATTTTTACCCCACTTAAACCTAGTGTCTACTTTACCTTCGACACTAAACTTAGTGCCTATAGCTTTAAGCTGAAGACATATTGGAAATTTAACATAATTTTCATATTTTTAATGGTAATGCAATATACAGAGTGTTCTATTTAAAAAATGTCAGTTTACTACCTATAGATTTCCTGGTGAATGGACTTTAATAGATTTTTAAAATGGTGATATAATGTACAGGGTGTTCCATTAAAAAAAATTGTTGCAATAACTCGAAAACCCTATGTTCAATTGTTTTTCTGCTGGCAGCACGCTAATCATCGGGAAAATACTATAACTTTACTAATTTAAACGACTCCGTGTCTCTAAAAATAAAAAAGTTAACAATATTGCTTACTAAAGTTTGATCACCCTATATCTATTTTTTAAATAAAAACATGGGTCTGCAAATTTCTCGTTGTCAAGATACAGGGTGTTAAACTTGTAAAAATGTTTTTTTGTTTTTAATATTTTAAATATTTTTAATTTTATTTTAATTTGGCGATGGTATTTATGACACTTATTTATTACTAACTACATAACATTTAATAATTCCAATGGCATCTCGACCGGAAACTGAACAATTATTTCTAACAAAACGCCACTCACCACTGACTGCGTAAATGTGTGTATAATTGTTTTGCTTTCTTTAGATTTTTAAGCAAATAAAAATACAGCTTTTATGTCTCCTAATTTTTTCCGTATCTTAGACCATAAAAGAAAAATTGCGGAAACTTATTCGTCTTAAAATTAGGTTTAATAATTTCATAACCAGGCATTATGTAACTAGAACAATAAATACTTATTTAAATAAGGTTTATATTTAGTCCAACATTTTTTACTAAAATAAGTGTTTTCAAATTTTTTTCATTGTTAAAAAGTTTAATGCACTGTATCTTAAGAACGAAAAATTTGCGGACCCATGTTTATAAATCTTTTCTTTACATTTTATAATGCCCTTATATTTTCTTGACAACATTCCTTAACACTCTGTTTTTAAATAAAAATATTGTAGTTTTAGGGATCCATGTACTAAACATGGAAAAAAACTTAAAATTTAATTTGGAAAACTGTTCTTTTAAAGCGATTTTAATAATATTATAAATATAAATTATTAAAAAATTGATTATGTAGTTTTGATTTGTAAAGAAATTAAAAAAATATATATATTTCTGTGGGTTGAAAGGTTTTCTGCATAACCACATACAGGGTATGTGGTTATGCAGAAGAGTGGTGTGTATGTCAACCTTTATGAAACATCCTGGATGGAGACAATTTATACGCGTTATGAGCGCATGTTTAAAAATTAAGACGGTTAAGTTCTCAGAAAAGCTCTTAATAAAACCTATTTTAGCGAGAAATAAGTATACATATATTTGGTACGCTATAGGGAGTTTTAGGCAATGCTGTGAATAAATAGTTTATTTTCTTAGGTATGTTAAATTGAAACTAATAATAGTAAAACACTTTTTATACCTTTTAATATGCCTTTATTACCTAATAAAGCAAACCGCATTTCAAAGCGTGCACCTAATATAATATTTAATGCTTTGTGTAATATTAACAGCAATTGATATACACGTTAAACAGGGTTTTCATTTGTATTTTGCCACCAACTTATAACGATCACTACAGAAATTGAGAAAAATAAAGAGTTAAACTTGTTTTAAATGAAAAATCATGTATATTATATCACCATAAAAGAGACTGTAAAGGAGCTTTTAAAAAAACACATTTTATAAATCAATTTCTAATAGTTTCGTAAATATGGGCTATTTGAATCTAAAGAATACCAGATACAATTTTTATAATATTTACAGGTCTAATTGTATAGTAATAGTAAAAACCATACTTGGGCTCTTTATTATAATAATGAATATCTAGTAAATTACTTCGGTTCATTACTTTTTTAACCAATAAAATTCATTTTTATTGTGGCAATCGGGGTTACTGACCTTTAAAACTAATGAAATATATTTTTTGTCCAGGCGTTTTTCTCAATTTTTCTAGCAAAAGAAAAATGACGTAATATTTGCAGAGATCCCCCTCTCGCCACGCTGCAATTTGAATAAATTTAACTCGATCCCTCCCCCTCCCTAAATGCCTCACGTAATTTATGGACGTCCTTAGATTTTTGTTCTGTCTTCTGTAGATATCGTTATAAGTGGGTGACAAAATATAAGTAAATACCCTGTGCATAAAATAGGTTTATTTTTATTTCTTATCACTATAAACTTGTTGCAGAACAGCGAAGTATGAATAAGAGGATCGCAAAATCTGAAAAAAATAGATAAACATACACATGAGTTGATGAGAGATGAGATGATCTAAAAACATGTATATTTTGTATAGAGTGCTTTCCAATTAAAAAGCCTTTCGAGTGATTCCATTATTTGTACATTTTTAAATAGTTTAATACACGGAAGTTTTTATTTTAAGCGGGCACATCTTTGAGTCAAAATTTACTTGTTGGAGGTTTTCTCCTTACCCCATCAACACAAATAAGAAAAGAGGGTAAAGTAATACTTCATCTAAAAGTGTTTTTTTTCATGGTTTGTATTACCCTATATATATGGGATAAATAGGTAACAAAAAGTTTACTCTTAAATTCGTGTCCCTATTGGGTCGCTCACCCCTTTAACGTTTTATTTTTAAAATATTAAAATAAAAATTTGTATGTAAGTATATCACATAATAATTGTGCATTGTTTTACTTTATTGTATCTTATTACTTTCGGTTTAGTTGGAAACGATTTTATCTTTCTTATTTTAAATGAGGCACTATAAATATCTCAACTTATTTGAATAATAAAGGTAATTTTCAAGTACAATGCCACTACATTTGCTACTTTTTGACATATAACTTTTAAATAGTTTTAATTTTTAACTTTCAATAAAAAGTGCCTTTAGGGGGATAAAACTAAAATTAAATTTTGGTCCAAGAAGTCATGTGGCTACTTTGCCGTGACTACTTGATTCAAAATTTCCCTTTTATCACAGTGGCGGCTCGTGCATTGGAGAACAAGGGGGGCTAAAGACTTAAAAAATATATACACACAGAAAAGACCCGTATTTTTTTTGGGGTATTGCACTTATTTAAAGCAAAATACGTTTATTTATGGTGATGTACAGGTAATATCGGTAGTTGTATAAATTTCCCATGCAAAAAAGAAACACTTCTAATCTCCTTGCCTATATCTTTGTATGAAGAGGTATTATATTTTCCTTAATAATACAGCGTGTCTTCGGAAGTTCTTAAGAAATGGGAAACTTTTTTATTATTATTTTTACGAAAAAAGTTATTCTTTATAAAAAGACCTGCTTGATGAGAAAATACATTTCCACAAAAATATTTGAAGGTTGGATGTACAGGGTGGCTTAAAAATTACTTGTTTTCATATTAAAATAAGGGTTATTTTCTAACTACGTTACCAAACTTTAAAAGGAGTAGCTTCGTTTTTGAGATACAGGCCGTTAAATATTTTTGTAAAGGTCTGTTTGTTTTTAAATATCTTAAATACAAAGCCAGATACCAAAAAAATGTACTACACTAAAAAGTTGTATTTTTAGTTGCTTTAAAGGAAAAAAATATAAAAACTGCATAAAAAGCCAGTGGCGTACATTTTTCTCTCAATAATATTGGCTGTTGTGCCCACTGTACGCCACTGCAGTTTTAATATTTTTTCCTTTAAATATTAAAGAACAGACCTTTCAAAAAATATTTAACGCTCTGTATCTCAGAAACGAAGCAACTCCGAACATATGTTTATAGGAACTTTTCTTCATAAAATGACATAAGAAATCACCCTGTAAAGTTTGGTACCGTAGTAGAAAATAACCCTTATTTTGAGTTGGAAACAAGTCATTTTTAAGCTACCCTGTGAATCCAACCTTTAAATATTTTTGTGGAAATGTATTCTCTCATCAAGCAGGACTTTTTATGAAGAGGCACTTTCTTTCGTAAAATTAATAATCAAAAAGTTTCCCATTTGTTAAGAACTTCCGAAGACACGTTGTATATGCCATACTGGCTATAAGCTCATTTTGGATGGTTTCTGAGGTACTCGAAAAACGTTACCGTTTAAAAAGTGTCAAATTTTAAATTATATACTACCATTACAACATTAAAACTTTCTTGTAATTGCAGCAATTAATCGAATTTTTGGTTTCATCCTGTCCGCGAAAAGCTAATTCTTGTAAAACCAAATATATCGTAATATCGATAAGTCTTTTTAAATTTGACTGATTCTCCCAAACATGATTATTAAAAGAAATTATGCCATTTTTTAGCTGTATCTAAAGCTGTTGCTATATTTTGTTTGCTAAAAAATTTTAATTTACAAGATGAAAATATATGCTCCTTACATATAAAATGTCTGTGGACCGAAGAAAACTATTTAAATCGGAGTATCCTATTTTAGACCACGTTTGGTATTGGGTTTGTACGGAAAATAAAACACAGGGCCAACAAAAAAGTTTTTCTCGTTTAATGGAGCCGGTTAACCAATCACCTTTATTGTACCAACCAAATATTACCAAGAAGCACTAAAACGATAACTTAATCAAAACAAAAACAAACATACGACGAGAACCGAGCACTAGCGAAGACCAAATAAAGCTAACCTCAGTGGGACGTTTGTCTATATCGGGCTCGCGAAGCTGTGTTTTCTAAGGCGAGCGTTGGTATTGGCCGGAGGCTAGCCTTCCTTGCTACCCATGGCATTTCTTATTTCGGGTTGATGGTTTCTTCGTTATTCAAATTTTCGCGGTTGCGTAAATGGTTTGATGCAGTGTGGTACGTAGCGATAGTGTTGATTCGGGCATATTATGTATTTAAATTAAAAAAAATATGGTATAGTAATGATACCCAAGCATTAAAAAATATATTCATATTTATTTGTCAATATCTTTAATTTTATTGCGATGAATAGCGTCAAATTTTGTGGGAAGGCTAAGCCTCCTGTGCCTCCTCTGACGAGCCGTCACTGTTTAGAGGTTACAAACCAAAATGTCATTTCCTATTTAAATAAGTAAAAATATACCTGGTGACCCACTAAAAATTAGAAATATAAGGTCGTTTTCGGCTAAACCGAAAGTAATAGCAAACAACTGAATTTGTAAAACAATGCACATATATGTGATATATCTTATGTACCAAATTTTGACATTGACAAAAATAAAAAGTGGTAGGAGCCACCGGCTATGGATACCTAGTATTTAGGGTAAATTTTAGTAAACTACTAAAGCGATTTTGAAAAACTAAAAACTTTTATAGATAGAAATTAAAAACATGACCCCCTTAAATTAAAATTGGTCATTTATGTTGGGAGGAGGGGAAGGATAACCCTCAACAAGTAAATTTGGACGCAAAAATTGTCCTGTAAAAATATCAATTAATGTGTTTAAAAATACTTTTATAAATGTACTAATAAAGAAATTATAAAGCGTCAGGTCTGCTATATATGTGTCTAATACAGTTGGAACCATATGGAAAACTTTTTAATTATTAATTTTACAAAAAAATCCTATTCCTTATAAGAAATTGTGCATGGTCCAAAAACTAAAAAGCAATAATCAGATATTAAATTGTATCAGTCATCTACAAGGTGTGGCCAAAAATGTACGTCTTGCTTAAGAGTAAACTACCTGTATTTTTGCTAGTATCAAAAACTGTTATAAAAAAGTTGTTAAGAACTTAAAATTACTTTAAAATATCCAATTTCCTTTTTTTTACAAAAATATTTTTTTAAATTAAAAATGGTGAAAATTTAGGTTTGTACATTAGTGCAATACATTTTATAATTTTAAATTTAATGGGACAATTTGAAATAAACTTTTAAAATTTACTGTTACCAAAACAAAAAGAATCTACAATGCACTAACGAACAAACCTTAATTTTCTCGATTATCACAAAACAAAAAATTCGTTTTTTTGTAAATTAACAAAATTAGATATTTACAATAAATTTTTATTTCTAAACATATTTTCTTTCTAACAATTTTCGATATAAGCAACAATACAGGTACTTTACTCTTAAGCAAAAATTACATTTTTAACCAACACAATTTAATGTCTGATAATTGCATTATAGGTTTTAAATCATGCAGATCTTTTAATAAATAAAAACTTTTTTGCCTAAAATAAATAATTAAAATGTTTTCCATATGGTTCCAATTTTATCAGACCTACTGTATACAAAAAATCTCTGGAACAATATTAATTGATTGTAAAATTTTATCTGAAAACGTTAAAATTTGTAAACTTTAATAAAATACATTAATTTAACGACCTATTTTAATGCTAAACATATGTAAAAATAAACAAACAACTATTACCATCATAAGTGTTGTCAAAGATAATGGAAATAGTTTAGCTGCTGTAAGTTTAACGGGCTTTTTACAATTTTCCATAAAAATGATAATCATTTTTTTACTTTTATATCCACCGTATACCACTTAGACATATAGCAAGCAGTTCCGAGGCTCTCACTCTACAATAAAAAAATACAGGGTGTTTCAAATTAAACATGCACACTTTTTAACTAATAATAACTTTTTATCTGTTACTCCTATCTTTTTAATTTTTGTGAGGCTTATAGGTAGATATGTTTTCTCTAAGTTTGCCAATTTTGGTCAAGTAGATTTAGACAGAACTGGACCTACGGGACTTTTTGTAAAATACTGTATTTAACCTCGTTGCAAAAGAAATCGGATTTAGCTACAATTAAGCTAATAGCATAGTTTTTCTTGTTGACAAACTATGGAAAATGATTCAGTAAAAGCGATTCTGTCAACAATTTAAGGATTTAGGAGTTATAATTATTTTTGATAAATAATTCTTTCCATAAAGCACGCATTTCTCTCCATTTTAAAAATAAGCGTTTTTTGGAGTCCTTTTAAAATCAAAAGGGTTACTATGGTTACTGAGTTGGATGCTGACCAAACTTAACAGTAATTTTTTAAAAATAAACTTTTTAGCTCAATTGTAGATATTTTTTTTGCAACGAAGTTTATTGCATCTTTTTGAAAAAAGTTTCTTTAAGTGTAGTCCTGTTTAAATCTATTTGACCAAAATTAGCAAACCTGGAGAAAACATATCTACCTATTAGGCCTATAAAAATAAAAAAGATAGGCGCAACAGATAAAAATTTATTATTAGTTAAAAAGTGTGCAAGTTTAATTTGGCCCACACTTTATATATTTTTGTTAAAAAAATTTAAAGTTGCTAAGTATGTATTTACCAATGTTTGCATATTATGGCCATACCAGCAATAAAGAGCAACTTCCGTAATCATGTTGCCAAGATACATAACTGAACCTATAAACTCTCCAGTCCCCAAGGGAAGCTAAAAAAATAGTATTTAGGTACACTTCATAACCAAAATATTTTGATTTAAATAAAATAAGTTTTACATTTAAAGAACCCATTTGTTTAAATTTTATATATTATTTCCTATGCCTTATTTAAAGCTATAATTTTTTAAGCCTCCCAAAAATCATTAAAGTTTAAAATATACCCAGTTTATAAAAAATTGAAGCAGGTGTTAAAGAAGCTTAAATAAGCTGACAGGATGTTTTTTCTGCTTTTAAAATTATTAAAAATAGAACTAATCATAAAAAACAAAAAATAAAAATTATAAACCTATAAAAAAAATTTTATTTTTAGGGAACACCTTTTTGTTGAGATTTAATTTTCCAGGGTAAACACCTTCCCCAAACAACAAAAACGTTCAAAAGTTTAAATGGAAAAGATTGTCACATGATACCTCATCTTAAAGGATTTTAAATTCATTCTTTAAGGTAGATTTATAAAAACTGTCCACGAATAGGGTTTAAAAAGGACAAATGGATAAAAAAATAAATTTTTAATAAAAAGTTATTCAGGGTACAAATTTTGGCTTGTAGAAAAATATAATTTGCCAAAAAAGTTGAATTTGTATATAGGGTTTGCAAAAATTTGAATAATATATATTTTTTAAAAAAGTACCTATAGTTTTTATTCTTAAGCAAAATTTTAAAATTTGTTTTAGAATAAATTTTAAATAACTTTATTTATTTAACAGGGGTATAAAACAAATTATGAGACAAATTTTGCTGTTATAAAAATATTTTTTTTAAATGAAAATTTTATGCATCTGTCAAATTTATGACGAAAATTACCTGGTTTTATTGTTAATCTCAGCCAAACAGATTCGAATTAGGCGATAATTCTGCACTATACTTTGGCCACAATAAATTGATAATGATTACCTAATAAGTAACTCCGGTTACTGTAGTTTTAAACCAATAATATACATTTTTTAACTGACTTTTTTAACAAATGAAATATATTTTTGGTTTAGGTGTTTTTCTTATAGTAAACTGAGTATAGTGTAATTATCAGAGCCGCTGTTTTAAACAAAATTAAAAACAATTAATTTCTCCTCTTGTACATCCCATCCGTAGACAGTCTGTACATATCCGAGCCGTGACCGTTTAGGGTCAGTTTTGAGTCCGGGTATTTTTGTTGTCATATTTGGGGCAATCTACGCAAAATGCAAATATTACCAAAATTGTAAAAAAGCTGTCATATTAACGAAAATAATAACAGAGACTTTAAACATGGCAGTTGTAAGCAGGGTTGACAAACCTTCAAAATTAGGTATTACTTGACCCCTTTTTCTATTTAAGATTTTGTGGGCAAGTCTCACTCCTGCCAGAAAGTTGCAGTTCAGAAGTGAAAGTGGCAAAGAAGTATTTCTTTCTAAAATCAAAAATTGATGTGTCCGAGCGTTTTTTCTTATATGACCTGCAGTTCCCAAAAAATTAGCTTTGTTTTGTTTTCAAATGGCCACCCTGTATTTATTATAATGTTTTTTTGTAATTTATCCTTAAATACATAAATATTTATGTTTCTAAGGTTAAAATAATATTAAAGTCTTCTTAATAAACAACATCATATACACATTCTGTACTTGTTCCACCAGTCACAATAAAAAATACAGTGTGTCCGCCTAAGTTCTCTACAAAACTTTCTGGTAAAAGCTGGTATAATGTATGGCATAAAAGGACTAATTTAACTCTTACTTAATATAATTGGATAATGCCCGTTTCCATCAACTTTTTAGGTGATCCTCAACGCTAGGTAGATAATAGATTACGATAACCTAATGTTAGTTATTCTCTACCTAGCTTTGAAGAATCCCTAAAAACTCTGTGGAAACGGGCATAAATGCAACATCTTACAAAAAGTTTAACACTTTGGTTCTTAAAAACAAAAAATATGCGGTTCCATCTATGATGTTTGTTTTAAAATTAACCATATAGGTATCTGTCAAATTTACCCACGTACCCTAGGTTGGCCCATCTCTATTGAGGTGATTTTTTTAAAGATCTTTAGCGGGGTACCCTGTTAAAATGTTTCTTTATATTAAAAAATAAAACCTACTAAAATGTTACTTAATCCGACTAGAAAAACACGGGTCGCAAGCCGGTCAAAATATTAGGTATAGGTAGATACACAGAATATTATGTTATTATTTTACTCTCACCAGATTGGGCGGGGTAGATCAATGTTAGGCTGTTTTGTATCCTGTAATTAGAGTATGTATTTCTTAATTAGGCATTTTAAAGAATAAAAATACCTGTTAGACTTGCATATAATAATTATCAGTGAAGAACTGAAGCAAATGCTTGAAAAGTCTCCTTTGCAACAATTAACCGGTAAGGAACAATCCTTGGCAGTTTATAAAAATCCAATTGATTGGCATTTAAAAAATAAAATTTTTGGTTTATGTTGTGACACCACAGCCTCTAATTTAGGGTCTTTTAATGGTGCAGCTTCAATATTGCAACAACAATAGTTTTGCAAAGTTTATTTGATGTAAAAAGGCCCTCTTCAACCGGCTTTGGTATTGTCTTCTTTAAACATTTTAAATAAGATTGAACTGAATTGGAAAAAATATTTTAAAGTCGCGTTTTAGGTCAAAATAATTAAACAAATTTTGGAGCTTCAAAAAGATAAAATTGTTGATATAAAAACTTCATTTCCAGCCATACATTACCCTTGAGATAATTACAAAAATTTCTAATTACCTTTTAAATTGTTTTTTAAAGAAGAAGCATTAAATATGACATTCTAACGGCCTGGCGCATTTCATCATGCATGTTGGATGACAAAAGCCATATACTTAACGCTTAAAAAGGTTTTGCTTTTAAGGTCAATTTAAACATAAAGGAAAAATGAGCTATTACGGACATATGCTTGTTTTTTGTAATTTTTATAGAAAAATAATATTACAGCTCCTTTGACTAAAAAGGCGCCATTAAACGACCTCCAATTTTAAAAAGAATTAATAAAATATAAAACATAGACAACAAGGTAAGTATATCTTAAGCTGCATGGGGTAAAAAAAAAAAAATTATCTGTGGTATATAAATCTAGAAAATGTTTGGTTAGCATTTTTAAATGAAAATATATAAATTGGTGTTTAAAAGGAAATTGTAGGGGCTGTAAATAAGGATGTAATCCAACAACTTAGAATAATAAAAGAAGTTGCCGCAAGTATTGTAAAATTATTAACAAATGAACATAGTAATTATTACAGCTAAGAGAGGCATCAACCGAATTAATGAGTAAAATAGGCTAAGGACCAGGAGCAAATTTAATTTTTAGTTTAAGTTGTTAGGCATTATCGAACACGTTTTCTAGATGTTAAAAAACAAAATATTGTGGCAAGTCTTAGAACAGTTTTAAGTAAACTTTTATGCATACGAGTAAACTTAACATAATTTAAAATGACTTGATTTACATTGTTTTATGAATATTTTTAAAATTTGTAAAAGTTAATGTTTAAATGGATAATATATTTCTTGATTTAAATGTGCTTGAAGGCTAACAAAATATTAATTTCTAACACAATTTTTCTTTGCAAGTACAACATATATTTGCAAAATTAGGTAATAACCAATTTTTTATTTTGATCAGTATGAACGTTGCTTCCCGTTATCCGATCAAAATAAGATTTTAGTGGAAACGTTTTTTTATTAAATGAAACCTTTTTAAGGGGTGGCAGCTCAAATTTTTAAGGGGGTAGCCTAAGATGAGCCACCCTAATGTACCGAAATACTATTCTTTTTACTTTAATTAAATATTTACTTACAATCACCAACTGGAAAGCAGTAGAACAGATAACTATAACGCTAGCAGTAAACTGTGAAAAGACAATATAGGAATAAAGGTCTTCTACTCCTTTGATATACCTAAAAAATTATTACGTGGTTGATCGAAAGACTCAAAAATATATTAAAGATCTTTAAACGAGCTATATGAAAATACCACATTAAGTATATATAACTTTATTAATTTGGAAAATATGTCCATCCAAATAATATAATTAGGCTATTTTTACGTAGGTAAAGATATTGACGTTTTTTGGCATAAAATTAGTTTCGGTCACGTGGCTTAATACCAAGGGTGCACTGGCGACTTTTTTTAATAAAAAGAAGACTCATGTAACACCTCATTTTAAAGGTCTTTTTGTTCTTTACTTAACGTTACTTTGTAAATGTAAAGTATTATCTTGATTAACCCAAAGTTAAAGCAAAGAGAATTTTTTAAAACCGCACTCTATGTACAAATTGAAGGTAAACTTCAAATGCTTTTAACGCTAGAATATCTGATCCAAATTTCAAAAATAAAACGGTGATGACTAGAGATTCGAACGGCCTTTAAAACAAAGTGCTACAATATACACCTTTTCATTAAAAAAAAGTTGCTAGTGCCCCCTTAGCACTAGGCCCTAACTTAGTTTTATACCAAAAAGCAGCTTAACTCTTTATTAAACTTTTTCGAGCAACATATGTAGACCAGTGTTGCTCAGAAGCAAAAAGTGTTATAATCAAGACTTTTTGGTCTGATCTAAGTTTCTTTATTAAAAATAGAAAATCTGAAATATACAGTTTTGATTAAAGCATGTCATTTTGACAGATAACATGTGGTATATATTTTGGTGCGTGTGCAACTAGAAAAGACTATAAAAGATTTTTCTAGCTGAAATTCTAAAAGGTATCCATTTTTGTATTATTAAATTGTATACATTGAAAAGAAAAGTATATAAAAATATTACATATGCCTACATAAACCTATTGGGCATGAAAAATTAGACCTATGACAGTGGTATTGCAGTCCTCAAATGAGGTTTAATCAATTATTCGACGTACAAAGGAGTTAAAAAAGAACGAATTAAATAAAAACAAATATCTTAGCTTTAATAGGACACTTAAACAAATTAGCAATGAAAAACATCCTTGAATCGAAGAACATCCGCACCTCTGGATGTGACGTATATTTATTAAAATGTCTAACATTTACAAATACTGATAGTTTTTATAAATCTGTGTGTGGTAGTGATCACGATATAATTGCTATTACGAAAAGTTAAATTCAAGACAATATCTCTTCTTGTGAACTTTTTGATGACCGATACTCTCTTTTCCGATGTGACAGGGATCTGAGAATGGGTGTATCTGGGAGGAGGTGTGGCATTGGATATAAAGAAACAATTTAAAGCAACTCCATTGGATCTACAGTTCGTTTGCAACAATTTCACTTAGGTAGATATAGTGGGCTGTAAAATAAGTATACGTTACTTGACATTGCATGTCTTAGTTGTAAACATACCATCAAATACAAGTAATGATGAACTTTTAGCTTTTTTAAGTATATTTATTACTTGAATAGTAATGTTGGAAGACTCTAACATTTCCAACTTAAGTTTGGAAGGTCCAAAAGTTTATCTACTAAGTAACTTTACTCACTTATTTCCTCTTGATCAGTATAATAATGTTTATAACAGCAATAATGCAATTTTAGATTTATTACTATCAAACACTAGTTGGAGGGTGAACAGAGAGCTGTTTTTATTGATAAATGAAAATAGCTATCCTCCCTCCCTTATTAATATTTCCCTCTCTCTGAATTCCTGTAAAAAAAGTACGTTTCCTTCCTTGGATCGTGAGGACCATTCCATATTGCATAAACTCGATAATATGGGCTTTAGCACTGATTTGTTATTGTTTTTAAAATTATATTTAAGTAACCGTAGATAGTATGTTGAGATGCGTGGTCATAGATCTTACAACTTTCAAGCTACAAGTGGTGCTCCTCAGGGTAGCAATCTAGCTCCTTTAATCTTGTCGTTATTTTTAAATGATATATGTTGTGATATTTCAAATAAAGTTTTGCTATTCTGAATGATCTGAAGCTGTTTAAGGTTGTTAAGAATCAGTTTTATTGCGTCACATCAAAGGTGTACTTGAAAACAGTTCAAACTTGGTGTGATAAAAACAATTTACCACTAAACACCGAAAAGTGTTTCGTTATGACCTACACAAATAGGTTTTAACGTTTTTTTAAATTTGTATTTTCTTTTACAATGGTTTAACTATGTATATGTTGCAGGCTTATTGTAAAATCAGTCTTATTATAATATACCTAGGCTCTTATAATACGACTGGGCATATTGTAAAACGATACGAATAATTAAGAATCTTACAATTTACCTTACCTTGTTAGGCTTATTGTTATAAATTATTCTTAGCGCGATTGCTTCAGAATATTATGTTACGGTATCCTCAGAGAGTATAAAAAGAGCAAAAATCCGCAGATTGGGACACTCGTTCTCGGGCAGCCAAGCAGACAACATCGGCACTAGTAGAAGCCGTGGAGAAGCCGGTGCAGTCTGGTAGACCCATGGGGGCTGATGTCATCAGCCAAGTTGGGACTTAGCACCATTCTGAGGAAACCGTATATGTTTATTATCGAGGTGACTTAGGAAGAGGGAACTTTGGTAGTGGGACTTGTTGAAGAAAACTTGAGTTTGATTTTCTACAGTTTTTTCTTTCAGGGAAATAGAAAATCGTAAACTTGGTTCGGCTGAAGATTTATTTCATCGGCGTTCCATTTATTTCAGGTTACGGTGACCGATACAGGGTTTAGTATCGGTGGCAGGGTAATTGGGGAAACCCAGGAGCACATCCAGGCCGCGGGGATCTGCGTAAGGAAGTAGGAAGCAGGTGTGGTAGAAGATCCTAAGAGCACAACCAGGCCACATGAGTCTATGCCACTTAGGTTCTTAGTAAAGTGGAAGATACGGTGACTCCACAGAAGTTACGGAAAAAGGACGTAAGGATACGGTATCCGAGACGGTGAAGTTTGCAGAGCCTGGGACGAGTGGGGAACGAGGAAGGAAGGAATACTAGCCAGGATAGAAAGACGGCAGCACTTGGCAAGTTGCTGCATCCCGCGAGAAACCGGGATAAAGAGGGAATTTGGATACTGCCAAGTTTGCTGCAACTTGCCAGATATCCAAGAAGTGGGAATAGAAGGAGCAGAGGCTTCCAAAGTCTTCAGTAAAAATCGGAAGTTCGGCAAGTTTCTGCATTTTCGAAAAATTAGGGAAAACCGGGATAAAGCGGATTTTCTCAGTTTGCTCACACTTGCCAGACGTGGGGAAGGTGGCAAATGGTAGGGAGGGACGTCCTACAGGATATCCCAAAGACCAAACCTCTGGTAAGTTTCAGCATTTTCCAGAAAAATCGGAAAACCAAAAATAGTGAGATTTTGGCGAAGGCGCAGGAACCACTCGTCACCAAAATTAGGTTCTAGCCCGCCTGGGAACATTTGCCAGTACTACAAGTAAGAGGGAAGTGGCTAAGAAGAAAGGTGACGCAACTGTGCATTCAGCGACAGACTGCAGAATTATTGCAAATCGAACTACACGACATGGGACTGACTAGAACTCCGGTAAAGCGCGATCCTTTACGACCCGATCCGAACAGAAATCCAGAACCAGGAAACCCAAAGTAGAAGTACCGTTGGCGCTGGGGGGACCGGCAAGTTGTTCCGCTGCCAATAACCCGCATCCTACGCCACAAAATGAGCTAGCTGGAATCAGGGGCTGAGGGGGATACCATTGGTAGCGCGGACATCACTTAATACATTATATCCTTCGTATTCTAATACGTCTGGCGGTATGTCAGGCGAATTGCAAAGCATAGTAATTTGATTGGTTCGAAGCGCTATGGACTGTCACGCAAAACTGTTACATTAAGGCGGTTATGGTTAGTTCTGGTTAGTAAAATCTTTTTTTTATTCCTTAATAAAGCGAATTGAAGAAAAAAGATTTACCTAACCAGAACTAACCATGACCTCCCTAATATGACGTTGTATTTTAAAGCCCATATCATAAAAGCCGACCATGCTTTATTAAATAATCCAATTTAATAAAGTGTGAAATGTTCGAAGTCAATGGTAAAAAGCAATTCGGCTGACATACTGTCAGTCATATTATAATACCACGAATTTAATGCAGTCGAATTCTAAAACCATTTCGCAAAGTCTGATTGGTAACAATAAGCCTAACAAGGTGCAAGCGTATGATATTATGAATAAAATTATTGGGTAAATTGTGAGATTCTTAGTATTTTACAATACGCCTAGTCGTATTATAAAAGCCTAGGTATATTATAATATGACTGAACATACAATAAGCCTGCGACATATACATTATTATTGTGATTTTAAACAGGTAATATGGGTTAGTACCCACGGCAATTACCCATCATTACCCACGCTCATTACTCACACTCATTACGCACGGCCGTCGTTTAAGTGTGTATAAATCTGATAATTTGTATATGATTTCTACAACCACGATTTCTAAATATGACTCTTTAGACAAAATTACTATTTTTTAGTCACATATAAGTATAAAAATTCAAGATATGGATAAATGCCAATATTTACTATTCTATATCTGCGCCATAAGTTTTGCTTGAAAAAATAGCCTGTCGATGTACGAAAGGATGTACAAAAACTGTAGTTGCAGAGAGTTAGGTATTAATTGTTTATATAAGTGCTTAGGTATCAATTGCTAGGACTCTGATAAGAACTAAGATTTTGGAAAAAGATACTGAAGCTCAGAAGAAAATACATGTTTAAATTGATTTTTTTTTGAATTATGACTAAATTAGGTAAACAAATAGGCTTTTATTTTTATTTAGCAACATATATATAAATGCACAAATAAAAAAGTTATAACGAGTTCGTTGCACTATGACATTTTGACTAACCACATTTTGCTTAGAATTAGCTCCAGCATTTTTTACAACACACCATTTAAAAATAAACTTTCTTTTTTATTAGGCAACATTTATACATAAATGCACAAAGAAAAAAGTTATAACGAAAAATTTAAAAGATATATGTAGAGGTAAGGAAAAATCATGGACGTAGAAAATTGGAAGAACCATATTTTACTTATTATAATTGTAAGTCAAAGAACCTTTTAAAATAGACCCCTTTAACTTTTTTATCTTTTAACTGAACCATTGCCCAAACTTAAAACTGGGTAGAAAAGAGATACAGACCAGTGTTTGCGAAAAATAGGTAAAACTGCCGAAAAATCCTGGATGGGCAGTCTTTAAAAAATTGTTTATCGAATACTGAACTCTGAAGACATCAACTTAGCGTCATTTTGTGAAGGAAGAATAAAAGTTTTTTTATTTAGCAACATATACTAATGATTTGATTAAAACACCACTATTTAAACTATTTTAAGCTATGCACCTTTTTAATAAGACTTGTAACGACATTGATGCTTACGACCTGTGTTCGATTCAGTTTTCTAAATTATTAAAACATAGGTTATTGTGGACTGCTCAGATTAATTTTATTAGTTTTAAGTTTAGTAAATATTTTTTATTATTATAATTTATGCCATGCAATGTTTTTTTTAGTTATTATAAATATTTATCAAATTGTCCAATAAATGGATTACTGTTAGACAATAAAGATTATTTTTATTCTCATAAGCCTCGTCCAGACTTGCCACAATTCGCCGGGCCGCTTCACGCCGCATACCCCGCCATATAGCGCGGACTTGGACGGAATTCACGTCGATTCAAGGACCTGGCAAATAATTAGCCGATGATTCAAAGGAGCGCGCAAATAGGTTGGTTAGTTTGGAAGGATGTTGGGCGAATTGTAACAAGTCTGGACGCGGCTAGACTGGTTAAGCAGGTAGGTATTAGAATATCGTCGAATAAAGCAACAAATAAATAATAGTTTAAAAAACTAAAAAAACACGCTTTTATATGCAACCGAACTAAAAATTAGAAAATAATTTTTCATTACAAAGAGTTTGTCACTTCAGAGTAAAAAGCGTGGGGTTCATTTTACTATTTTTTCATAACTTTTCCCTCATAGATATTTGCAAATAGAATAATTATAACATTTAATATATTAAGCACCCCACGCTTTTATTCTGAAGTGACAAACTCTTTGTAATGAAAAATTATTTTCTAATTTTTAGTTCGGTTGCATATAAAAGCGTGTTTTTTAGTTTTTTAAACTATTACTTATTTTTCATTTTTTAGTTCGATATATCAATTAGTTTTTAAAAAATAAATGCTCCAGTTTATTCACTAAAAAATTCCTTCGCCATTTTGTCAAGAGACACAGAGGATCTTTAAAGGAATTTATTTATCCTGGCGGTCCTAATCAGGATTACGGGATACTGTTTTTAAATTATTGCATTGTCATCGGTCCTTGATACGTGTGCAAAGTTTCAAAGAAATTGAATCGCTGGAAGTTGGTAAAAATTAGGCTCAAAGATTCCGCTACATAGATAGATAGATAGATAGATAGATAGATAGATAGATAGATACAACCCAAGCTAATAAAAGCGTGTTAAAAGGATGTATGTGACTAATCCTATCAGAAATGTCTACATGCAGGTATTTACTTTACATTGCCTATGTGTTATGTTATTTAGCTGATTCTGTATATCCTTACCTCAAAATTTTGTTATGAAAATAAATACAACTTTTAAATTTACTTTGGTGATTTTGTCCACATCCAGTTTTATTTAGTCGTAACATAAGTATTTGAAATAAAGATGACGCAGTTGTCATAAATCTGCAGTTTATTATGTCTATTGAAGAATTTAGAAAAGCTGCAATTAATAAAGTTATTATCTGATATATAAATGTGACAACATACTCAAATTCTGTTGTTATGTCATATGGAAGGTATCCAGGTAATGGTAATTCATATTTATATTTCTTCTTGATTAAAGGACCAGCTCCAAAAAAACTGCAGCACAGAAAACAACTTATTCGATATAAACTACCTACTTTTGAAATCTCGTTCATGTTAGATTTAAGAATTTTTATTTCTGTCTTATCAATTTCTTGATCAGAAAACTCTTTAAGTTGTTTTTCTAACATTGTTACCTTTTTCTTGCTATAAACAAAAATGCCTATTTTTATTAAAAATGCTGTTTGTTGCACTAGCATCATTAGAGCACCCATTATGGTTCCCAAATCTTTCAAATTTAATATAGTCAGTATTATCAATGATATTTCCATTAAACATGATAAAAATACAAAAATACACCCTTTTAAAGTCTTAAAACTAATAAGCTTATCTTGAATGTCTGGATAAATTCCGACAAAATATAATATTTTTCTTTCAGTTCCTAAATCATAATCCAGGTTAAATTCCTAAAAACAAAAAAAATAAAAAACATCCAAATATAATGAAATTTGTAAAAATAAATGTTTATATTTTTGATCGTCTTCTTAAAAACTAACACTTTGTTCTACAGCTAAAATATGACGATCTAACCAAACTAAAGTGAATGATTTCGTTAAACATTTATTTTGGTTTTAATTTCTATAAATAATTTTGTTATTAATAGGTGTATTGATACAATATTTGGCTAGAGATGGTTTTAAAAGCTGAGAAATTAAAAACTGCTAATAATTTATTGTAAACTGCAATTTAAATTCACAAACAGCTGCTGAAATCAACTTTTACCAAGTATACCTTTTTATGTAAAATATGTGGGAAAAATCATAATTTTTATCTAAAAGTTACATACATAGTGGCTTAAAAAAGTTATTTCGTTTTTAATTTGTGCAAGATACCGCAGGTGGCGTCCTATAGAGTTTACAATGAAATTGCCAGCAGCAATTTTTCACCTTCCAACATTTTCTCCTCCTTATTATTAACAAAATTATTTTATTTATTTAACATTTTTTTCTTAACTAAAACCAAAATAAATTTTTAACACCCTGTATCTCCGAAATCATCCGGTTTTGTACTAACGTACAATGGGTTAATTTTAAGTTTTCCATCAATCTACATACTGGAAAACCTAATACACATAAAGAAAAACCCAAACTTAAATATGACCCATCAGGATATATATTCTTACAATACGCGAGCTTAAGAGCTTTGGTGCCTAGGTAAAATCGCTTAAAGATGTGTCAGAATGGCCCTGGTTGCCTTGCCATTTAATTTTTTAACAAGCTTTCCTGTGACCCAAAAGGAATTCCTTTTTCCTCTTTTAAGAGAAAGGTTAAAAATTTGCTAATGCAATATGCTTTTTATTCTTTTAAAGATTTTTTAAATTTAAGATTTTGTTATTTTAATATGTTTGTAATGTTTAACTAAGTGTGTAATTTTTTAAACTGTTATTGATTGTTTTATCCTGACTGTGTATTAGTAAATTTAATTGAATTTTATTATGTATATTTATTTGACGTGTGTAAATACAATTTTGTATGCAAGCATTAATAAGGAATATTAATATAAATATGAATATGATGTCATATTTTAGCTTCAGGAACCTATAGTGACTTTTTTTCCGATTTTTTTAGAGACACCCTGTAAAAACCAGTCTTAAAAGTCATAAAATTTTTTTTGCAATTAAACGAGAATTAAAAAAATATACAGAGTGTTTTCTAAAGACATGCTAATATTTATGGGGGTGAATTTTAGACTTATTTGAATACAAAAACTTCCCATGGACATATGTCCTAAAAGTCTTAAATTTTGGGTATAGAGTGTTAAAATGTTAGTTTGTTTTTAATATCCTAACTATCCCTTACCCGATTTTGTTTTAATTTGACAATGGTATTAATGACACGAAGGGGGTAATTTATCACTAACTTAAACACATTTAAAAAATTTAGTGGCGTTTTGAGGGGCAACTAAAGAAATATTTCTAACAAAAAAACGGTACACCACTGACTGTGTAAATGTGTGTAAAATTTTTGCACTTTCTTTAGACTAAGCAAATAAAAATACAGCTTTTATGGCTTTCAACTTTTTTCCGTATCTTGTTTGGTTTAGGAGAATATAATTAACCTAATTTCATACTCTTAGACCATAGAAGAAGCATTGCGGAAACTATTTATTTTAAAAATTAAAGGCATTTTTGCGTGTTAATACGGTTCAAAAAATTTTAAAAACATTTAAATACCTATCTCTATCTAACTCTTATATTTATATTGTCATTTTAAGTGCGGCTTGAACCACTCCGATGAATACGGTTAACACGAAAAAATGACTTAAGTCAATGCTCACGGACCGATCAAATCTCTAACATGCTATTTCAATGTGATTCAAGGTCATTTATTTAATAAGCATGTAAAATATATGATCGGTCTTTGAGCGTACCGAGACCTGAGCGCCTAGTGTCCTTTCAGCTTAGTAACATTTAACAAAAAAAATTAAAAAATGCTTTTCGAGTTTCCTAACTAAACTCTGTTTTTGTCTCTCTCGGTATTGTACAAGGCGACTTTCGAACCTTTTGCAAAGTAAATGCAGAAGTGCTTTATGTACATATCAGTACTGTCATTAAGTTTACTTTATAAAAGTGTTTTACGGGTCTCGTTAGTCTCTAAAACACGAAATCTTCGAAATAAAATAATAGTAAATTAATTAGTATATGTACAGGGTGATTCAAAAATCGATCACGAAACTTAAGGGGGTGATTCTACTTGACAAAATAAGGGTAGAGCTTCATATAATTTTTTTTTCAAATGTCATTCGTTTTCGACTTGCAAGCCGTGAAAGTTTAAGTTTTTATTTTTTGTTTTTGAATTACTTGCTTACAGAAAAACCAATTTGACTAATATTTAAAACCTAGACTAAATCGTCTGCGTTTCATCATTCTAGTAACAATAATTGTTTGCCGCTAGAGGGCACTTTGCCTACATTGAAAATTGTTTTTTTGTCATAATTTTTTAGTGTTGACAGCTACAGTAGCTTTTGGCATGTTTTTTGAAAGACTGGTGCCAGGTCATCGCTAAACCCAATGGTTTAGACGTAAATCACCCTTAAAAATTATCTCATTTCATTAGCACCAGCTACCAAGTAAATAGCTATCAAATTATACTAAAACTGTCAGTGTAAAATAAAATACACCTTTTAAACTTGCCGTATGCTGCCCCGCCCGGCCTTTTTATTAAGAAAAATTTGAAAAGCAAAAAAATTGCTTTCTTTTTAAATGGATATGTATAATAACAAATTAAAAGACGACCAAAAAAAAGGGTTTTCTCTCTTAAAATCGCCACTTGCAGGTTTTAATTTGCCGCCCCTTGAAGGTATCACCCGTGGCAGACACCACCGTTTGCCGGGACTGCTTTTAATACTTTTTTTTTTAAATACGGCAACAACTGACATATAGCGTAAAAGACGTTTTTGATTTTTTTAAATACGGTACTAACTCAACGTCCTTTAAACGGAAAAGCGACGATAAAGTCATATGATTCTGCCCGATACTTCGTTTGGCGCCAGGCGCGTTCCCTTCGATTTGCTTGCGCACAAACTCATTTTTTGCCCATAATTTGTAACTTTTGTTTCGCGCAGGTAACAAGCATTGGCTATCCATCGAGATCAGTGGGTCAAATACGATACTGGCTTACCGTCCCTCATCGTGCTTCCCGTGCTTTGAACGGAAAAATTGAGAGTTAATAAATTCTCCCCACTATTCTCTTTGGCGCACGCACGTCTACTTTCGGTGACGATGAATGGTGACTGGTGCCAAAGCGAGAAAACCCGTTTTTTTCTCCCATGTATCGTCAGTTTTATTTCGCCCCAATTATAATCAACATTACCAATCCATCCAGATCAGGGAGCTTGGCTAACTCTTTACAATTTAGCAACGGTTGCCAGATATTTGATATGACAATACTTGGCTTGGTATACGAGGAGCTCCAAATCAAAACACAATTTTTAGAATACCTCACAATTTTTAGTGCTAGTATTCTATGCATGAATTTTAAAAAGTCTTTTATTTGAAATATGTTATATCTATATATTTATAATTTATAACATATTATATTTTAATAAAAAAATAATTTACCATAATTATTAAAACGCGAAGCAGCCGCGGCTGGGGGACCAAAAGTAAAAAGTAATGTTCAAAATTTTATTTAGGCCTCTAATTATTGGTAATTACTTCATTTTTAGTGTTAATATATCAAATAGTAAAACAAATATTGGTTTAAAGTGAGTTTATAGACTAAAATATTCAACAAGTAAAAAAATATAGTATATTTAATAATGGTGCGGGTTGTCCCACCAAATTGGCCATCACCAGCCGCCGCTGACGCGAAGTAAACATTGTGAGATACTCTTTAAACTTAACTTTATAAAAAACTTCGTTTTGATTTTGAGCTCCTCATATTCTTGTTTTTTTTTTAATTACAGAGGCTTTTTAAAATTTATTGTGTTTTTCAGTAAGTTCCTTTCTAAATAATTTTGGCCACCACTCGGTCAGTGGTCAAACGATTAATTAAAATACTATTTTGACAGGTTCTCTGCATTTAGGTATGTCAAAACAACTTATATGCAAATGTCTGATTTAGCAGTTTATGCAGAAATATGATGTGTGTAAGGGAACATATTTAAGTCATTTTATAAGCTCAAAAAAATGTCCAATTTTCCGCTATAAACAACTTTGTTATTTTAAATAAAACATTCTGTATATTAATATTTATTTTACAAATTTATTTTTATTTTTTTTTAATCCTTTTATTATGTAAATAGTGTACAGTTTTCTTAAAATACCTTTTTTTATTCCCCCTTTCGGGTCTTCCACCTACGTCTGACTATCGCCTCCCTAGGTGGTGCGCTGCAGCCCTAGATTGTGCCTGGATCCTACTCCTTCTCATTCCACGCCATTTATCCTATAACTTAAATGGAGGGGTGTCTAACTACGGGAATAGGTTTACAAATCGTCGTAAATTTTTATAAATTTTTCTGGATTTTACAAAAATTGGATTCTCTAGTTTTTTTTATAGGGAGTGAATTTTCTGGAATTTAGGGAAAGGGTGTGCAAAATTTTAACTAGTGAGACATTTTAGGGGTGTCTCACTACAGAAATTGGTGTACAAATCGTCGGAAATTTTCAGAAATTTGCAGATATAGGATTTTTTAGATTTTTTTTTTCTTTTAGAGAAATTTTTCAGAATTCGATAATTTTGGGTATTTCGGGAATAGTTGTACAAAATTTTAACTAGTAAGACACCCCTCGACTTGGATGGTTGTTGCTTGGATCGTTGGGAAATAGGTCCTGACCCTCGAGCACCGGGTGCACGGTCGCCCGAACTCCCATCTAAGTTATCTAGTGATCGTTTGTGTTGATCCTATCGGTGCAGCAACGAGCGCAGTTTTTGGAACTTTGAATGTAGCAATTTTTTTGTCATCACATCATACTAATGTTTACCATGCCGTAATTTTTTAGAAATCAATTTTATTATTATTTTTTTATTTTTTATTATTTTTTAAAATATCCATAGCTTATGTACGGTTTGGAGTTTAAAGACCGAAGTTTAAAAGTAAAGATAATTATACAGGGTGTTTCTTTCAAAATAACATAGTTGCTTAGATCGAAGAATCGTCATTTTGTTAATAAAAATTTTCTGCAAAAACCACATTTTAAGAAAGAACCTAATTTATTTTAAATGTATTCGCGATCAAAATAGGTCAAAATATACGCCACAATGTATTTAATAACTTATACAGTGGACGCCAAAAATGTTAAACCATATAAAAAAGTTTAAATTTTTTGATTTTTTAAAAGGTTTTATTCATGATAAAAATCTCTGCATACACAGAAACTCACAAAACACTGATCAAAATTTAAATAATCCATAGGGTATACGAGGTAGTTACAAATTAAGGTATATGACACAAGAGAAAACTACCTTTATTTTTAAACTTGAATAAAAATATTATTTGGAAAACTTGTTTGGAATATGAAGTAAAGGGGTTCTCTATAAGACAAGAACTATGTCGAACATTAATCTAAAGGGACTTTTAAATTTTAGCCTTTTTTAAATGATCCACATGCACTTAAAGGCTTTAAGAAAAGCAAAGCATTTTATTGAAATTATAGGTTAATAAGGATAATTTACACCAGCTAATCAATTTTGATTTAATATTTATACGAGGTAAGTTAAAAAAGTAAGTATATATTTCAATTTTTTACTAGGGGGCTTTGCTTTTAAAATTTGACATCACTTTTAATTCTAAATAAGTTTTTCAAATAAAAATTTTATCTTTACAAAAAAGGTAGTTTACTCAGGTGTAATATTGGTTTATTTGCACCTGCCTCGTATACGCTATGATTTAGTGTTTTGTAAGTTTCGTTATATGCAAAAATTTTTATTTGAAATATAATTTTTTGAAAAATTAAAAATAAAAAGTTTTCCATATGGTTTAACATTTCTGGCGGTCACTGTATAAACATACTTTCATATATTCTAAAAAATGGATATACGTGGTTTTTTCATTAAATTTTTAATTTAAACCAAAAATTTTACTTTTTTATTCATCCAAAAAATAAACACTAGAAAACATAATTACCTGCATTTTACCGCTACTTCAAATTGTCACTAAATGGTCTATAAAATACGCTTAAGGAATTGGTAATAGCCTCTAGTTTAAATAATCTTTAGTGTTTGGCTGTAATTTGTAGTAATGATAATTAAAAGTGCTTTAAAAATAAAATATTCCTTTTGTTTAAAAAGAACTAATAGCCGTAGTGGATTTTAAAATCTTTAGAGTAAATGCAATATGTTATTAAAGAAAAACCTTTTTGGAGTTTTAGAATAATTATTGTATATAAAAGTTCAAAAAAATTAAATAAAAATAAAATTCCAATCAAACCAGGACTAAAACTATATTTTTAAAATATTACCTTTTCTACACAAATTATTTTTAATATTAACGATTCTCTTAACTACAATTTGTAATTAAAGGTCTTGACCTTTGGGCTCTTTTCGTATAGTATTTAAACTTAGAAATATACATATACAGTATTTTATTTAGAGAAATTTCGATTTTTATTTTCTAGTGATCGGTTCTTCATGTTTAATTAAAGCTCCATTTTGATATACAGTGTGTCCAAGATAAGGATCCTAAGCATGGGAATCTAAGTACCTATTGGAGATACAGCTTAGGTTAAATTAGGAAAAGTTGTGTTTTTAAAGCTTATTTACATGCCGTTTAAAAACTTTAAAAAATTTCATGGCCTGCTTAGATATTTGGCAAAAACCAAAATTTGACTTTATCGATTTTATTTTTTTCTGACTTTATTTGAAGAGATATAAAAAACTAATAACACTTTCTTCATTGGCACTTTTTAGCTACTACATGATGGTATTTTTAGATTTTATACCCGACGTTTCGTTTTCAAGAAACCATCATCAAATTTATTTTTTATATGGCTCGAAAAAAAGTACACCCTGTATCTGATCCCATTTTTTATTACAAATTCAACGATGTATCACATGTCATATTTTAATTTTTAGTTAAAAAAAAATTGCATTTTTTCTATTTTTTTAAGTTATTTTTAAGTAGGCCTTGCAAACAAATGCTCGGACGTTAATACCTGTTACCGTATCTGTAACATAATTTAATATCATTATAAAATAGTATTTGTCGCTATTACCCTGTTTGTCGAGTTGTTGTTTTAAGAGCAATTGTTCTTATTGTTACTGTTGTCTTTATTATTGTTTATTGGTGAATAGTTAATATCTATTGTGTTATTATCGTCGGGTGGCAATTATAGCCATAAAGAAAAGTTTAACATGCTAACGTGCCACATTTTGTGCCACAAAAATACTGTAAATACAGCGGCAATGTATCTTTATACATATCCAGAAAGAAAACAGCCATGTAATTCCATTTTCTTACAGCTGGCTCGAAATTTAAAAAGCCAGTTTTATCTCGAAAAAGGAATCTGTAGAAGAAACACCCAATAATGTTTTACAAGCAGTTGTTGAGAACCCTGAGATATCAACTTGGCAAATTAAACAAAATGTAGGAGTAGCCAAATCCACAGCTCAATTTTGTTTGCGTTAAAATAGATATCACCCCTATAAATATAAGATATGCCAAGGACTTAAACCGATAGATTTCGAACTCGCCGATATTTTTGCGAGTGGTATACACGCGCGTGCAAAGAAAATTTAAATTTCTCTTCAAAAACAATATCGTCCGACAAAAGTATGGTCACTAATCATGGTATTTTAATCGTCGCAATACGCATTACTAGGCTTAATAAAATCCGCGTGTTAAGAAAATATCGAAACATCAAGAACGTTTTGGGTTTAATATGTGGTGTGGAATTTTAGGAACTAAAATACCAGGTCCATGTATTTACCATAACTCAATAATTGCAGAAATAATACCTTCATTTATTTTTGCAGCACAAAATGTAGCAAGTTAGCATGTCAAAGTTATTTTCATGGCTATAACGGCCATCCTCGACCATATTCGACCGTAATAATACAATAAGATATTAGCTATTCACCAATAAACAATAATATAGACAACAGTAACAATAAGAACAATTGCCCTAAAAACAACAACTCGACAAACAGGGTAATAACGACAAATACTATTTTATAATGATATTAAATTATGTTACAGATACGGTAACAGGTATTAACGTCTAAGCATTTGTTTGCAAGGCCTACTTAAAAATAACTTTAAAAATTGAAAAAATACAATTATTCTTTTAACTAAAAATTAAAATATAACATGTGATACATCGTTCAATTTGTAATAAAAAATGACATCAGATACAGGGTGTACTTGTACTTTTTTTTGAGCCATATAAAAAAATAAAGTTGATGATGGTTTCTTAAAAACGAAACGTCGGGTATAAAATCTAAAAATACCATCATGTAGTAGCTAAAAAGTGCCAATGAAAAAGTGTTATTAGTTTTTTTATATCTCTTCAAATAAAGTCAGAAAAAAATAAAATCAATAAAGTCAAATTTTGGTTTTTGCCAAATATCTCAGCAGGCCATGAAAATTTTTTAGTTTTTATACGGCATGTAAATAAGCTTTAAAAACCACAACTTTTCCTAATTTAACCGAAGCTGTATCTCCAATAAGTACTGAGATTCCCATGCTTAGGATCTTTATCTTGGACACACTGTATATTGTGTAAACAACGGTATGGCGGGAAATTTAAAAAACTGAAATGGAATCATGAAAAATAAGGTCAGATCAAAAAATATCGAAGAAACTCTGAAAATAAAAAGTTCTTAAAATTTAATTATTCCGAAAAAAGTAAATCCGTTATGTTAAAAAAATATTTAAAAATGGAAATGTACTTTATTCATCAAACTAGCTTTATTTAACTTAACTTCATTTGTTTAAGTTAAAATAAAAACTTAAAAATCACCGTTAAATTTATTAAATTATTTAAGTTTAAGTTATTTAGAATCCTAAAAATACATTAATTTTATATTTGATCCCTATCTATTTATTTTGCTAATTATTCAACAATCTATATATTAAATTTATTTTAATTGATATTATTTTTATTTAGTTTGTTTGTTTGTGAAGTAGGTTTTTATTCTAACCAAAACATTTTTTTGAAGTTTTTTTTATCGCCTACACCGAACTGATGAAAACCAAAATAGTTCGCAACCGGTCTGCGGTTGGGTATCTCAATTAACTCCGAAGAATAATCTTTGGCTAGTATAAAAATCTGCATAGCCAGATCCAACAGTGTTCCGACGAATGCTACTTTACAGTGCATAAAATATATAAAATAACAAGCAGTAAGGACCTTTTCCTCTCTTTCGATTTTTTATAATGATTGCTTGTCAAGAATATTTATTTTTACAAGTATTTTGTTTGCGTTTTAAAAAGGTGAGTAAGGACTCACAGGAGTGGATTGCTTAGGGCATCATAATCCGGCTCTGAAACGAACTTGTCTGTCTTACGTGCTTAATGGTCATTTAATATCAGAAAATACTTTATTAATTATATTTTTAATTTAGCAACATAAAAAAATCTTGTACTTTTTCGCAATTGCTTTATTTTAACATCAAGTAAATGCTAAGGTCAACGCCTTCGACCCACGCGCGATGAATTTCTTTGTGGTATTTTTTTATTTACTCTTAAGTAAGTCTTTAAATTATGTAAAAATATTTTAAGTTCTAAATTAATTATTTAATTAGTGGTAACGTCGGTTATTTTGAAATATTATTGGGCCATTTTGATGACAACTTTATTATTAGACCGTCGTTTGTGGAATCGAAGAAAAATATATTGTCACGTAAAATTTATACAGAGGGCACCTTACATCATGGAACCTGTTTAGCTGTTACCATATGGTCACTATTTCTACGAGAACATACTATGAGCATACCTCATAGTAATAAGAGGTAGCTGGTACTGACCAGAACTTTAAACTTTAAATTTATTATTAAATAATATCTTGCACAATGCAGTATTGAACAAATTTAAATTTGTAACATTACTACAAAAATAAAAATAAATTTTTTTTAGTAAATTTACTAGGGTGCATATGTAAAAGTTATTTTTAAATCTAAATATCTTTTTTAAAAATTATTCTCGATATTAGCAAAAACACCCTTAAGCAAAAATTTAATAATTTTTAGCCAAACCTCGTAAATGACCTATAAAATTTAATATCTCATGATTGCTTTTTATGTTTTACACTATGCAAAACTTTCATAAAAAAACAAATAAAAAGTTTAGGTAACATTGTAGACATATTTGATTTTTCTCTTTCTTCAGCTGTAAAAATTTAATATAATTATCTTAGAATTAAAATTGGTCATATTAAATCATATTAAAAAAAAACTACAAACATATTTAAAGGTATTTGTATTATTTGTCCTTAAAAATCATTTATGACCCCAAGAAGTAATAACTTTTAGGGTGCAAGTTGTAAATTATTTTAAATTTTAGGATTTTTAGCGTGATATATTTTTTATTAAAAGTATGGCTGTATTGCTATACGGCTGTATAACTAGCGCCAAAACTAAAAATACATGAGCAAGGAAGAGAAGCTAGGAAAAAGTTAATTAAGAATATTTCTTAATTAATGTATTTATACTCTATTTACTAAAAATTGAGATAAACACCTCAACAAAAAGAAATATTTCATTTGTTTAAAAATTCAATAACCCTAGTTACCACAATAAAAAATGTATTTTATTAGTTTAACCGAAGTTATTAGGTTTTTATTATCAATTTATAGTGGCCAAATAGTGTACAGGGTGTTTCCTAGTTGGGAAAAAATTTAAAGGTTTTTTTCTAAGCTAAATCTAGGAAAAAAGTATAGTTAAAGGTATATGCATTGTTACCAAGATACAGGGGTTAACTAAGAAACTAAAAAAATTTTTTAAATCATATCTTCAATATTCCTTATCCGATTTTAATAAAATTTAGCATTGTTATTACCAACAGAAAAGGGCTTATTTAGCTCTAACTTAAGTGGCAGAAGAACATATATTTCTAACAAAAATAATGTACGCTACTGATTTTCATAATTTTTCAAATATTTTCTTAAAATTTAGGAAATTAAAAATAGGTTTTATATATTCTTACATTTTACGTAGCTAAATTAGTCTTTCAAAAAAAAAAAAAACGCTAAATGGCATATTCCTAGACCAAGAAAAATAAGAGATTTTTTTCTTTAAAAATTTTGTGATCATTTTTATATTAGCAATTATGCTAAAACAGCAACGAGCACCTAGTTATTCAACTTTTATAAATATCTAGTATAACAAATTTTACTTACTTAAATAGGTGTTTTCCAAATTTTAGAATATTTTAAAATCCTGTATTTTAAGAACGAAAAATTTGCAGACCCATGATTATATGGACTTTTTTCTAAAAATAGCTTATAAATTAAATTTTATAACCGCAATTAGGAAACACCCAGTATATGCTTATTTCTTAAAGACTTTTATGTAAAATAAATAAATTGGGTATATCTTTTAAATGGAACAACGCCTTTTATCACTTTCATTTATAATATATATATATATATATATATATATATATATATATATATATATATATATATATATAAACAAAGAAATAGATTAACACCCATTTTATAAAATAGAATTAAAATATTTAACGTTTTGGATTCGGTAGGGATTTTTACAAAGGATCTCTTACTAAGTTAATGGATTGTGGGTCCCAGTCGAATTGGCAAAAATTTACAGATTAACAACATAATCTCGACTAAATAAAAAAAGTGCTCAAGCTGGGTATCGAAAAAAAAATTTCTGACATATTTTTTGACGCTGAACACGAATCTCACGAAGTCAAATATGTAGTATTCCATGTTAAAAAGTGTTATTAAGATTGAAAAGAACATGGATTTAAGCAAATATTTCAAAGTTACATCATTTTTGAAGAAGCATAATGTGGGATTAGACCCAAGAAGGCCAAAATTTTCTCGAAAGATAAAATAGCAAAATTTATTAATGATGCTACAAATGATATCTATCTAGCGATAAAGGTAGCTAGGGATTAGCTGGTGCGTGTCGTCGGGAAGAATTGATGAAAATTAGCATTGATGATATTGACGATAAGGGGAATCTTTTAATTGTAAATATTCCAGACTCCAACGTCGGGGACTTAAGGAAGGGCAACCCACGGAGGAAAGTTGTCAAGACTGGGTGAAATTAAAGCTGATGATCAATCCAGTGGCGTCTAGAATTTGTGCGTTTCATTTTGCATTGTTTTAAAAGTGATATTTGTTGAAAGATTTAATTCCAAATATTTTTTATTTAAGGTGAAAGAATTTACAACTTAATAATAAATAAAAACGGTTGTTCTAATAATACAATAAACTGCATATCTCCGGCACTGAACAGCATAGCCGAATGTCGCGACCCTATATAAACCGACTCTGTTCTCCCTCAAGGTTGATAGAGACAAGGAGGCCTAACTCATCACTTGACAGCCGATAGATGTGACGTTAAGGGTATCCTTTTCAAAAAAATGTCGTTATTTTTTTATTGTTTTGTAAAAATCGTGTAAATTGTGTTTATATTTGTGAGTAAATAGTAGATTAAAAGACTTTACCCATTGTATAAAGACTATTTTAAATTTTAAATTGCCTAAAAATGGACTCCCATGACGTCACAATATCACCTTTTACTGTCATAGCAAAGTTCTGCCACCTTGTCTCTATCAACCTTGTTCTCTGGTATATTAATCTGCCGCGCTGTGGTAAATCCTAAAATCCCTTCTTGGGCTCCCCTACCATTTTGAGGGCATAAAAAGTGCTTTGTGTGTGTAATGTGTTTTTAATAATAACAAAAATATTTTTTTATGTGTGTCCAACTCTTGGCAGTTACTGTATATTGTGAAAAATATTTATAAGATCCCGTTGGTCTTATAATAACTTTTAATTAGAAAGTAGAGAACTACAACATACTAAATTTTCATACAATTCCACTAGAACCCAAAATTCATTAAGTTAGTGCGGGGTTCCTTAAAAAATACTTTTAAATTTTGCTCTATTCACGACACTGTTATTTTTCATGCTTTAATTATAAAATACCTTCATTTTCCTTTTTACCAATAAAACCAATAAGCAGTTAAAGATTTGTCACACTGAAACTAAATTAATACCCATTAAAAACCTGTGCTGGTATTTAAAGGGTAATTGCTGATGAATTAAATATTAAGACAACTTAAACAGTAATAAACTTTTATTTCCTAACTTAATATTAGTAAAGAAATTAATTTCAAATAAATTGTTTACGTTTTTTTAGGAGTTCATAATATAAATAAAACAATGACATTGGGCATATAACCACATTTTTAAGGGGTTACGTTAGTCAGAGACATAAAAAATTAAACATTTTAAATAATTACAATCCTGGACAAAAAAACGGAAAAAGAAACTTTAGTTTTTCGGGTTTTCGGCCGTCGTTTCCGCAACTTAAAAACTAATACATGTTAATTATTTTTCTTCAATTCAATAAACAATTTAAATTAAAAAGAAAAAACGGATTTATTTGTTGACCGGTTTATACACACAGTGTGAAAAATCAACAGATATACTAACATGTCTGATGGAACAGCCCATAAGCATCCAGAAAAAAAATCACTTTGGCAAAAAAACGTTGGTTTTTGAGATATTGGCATTTGAAATTCGTCAAAATCGTTTTCTCCAATAAGATTTTGGTTGTTACACCTTTAAATTTAAACTTTAGTTTTGCAGCACCAAATAGCCATTTTATTGGTTAGAGACCAACATTTAACCAAGAGCTCTCTTAGTACGTACGAGTATAGTGTCTCCACGAATGGACCTAACTATACCTGGAACTTTTTATTTTTGATATATGTTTTTTTATTTCATCTAAAATAGTAAAAGTTTTTGTAAGAATTGGCATTTCTCAAAAACTATTGATTTTTTACTAGGATTATTTTATGTTTTTATGCCTATGAGTTGTTGCACCAGCCCTTTTAATAATATCGTTGACTTTCCGAACACCCAGTATGTATAATTATACATATTTGATATATAATTGTTAACAATTTAAACCAAATTTAAAAGAAATAAAATTTATTTATAAAAATTTGACGTAAATTAAAACGGGATTTTTGTATAATAAAAATAGTTTAGGATCTGTGTGGGGATAATCTATTTTAAAATTTATTAAAACCTTGAAAAATTTTTTTAGTAAACTTGTTTTGACCTCTTTATCAAAAAATCCTTCTATATTTGAAAATGTAATAATGCGCAAATAGGCCCTATACAGGGTGTCTCTAAAAGGTCTGTACAAAATGCTGCCATAGACTTTTTGAGCCAAAATATAACAATCCAATGCAATTTACCTTGGTCGAATAGTTAATCGTTTGCGAGATACAGGGTGTCAATGTTTTTATCTTATTTTAGATATTTTTTGATAGTTTATTTATTATAAATTCGGTATAAGGGGTTTTCTTAAAGTAAGGAATCAAAATCTACTTATGTTTTTGCTTTAAATATAGAGAAAGTCACCCGTAGTCCTTTGCTTTTGTTCAGACTGCCATTACATTTTTGCCTTGATATATTATGATCCTAATAGATAATTTTTGTTTTCCTATATGTTTTGCATAAAAAAGATATATTTGATAAATATCGCTACGACCAACCGATTTTAAGATATTTTAGATTAAACGTTTTAATTCACATAAAAAATGCATTTGCATTTCTTTAGGCTTTATTTAGGCCACCCGGGTTTCTCCAAAGGTGTGTACAAATTCTTACTACAATTTCCTTTTGCAAAAATACAACGATTTAACCTAATTTGCCTTAGTTAAAAAGTTGATGGTTTGCGAGACACAGATACAATTAAAAAAATAAATAAAAATAAACTAGTAACCTTTTGACAAAGGTTATTTGCATTTTATCATTGTATTTTGGCTGCCTCTTTATTTAAAGACCCAAAAATATGATACCCCAAGCAGGTTTTATTGTCATTTAAAATAAATTATCTTATTTTATACTTTCCGTTATTTTTAGCCGACTTAAAAAAAGGATGTTATCAATAATTAGACTGTAGTTTTAGGTTTATAGCAGGTTCGATGGATGTAAAGTATACACAACAATTATAGTTTAGATACTATTTAATTTGTATTGTTAATAACTTTAATAATTTATTTTCAAAAAGTACCTTACTGTTTTCTCTATTATGACGAAATAAAGAGTTAAGGTCAACGAGGTTATAAAAGAGTTAAGGTGCAGTTTGATTAGGATGAGCACAACTGTGTTTATACTAAAGTGACCACATGTCCCGATTTTTGCGGGACCGTCTCGCTTTGGAGAATTGTCCCGCGTCCCGCCGATTTAAGAAAATGTCCGGATTTTTAAAAAGTCCCGACTTGTTGTAGGAGAGAGCATTTTTTCATGAAGGCATGAAGGTAAGAATCTTGGGGGATTAAATATAAAAATATTTGTAAAGGTAAGGACCTTTGATTTTTGGTTTTCAAAAAATTTTTGGGAAAAACTTTAAAAAAATTTTTACTTGTCCCGATTTCCATGTATAAAAATGTTATCACTTTAGTTTATACTCAAAACATCAGTATGTATTCATAATTTTTAGGAAAACATTTGATGTGAAAAAATAAAATTATCATTTTGGTACTAGTTTCGTACATAGTTTTCTACTATTCTGTTTTTAATCAAATTTTTTTATAAAAATTATGGATAAATACTGATTTTGGCTGCTGGCTGGGCGCTGTTTTGATTATAGGCACGGTTGCGCTGATCTAAAATATATAGTTTTTAATTAGTTATTATGTAAACAAACTTAAGGAACCGGATGGTAAATGAGGGTGCCGAGCGGAGTAAACTAGCTAAAACTTAGATGTTTTTGTAAAATGTAAACAAATTAGGAACTAAGGGCCAACTTTATTTTTGGTTATAAAGTTTATATCATGGCCTAGTATAAGAAATTTAATTTTAAAATTAATAACATTAATTTAGGGTCAAAAAGTATTTTATAATTATTAGGTATTATTATATTATATTATATATATACAGGGTGTTCCATAAGAAACATCATATGTTTGACTCATATTTCAAAAAACATAAAATTTTTAAAAATCCATCTACGCTACTGGATTCTACGTAAAAATATAGCCATTATTTACTTTTGTTGTAAGTTACAAGATAATTAAGATACGAGGGGGTCCCAAAGTAAAAAAAAATGCTCTGTATGTCAGAAACGAAGAGTGCCAGGAAAAAACTTTTAGTGTCATGAAAAAGTACCTAGAGTTTGTGAAAACCGCAAATCGCTATCTCTTTTATTAACCGAGATACTCTGCAATTGCAACGAAATCGGGACACCCTGTAAATTGGACCATTATTATAAAAATAAAACTTTAAAGATCTTTAAGAATTTAACATATTTAAAATTATTTTCTCTAACAGTGTCAATAATATGAGCTTGCGGATTTAAGTGCGTACCTTTATTTACGTAGTATTTTGTAGATTTAGATGGTCATATTTCCAAAACTATAAGAAATAAACATATTAAATGTAGTATTTTGTTAATTATCTGCAAACTATCTTTGAAATTGTAATATATTATATAGGATATTTCATTTAAAAAAATCCTGTTATGTCCACAAATATATATATATATATATATATATATATATATATATATATATATATATATATATATATATATATATATATATATATATATATATATATATATATATATATATATATATATATATATTAAATGTGATATTTCTTATAACTTTAAAATTAAAGTCCTTAAAAGTCCTTAAAAAAATTAAATACGCCACTGAATGCTGCGTAAAAATTCCTTAAACTTTCCCATTTACATTTTCGTTTTCTATCTCTAAAATTAAGCGAATAACAAGTTTCTGAACAAATTGACAAAATTTTAAAAACAGTCTGTATGTACAAAGTGAATTAAGTTAGTCATGATTTATTTTCACCACTAAATTTGTTAAAAAAAGTAAAATAGAGATTGTGCAATCAGACTTGTTCTATCTCTTTTAGTTTTTGCTATACCCTAAAAAGTCAATTAAACGGCGCCACCCTCTACTATTCTAAGAGTTAAGGTCCTCTTTATTTCGTCATAATAGAGAAAACATTAAGGTACTTTTTGACAATAAATTATTAAAGTTATTAATAATATAAATTAAATAAAGGTTTTAAAAGTTCGTAAAAATAAAATGACATAACTAATATCTAAAGTATTGTTGTGTATCCATCGAACTTTGCTATAAACCTAAAACTATGTTTCCGAAAAACATAATAGGTATTACAAATAATAATTTTAGAAAAAGATTGTTTATCATTGTTTGTGCTGATCCAATATTTGATTTACCAGCAAATGCCCTAAACATACCTAAAAAGTTTTTAATGGATATAAATTTGGTTTTACCGTGAAAAAGAATATTTTATTTTTTTATTGATATATCTCCTAGAAATACAAACAAAGATAGTAATATTTTATAAATTATCTTCATAAAGGTATTATAAACTTATACAAAATCAGCCAAATGAAGTCGTTCATTATTACTATCTTTGTAAGAGATAGAACAAGTCTGATTGCACAATCCCTATTTAACTTTAAAAAATAGTGGTGAAAACAAATCATAACTAACCTAATTTGCTTTGGACATACAGAATGTTTTTAAATTTTGTTAATTTGTCCAGAAACTTGTTATTCGCTTGATTTTAGAGATAGAAAACGACAATGTAAATGGGATAGTTTAGGATTTTTACGCAGCATTCAGTGGCATCTCCATATATTTTTTAAGAACTTTTATTTTAAAGATCTTTAAAATTCTAATTTAATAATGGTACAATGTACGGGGTGTCCCGATTTTGTTGCAATTGTTATCTCGGATATTAATAGAGATAGAGACTTGCGGTTTTCGCGAACTCTTGCTTTATTTTGATGAAACGAAAGATAACACAGATTTTTTTTCAATTTTGGACCCCCTTTGTAGTTCTGGTCTTGTAACTTACAACAAAAGTAAATAATGGTGTTGGTAGATATTTTTACGTAGAATCCAGTGGCGTAGTTGGATTTTTTTAATTTTATGTTTTTTGAGATATGAATAAAACATATGATTTTTCTTATGGAACACCCTGTATATTTTTCATTAAATAAATTAAAGCGAATGCGACCTTTTAAAAATATATAATACTTAATAATTATATAATACTTTTAGACCCTAAATTGATGTTGTAATTTTAAAATTAAATTTCTTATACTAAGCCATGATATAAACTTTATAACCAAAAAATAAAGTTGGCCCTTAGTTCCTAATTTGTTTACATTTTACAAAAACATCTAAGTTTTAGCTAATTTAATCCGCTCGGCACCCTCATTTACCATCCGGTTCCTTAAGTTTGTTTACATAATAACTAATTAAAAACTATATATTTTAGATCAGCGCAACCGTGCTTATAATCAAAACAGCGCCCAGCCAGCGGCCAAAATCAGTATTTATCCATAATTTTTAAAACAGAATAGTAGAAAACCATGTACGAAACTGGTACCAAAATGATAATTACATTTTTTACAGGTATTAGTTTCAAATATGTGGATTGTTATTTGTTGTGTGTGTTTATTTATTTTATTTTAAATCGAATGTTTTCCTAAAAATTATGAATACCTACTGATGTTGGACGCTGTTTTGAGTAAAACTAAAGTGATAATATTTTTATACATGGAAATCAGGACAAGTAAAAAATTTTGTTTTTTTCCCAAAAATTTTTTCAAGACGAAAAAATCAAAGGTCCTCACCTTTACAAATATCTTTATCTTTAATCCCCCAAGATCCTTACCTTCACAAAAAACGCTCTCTCCTACCACAAGTCGGGACTTTTTTAAAAATCGTGACATTTTCTTAAACCGGCGGGACGCGGGACAATTCTCCAAAAGCGAGACGGTCCCGCAAAAATCTGGACATGTGGTCATTTTAGTATAAACACAGTTGTGCTGATTTAAAATATTTAGTCTTTAATTAAATAATAGGTGAACAAACTAAAGAAACTCGGGAGTAAATAGGGGTGCTGAGCGGGGAAAAATAGTTAAAACTTAGATGTTGCCGTAAAATGTAAAAAAAATATGAACTTAGGGCTAACTTTATTTTCTGGTTATAAAGTTTATATCATGGCCTATTATAAGAAATTCAATTTTAAAATTAAAAACACTAATTAAGGGTCTAAAAGTATAAAATAACTATTAAGTTCTATATATTTTGGAAAAGCTCTTATCCGGTATAATTTATCGAATGAAAAATAAACAGGGTGTTTCATAAAAAAACATGTTTGGTTCATTTCTTAATATATATAAAATTCAAAAAAATCCAACTACGCTACTAGATTCTACGTAAAAATATTAACCAAAATCATTTTTACTTTTGTTGTAAGTTACAAAATAACTGAAATACGAGGGAGTCCCAAAATGGAAAAAAATTACTTCGCCCTGTATGTCAGAAACAACAAGTGCCATGAAAAACATTTTAGTGTCATCTTTCGTTTCATCAAAAAGTAGCGAAAACAGTTCGCGAAAACCGCAAGTCTCTATCTCTATTAATAACCGAGATACCCTGTAATTGTAACGAAGTCGGGACACCCTGTACAGGCTGTTTTATTTAAAAATGCCTTTTGATTTTCGAACTCTGACGGAGGCTATATTTCCAAAATTATAAAAAATTAAATATATTAAATGTGGTATTTTTTACGGTGTTTAAAAAGACCTTTCTGTTGGTGATAAAATATACAAGGTATTCCATTTGTTCTGGTTAGTTCTAGTTATAGGTACGCCACTGAAGTCTATTCAAAAATCCCTAAAATTTTTCAATTTACATTTTTTTCTATCTCTATTATTAATTAAGCTAAAAGTGCTTGGCAAAAAAACAAAATTTGAAAAATAATCTGTACTAGTGCCTGGGCCAGTAATAAAATCGACTTTATGATAAGAACCCTAATAAAATATTTTTAGGGAGGGTTTCGGTTGACGAGTCTATCACGAATATTCGTACTGTCATATATTGAAACGGCGGTTTAACCCAGTCCGTCAATGTCAAATTTTTCGGGTGTCGGACTGGGCGAACGCGTCACTTTTTGTCGGACAGCTTTACCACAATGTTTTATATGCAATTTTTAAACATTGTGTGCCAAAATGGTTACAATTACAGTCATAAAACTATAAGGCTCAAATACATGTTGGGGAATCGGACTAGGCGGGTTTTCTGACTGTAAATATAACGATTTTTGCACAACGTTTAGAAGCTGCATGTAAAAAATTGTGGCAAACTTTTCCGACAAAAAAGTGCTCCGTTCGCCCAGTCCGACATCCGCAACATAAAACATTTGCTAGCCCAGGCAATATATGTATCTTTCAGACGAACCAAATTAACTATTTACTTTTACCACTAAGTTTTAAAAATCAAAATAGTTTGTTGATTTTATTTAGTGATTGTGATTTTTTTAATGAAACACCCTGTATATTATATTAAAAAAATACTTTGCAAAAAGTTAAAAAAAGGACTACATTTAATATATCTAGTAATAATTTTCAATATATGGCCATAAAATTAAAGAAGTAGTTCATATTATTTTAATTAGGTATTTCGGCAATAATTGCAAGTACCTAGTTAACCTATTACAAAATTGTTATATGGCCACATTTTCAAAGCTATGTAGATATTTATATTAATAATTGTATTTTTATTATGCTTTTTAAATTATATTTTTAATGGTGATTTAGTATACAGGGTAATTAAAACTTTTGTCGTATCCTGAATATCTAAGGAAATATAGAAATTTAATAAAAGATACAAATACTTCAAAATCAGTCCAACAAAATGGTATATATTTTTTTATACATAAAAAATAAAAAGTTGGAAGAGTGTAAATTTATTACCTACATTTGTAATGGAAAATAAATATTATTCTTCAGATTGGGACCATTAGACAAATAAAACTGAGACTGGATATAACTAAATGGTATAGAAAGAGGAGAGTTTTTACATATTCTTAATTTTTTACCTGCAAGTGACTCTTAAAAAATCTTAGTATCAATTTGACATTTGCAAAAGTTTGACCCATACTTGATTTTTGAGAGCCATTTGTAGCATTGCATCTAGCTGGATATGATCTTTTATTTATTATTATATTTTTAATCCGATACCAAGTATAATTGGCCTCGTTAGATTTTTCGAAATGTGCTTGTCTATTTGAAAAATAATACTTTAACACGAAAATGTCAATTTGCCAAATTCTTTTATTCCTATATTTCATATGTCATTAAAAATTTGTGATTGTATTTTTCTAACATCATTCAGGGTCACTAGAATAATTTGCCTTCAATCATGGCCACCTAGATGCAATATTAAAAAAAAGCTTTTAAAAAATCAAGTGGTTTTAAAATCAAATCCAAAAATAATAAAATATACATAGTTTTCTATTTAAAAATAAAAATTTCGAGCCATATCCGGTTAAACCGAAAATGCATTATAAGTGAAAAGTATGCGAAAACTCTTCTCTTTCCATACCATTTACCTATAAAAAATATCATATTTACATAATATGTCTAATACTCTAAGAGTTATGGCTTGTTCAATTAAAAAAAAAATACTTTTTTAAACTTTGAATATCTTAAAAGATAATAACCCACATAACAACTAAAGAATATTCATATCTCAAGCAGATGCCCCGAATATGCTCCAACTCATTTTCCCTGACTAATATTCCCAGCATTATTTAAGTATATATTCGCTTATGTCTCTAAGTTATTTTCCGCATATCTGTAAAGGAATATTTGTTGCACATTCCAGGTATATGCGATATGACCAAAAAAATCGTTGTTTTATAAATAAAATAAATATTCATCCTATATATATTTTTTCGCCGCATATTGGTTACGCATTAACGGTAATGGTTATGACATCTCTTCGTTCAAATTTTTGTTTTTTTAAATACTTAAATTTCCCGCGGAAACCTACGCCCAATCACAACAACCTATCCTCTTAACCAATCAGGCGTTGGGATGCACCTGGCGCGGCGTGGCCTGGAGTATCATGACATAGGTAAGTTCCAATATACAATATACATCTTTTATACTTTTAGCTATAAGTATTAACAGATCACAATGACATGACCTTAAAATAATATATCTATAAAGGGGTCATGTGATCTGTCAATATTTTGAGCTATAAGATGTAATATTGGAACTTAGTATTAAACTTGAAGAGAACATAACCTCAGTTTTGGTTTTTGTGGATTTGATTGTATGACCAGTAGGAGTGTTTTGATTTTATTAAATGGAAAAAGTATTTTAATATTCTGTGTTTTCTTTTTTGTTGTGCTGTATACAAATTAAAAGTTTTCGGTTTTTATTATTGCGGTGCCGTGCAAGCTGAAAGTGTGATTTCGGTTGTTTTACTAGATTTCTAGAGTAGAGTTATACATGAAGCACAAGACAACTAACTAACTATATAAGACATAAGGTAATTATAAGTATTATAAAATAAAATGTAAAACTTATCTGGATTTTTATATATGTTTTTTAAATTTAAGCATCAAGTTCTAACAAAGTTGAACATTATTATGGCAAAATTAATATAACAAGAGAACAGAAAATTCTTGTGAGGACGAAATCGTACAAGAAATTAAAAGATGGCTTGCTAAAGCAAAGGAAAGAATGAATGAACTAAAAGAAAAAAACAGAAAGCTATTTTTTTTCTAAACTGTTTTTACCTTTAACTATGACATTAAATAAAAACCACTTTGCACTAAAAGTTATAAACTGCTTGGTCAAGTGCAAAGCTTTTTCATATAGTAATAATATAGTTTTAATATTGTAGGTAGTGGATCATATAATTCTGTTAATAATATAATGTAGTCGAAATCTAGTTGTTTTTTTAAGGTTTTCTCAAAATGATAGAGAGTCCCTAAAGGGGCCGACCACTGATTCCGATTATTTTTTTTTTTAATGTGGGTACTATATTATACTTATGTATTATGTATGTAATACAATAATTATGTTTCATACACCTTGGATGTTTTTTTAGTAAACAAAATGGAAAATAAGTGTAAAGTACAACAATAAATAGTATAACAAATAAAAATTTAGAAACGACAGTACATTTTAACAATAAAAAGTTAAAAATGTTGCTATGTACTACTTAAGTATTATAAATTTCATAGCAGAGTCGTTATTTGAGAGACTTTATTGGTAACATGTAAACAAAGACTCTCTTTAAAAAAATTGTAAAAAAGGATACAAAAGTCGCTAAATCTGAGGTGCCGTTAAAAAAAAATATATTTCTCAGTTTTTGTGAATATTTCAATAAAATTATTGTGCATTTCTTCTTATTTAACAAAAAAACCTACTTTGGTGCAAATTTTTATAGCCGCAAGTTTCCGTTAGCCCCAAGGCAAATATTTTTATTATTTTCCAAGTATATTCTTACATATTCTCACATATTCTCAGCATATACATTAAGCATATACAAAGCACATCCTATTTGTGGCCAAAAAATATACATAGTATATTCCCAGCATATATACAACCTATATTGAGTACATGCTTAGGATATACTATGTGATTTATTGTATATATGAGAATATGCTTAGCACATACTTAGTATAATATTTTGCTATATGGGAAAAATTCGAGTACTGATTTGAAAACTACAGAATTAACCAACAAACAGATATTTTTACTTATTTTGTAGTGTAAAAATAGAGAAGTTAAGGGGTGTAAATTAATAACACTGTTTTTTTGCAACAAAATTTCTATTGCCTGATTCGCATTGACTTATACATTAAATATTGTTATTAATTATTATTCACAAATATATTTATATATATTATAATTTAATAAATGATTCTAGTTAACCTGTCTTGATGTTACATCATCTATCTTAATTTAAACGCGTAAACGGTCGCCCATTTAAATACTATAAGTGAAAGTGATTTTTTTATAGTATTTAATAGTAACTTATATATCTAATTTAACTGTTAGTAACCCATTTTAAACCAAATTTTATTATCAAGACCTTGAATTATAAAGAAGATTCAACCTTTTAAAAAACTTGAAATGAGAGAATATTGTTAAAAACTACTATATAAATGCAAATATTTTTGACACATTATCACTTGGTTGTGTTCTTCCGATATTATTCAAAATGAAATCTATCGTAAGTGTTTAATTTAGTTTTTTTAATATTGGAAAAATACTAAGTTTTTAAATAAATCAAATATTTATATGAAGCTGTAAGGGTGGCTTGAACTAAAATATTAAAATGTTTTAAAAAGAAAAGAGAAAACTACCTAAATATTTGAAAATTATAATAAGAATTTTAAAAAGTTAAGGTTCTTTTAAGTGTATGTATAAATAAATTTTGTGCAGTGCTATTAAAGCTTTTCGGACTTCCATTGTCTCAATTTAACTATTCACACAACGTTTTGGGCAGTTCTATCTCTGTCCGTTTTGTAAAACTGTAAACACTTGTTTAGTGTCCTGTGCTTTACACTTGTTTACACTTAAAAATGGACAGATTTAGGACTGCCCGAAACGTTGTGCGAATAATTAAAAATAAAGACAATAAAAACCCAAATTTCTTAAGTATCTCTTATAGATAAATTATTTTGGTGGTGACTACATTACAACGACCTTTTTAGAATTCAATGAAAAGTAAAATAAAACTATTAGCATTGAAAAGATACTTTCGTTGCTTTAATAAACTAAGATATTTTTTATCCGTTTTAAATTTAAGCAATTTTAATAGTCTACTTTAAAAAATGTAGGTATTGTTTAAATTTCTTTGACCCATTTTTGTAATTGTCATTCAAGTTTAAAAAAATACTTTATTCTAACAGTATTATTACTATTTTCTTCAAGTTTATATGTTTTTACTTAATTTTTAAAACACACCCCAAATTAATTTAACTTTTTTTAGATTCTCGCTTTCGCCTTCGTAGCTGTAGCCTCTGCTGCAAGCTTACAAGAACCTATCCCAATTCTAAGTCAGTCCCAAAATATTAGCCCAGATGGCTCATTCCAAAGCGCATATGAAACTGGTAATGGAATCAGTGTCCAAGAACAAGGTGTCCTTAAAAACGCTGGTGTAAAGGATGTTGAAGCTGAAGAAGTACAAGGTTCCTTCTCCTACACCGCTGACGACGGTACCCCAATTCAACTCTCCTACGTTGCCAACGAAAACGGGTAAAGACCTTTTTTTGTATGATGTAAAAAAACTTCTATATTTCGCGTCGAAAACAGGTTGACTGGTGAAGTTATGCAAAGCAAATTAATTTCTTGCTTATATTGTCTACAATTATTTTAACATATAAACAAGTTTTGTTCACGAATGGACTTTACAATAGCACAAACAACCAAAAGTTTTAACGTTTAGGAAAGGCGGGTATGTCAAATGCTTTTGGTACTTATAAAAATATCATTTACGTTAAAAACATAATGTGTCTGGGACAGGGACCACAAAAACTATAAAAATGTGACAATGGACCAAGAAAAACCTTCTTTGTTTTTATAATTCAGCAACGCGTTAAATAAAAAAGGTTTTAAGAATCAAATGGTAATTTTTTATCAAAAGTTTTAGTTAAAACAACGTAATTTTAATTTTTCAATCCGAAAAAAAGTTTAAAGGTACCTTTTATTTATACTAATATATAAAGAGGTAAAGTTTGTAAAATTGTTTGTGAGTTTGTCTGTTTGTTTGTTTGTAGCCGCTAATCTTCGGAAGTACTGAACCTATCATAAAAATTCTTTCACAATCAGAAAGCTACACTATTTAGGGGTGTTATAGGCTATATTTTACTTTTAATAAACAAAAGTTCAGATATTAACGCCCAACGAAGTAGGCAGGGGTCGGCTATCTTGGATAAACTATAACTAAAATTCGATATTGCCGTTACTATTCTTAACGGATTTTAAGGCATTTTTTTATTAAAAAATAGAGTGATTTAAAAAAAAGGTTTGTTAAGAAAATATATAGTGTTTAAAAAAAATGTTTACATTTATAATTCAATATTGACGTTACTATTTTCAACGGATTTTGATGCATATTTTTAAATAGACACAGTAATTTAAGAGGAAGGTTCATAGGTATAATAATATCCAAAAAAACATATATAGAGAGTTAAAAAAAGTTTACATTTAAATGTCGATATGACGTTACCATTGCAACTGAAAAAAGTTTATAGGAATTGTGCACAGGTATTTATGGTTTATATAAAAAATATAGAATTGCCACACAGGGTGGGTCAAAAAGATGTTATATTAAAAAACCCAAAAAAGCTAAAATGCATTTCAATTATGTTATTATAGCATCTAGAGGTTTACAAAATTGATTTAATATAAAGATTTGCAAAATAATTATTAATATTTAATAAAATAATATACAGGGAGTACCAAATTTTTTTATTAGGTTTCTTATTACTGTTTAACGGATTTTGATGCGGTCTTTTCACAGATAAAGTGATTCAAGTGGAAGGTTTATATGTATATAATAATATCAAAAATCTTTACACTATAGGAAGGGCGAATTGTTTTGCTCCGAATTTAACGCGTGCCAAGCCGCGGGCAAAAGCTAGTACCCAATAAAAAACAATTAAAAATATTTGACAAATCCTGACACTTATTATATTTAGTGGTACAGGGTATTCCATTTAAGATGAAAAATGGCATATTTTTTGACTCTCACCATATTTTTTAATACATTAAAGATAGCCAATCGATGTATTATAGTTTAAAGTATTAAAATCATATTAAAAAAACAATTGCATGAAAAACAAAAACTTACGCCATAAGTGCAGGTGATTACCTGATACTTTAAAATCATTTATTATTATTATTATTTTTAAATAATTATTGTATCTTCTTTTTGCTTTACTTGCAATTTCTCCACACTCCACATAATATTGTGTTACCATATGTTTTATCTAACGAATAATTCATTTTAAAAAACTAGTATTAAAATCCACAAATAGGTTACAATTTTATTGACTTTGAAATATATATATAGGTAATCACCGGTATTACCTTTATTGTGTATTGATATATTTAAATACATAATATTAGACAAAAATATTACTTTTTAAGCGCCGATAACCCAAAAACAGTTTAAGACAAACATATAGTACCTTTAATAAAAAACACTGAAAATTAAACAAATAATTCAAAAATATAATTATAAATAGGGTGTTTCATTTAAAAATGCAACATTGATGGCGTAATTTTTTTTTCACGCAATTCTTTTTTAATATGGTTTTTAAATTACCCGAGCTTAAATACATTGAGTGGTTATCTTAAATGTATAAAAAATATAGGGAATGTCATTTTTCCTTCTAGATGGAATACCCTGTACATCGCCAGACTGGTAAAAGGAAATCACATGTAAATTTTGATATATTGGCTACACTATTAATTTTACAACCGAATTTCGTAATATTTTAATAAGCTAATACATGGTATTAATGGATTCACCAGTAATGTGTATGTAATGTAAAAAATGTCAAGATTTAACGAATAGTTTATCTTATCAATATCTTTAAAATAGTCCAATACAATTTTATTGTAAAATTAAAAAGGAAGCCAACATTCAAAAGTATTAAAATTTACATGGCATTTTCTATGGCCAGTCTGGCAATGCATTATTCGGTAGATTATTATTAAAAACGGATAAATTACGTTTAAAGGGTGTCAAAGAAAAAAATGTGATGACTGTGAATTTTATGTACAATTTTAAATACTGAATGTTTATTGGATTCTAAAAACTTTTATATAATTAAACATTTTGCTAAACTCACATTGTACAAAAAAACTACATTTCTGAATGTGAAACAAAAGCATTAAACATACGGTGTTGTAACTGCCATACAAATTAACTTTTATAATATTCATAAAAGAAATGTAAAAATTTAAATGTGATTTTTTTTATACGACTTTTTAATGATTTTATCAAGCACAGTATGTCTTAACCTTTATTTATTTGCCTTACAGATTCCAACCACAAGGTGCTCATCTTCCAGTAGCTCCAGTTGACGAAAACACACCCCCACCAGTACCCGCTGCTATCGCAAGAGCTTTGGATTGGATCGCTGCTCATCCTAGCAAGGAAAGCCAAGCCCAATAAGACTGTGCCATTGAATCAACTTAGTTTTAGGATAAAAAAATATATAAAAAACGAAATCAGCTTTTTTATTTTATTGACTTTTTAAAAACCCAAAAAAAACTTATGTCTATAATAAAAGAGTAAATTAAATTTAAAAATTAAGAAAGTAAGAAAAAGTTGGTCGTTACCAAAAACGAAATAAAAGAAGCAAAAAAATAAGCAATAGCAATAAAATGGATAAATTAAGTTCCAAGTATACCAAACACAGATATAAAAAAATTACTATTTAAACAATACTAGTTACTATTGGTTACTTTATTACGTATAAACCTTAACGGAAATTTAGTCAAAATTCTTCTTTAAATTCGTTGGATTAGTGGCGTTATGACGTCGGAAAAATGGCCGCCAAACCAAAGAATAGTAAATCATTTTAAAGTCTAGTTTCATGTCTAAGAAATAAAAGTAGCACACAAATTTTGATTAAGCATAAAGCCAGAATGATTGTTTGGTATGTTGCTTCCTAAAATTCGGCAGCACAATGACGTAACAAAAATGACCACCGGGCAAAATTTATTGTAGAGGTGGTCCGGAAAGCCCCGCCCAGCAGGTAACGCCATCCACAGTCATAGTTTTTAAACACAACCTCTAATTGGTCCAATATTTATCACTTACTAAAAACAATAAAGCTAAAATGCTAACTTAGCTGATTTGCGCTCCGCGAAGCCGCTTTTAATCTTTCAGTCGCCGAAAAACATTTGGCATGTAGGTATTTTTCTATTAATAAATAAATAAATAATTTATTACCGGATCAGCCATTTTCAACAGATGATAGAAAATACAATAATCACATAAATAAGTTATAATAAATTAATGATAAAAGCACAGGTATAATTTAAAATATTAAATTAACAATAATATATACATCATCTAAAAATATAAAAGTACTAAATATAAAATAAATATGGGATTTACCGAGTATATCCCTAACTACACAAACAGTGTGCTAGTTTTTTCTAACTTCATAATATAAAAACTCCCTAAAAGTAAAATATGTGCCTAACTACTTAATTTTAATAAAAAAATAAACATTTTTTTATACAGGACGGGCAATAACTGTATGAGCAGTTTCAATATCCAATAAAACAGACATTACAAAACTTACACATATTTTATTGATATTATTTAAACTTCAAATAATGAAAATTTTTATGACCTAAAAATTACATTTTTAAGTAACGTCCGTCACGTTGTTGACATTTTTAATCCGGATTTGCATATTTTCAAAAATTTAGCGACAAATAGCTCGCGGAATGGCGTTTATTGATAATTTTGGTCAGTGAACAACCCCAACAGAAACATCAACGTCCTCGTCATGCTCTTAAGCTTTTTGTGTGGACTGTAATATCAGCAAGTGGAATTATTGGTCCATATTTTTCGAAAATAAAGAAGAGTTGCCGTTACGGTGAGAGCTAATAACCATTATGAGATGTTACTGGCATTCTCAGTTCCAGCTCTTTAACAATTTGAAGGTCATAATGCTACGCCCTGGTTTCAACAAGATGAAGCTATCTGCTGCCACACTGCCATAGTATCCATAGAATTGTTAAAAGAAATGTTCCTGGAAGACTCATTTCACAAAGGAGTGATATTCTGTGGCCCCCTCGGAACCTGGATCTTACTCCAAATGATTATTTTCTGTGGGGTTACCTAAAATCAAGGGTCTATGAAAATAGTCCAACCACTTTGGAGCAGCTTAAACAAAACATTGTGCTGGAAATAAACGCCATTCCGCGAGCAACTAGTAGTCAAGTTTTTTAAAATATGCTCCGGATTAAGAATGTCAGCAACATTAGGGACGTCACTTAAAAAATTATAATTTTTAGGTCATAAATTTTTTAAATATTTTTAGTTTAAAATAATATCAATAAAATATGTTTTGAAATGTTTGTTTTATTGGATTATAAAAACGACTTTCACAGTTATGGCCCACCCTGTACTTTAATACCATAATATGGTATTACCCGACTTTTTTCCTTTTTAGTGAGTTTTTTTATTATTTTGAAGTCGGGTTATTTTTTTTTACTATTTATGTTTGTGCCCTTGACACAAGCTTTAAAAATGTAACATATAAAATAAATGTTTTTTATTTTTCCAGATGTAGTTGGAATTTATAATTTTAGACTTTAACAGTGTTTATTCTTTTATAATATATCACGGTTGGTAAAAACAATATATATATTTTGATTGTTTTTGGACTTATGCCTAGCTTTCGTTTGCTTTTCAGTTGCCTTGACTAATCTATGTCTAAGGTATTATTTTACCAACCGTAGGTTTATACATATACAAATGTCATTAAGGGACCTAAAACCGTACATTCTTTCATATTATGTTTTTTTGTTATCTTTGGACAAAGCAACGAAGGCTAAATGCCTAAATACTAACGTACCGTGGTATATGGTAAGTCCAAGATACTATAACTGGTAAAAATAGACATTTGACATTTGACTTATTTAAAAAAAATCCACTATAATTCACCCTATGGTACCAGAGAAGATTTTTTTTAAAATACTGTGATGTTATGGTAAAGCAACTAAAATTACACATTTGATTGGTTAAAAAATAGTGGTGTAAATGTCTTCTAATAATATTTTGCATAAAAATGGAAAATAAAGGTAGTTTACTGTTGCATACAAATCATTTTTTTAATTTTTCGAGAAACCCTGTATACAAAATCAGCATTTTTCTCTTCGTGAATCATATTTTTTTACAAGCAAACAATTTTATGATGAATGACTTTTTTCGAAAAATAAAATTTTTGGTGCATTTGTTTTCTTGTAAACCCCATCCGTGAACAGTCTTTATGTTATTTTCATGTAAAATATGGTAAAGATGTTTTATTTTTTTAAGTTTGCTTTTAACTTTTAGTCTTACGATCCTAATTTTAATATTTAGGAGAATCTGAATGTCTAGGACTTATAATAAATATTAGGTAACAGGGTATACATGATTTAATTTATTAAAAAAATGTTATATTTCATAGTACAAAATATTTTAAATTGTAGACGGACTTGTCCACCCTAGGTATGCAGAGTTACCCAACCTATACCAAGTTTTTTTACTAAAAACGTTTACTTATATAAAAATGTTGCATATTTTTATTAAAGCAAAAGATTTTAGTAATAAACGCCGTTTTTGTTAGAGACCTATAACATGTTAATGACACTTTATATTATTCAATTTTGCTTAAGTGAGCGGAGCAGCCCGGACCTCCCCTTTACAATGAAGTACATAATGATAAGTTACAAAAAGAAAGTAATTTTTAATCTTTGGCCAATTTACGAAGGCTTAAAGCCTAAAGACTAACAAACCGTTGGTGTATCAAGCAAGATAAAAGGAGTTTGTTAACACGAGATTTAAGACCTTGAAGATTTCGAGGAGAAGAAAAGACCTTTGCAGGCAGCAAGTACCACATTCTAAAAACCCTAGAAATAAGAGAACAATTGAAGAGACCTGTCCAGTGGACCGTATAGGAATGCATAAGTGCGGCAGCGCAAATTTCTCTGTTGGGAGTTTTAAGTAGAGGGACGATACTGGACAATTTCTTGAAGCAAAAGCCGTGTATATGTATATATATAAAAAAAAACAATAAATCCCCTACTGCCCGACAATGGACAAGAAAAGGAAGTCTTCTAGTAAGTAAAGGATCATTAATAAGACGAATAGCTCTTTTCTAAATAAAATCAAATTAATTATTCCTCAGACATAAGATCAATATTTAGGATTAGATTTGGGATACATATAGAGTTTGTAAATAATTAGAAGGGGAAAAATACTTTTTGGCTAGAAAGAAAATTGGTATTGGAACTGGTATATTTTTCACACTCTTTTTTCTTTTTATTATTATTTTTTTGCTTAATTTACTTGTACCAAACTAATGTAGTATTCCGGTAGTATATCCTTATACCTTTTTCTCTTCTAAGATAAAAACATTAAATTTGGTATGTCGATCTTTAACATAGAACTTGATTTGGTTGATTAATTTACTTGTTTTCTTGTTATTTTTCCCGTATAATTTAAATAAAATACTAAAAGTATGGGTTTTTGTTTTGTATATTTTTGATTCCTAAAACTAAGTTAAACAAAAGTCTTATTGGGCTTGGCTTTCCTTGCTAGGGTGAGCAGCGATCCACTCCAAAGCTCTTACGATAGCAGCGGGTACTGGTGGGGGTGTATTTTCGTCAACTGGAGCTACTGGAAGATGAGCACCTTGGGGTTGGAATCTGTAAGGAAAATTAATAGAATTTTAAAAATAATAGGCCACATAAAACCCAAACGGGGACATTTGTTTTTTAAAAATAAGTTTACTTTTTGGCCAAGTTGCAGCGTTATATATATAAAATAATAAAACCAATATTTTAAAGATATGATATGCTATATTTTTATAATCATTTTAAAGCCTTTTTTAAAGTTATAAATATAATGTGCAAATAATAGTTTCTTACAAAGAAAAGGCTATTTATAAAAAAATTGTGCAAAAATATATCTTTAATTATAAAAATTACAATTTCTTTTTTATTTAAACGACAAAAAAATATTGATAACTTTAGAACCCAAAAACCTGTGTTTTTTAAATAAGTGTAATTACCATTTTACAAAGAAAAGCTGTGCTGAGTTTAAAATCTTAAAACATCAAATTTTTAAGTTAAAGCTTCTGGCAAACAGTGAGTGCGACGTCATAGCAGCGGGACATCAGCGCGTCAATGTCATATGAGCCCACGTCCGTGACACGTCAGGCGGGACGGTGACGTGACTCTAGACAAGGCTTCAAAGTATTAAAATGTGTCAATGCCGCGCTGCTGACCCGTCCCGCTCGTGGGTGCCGGAAGATTTTTACATAAGAAAAAACTAAAAAATGACAGCTACAATATACGATTTATTATTTTCTAAAGCGGCTTTTGTTGGGTTTAATTTACTTTAAGCTTTTAGGGTATTATTTTGAGGTATTACTTATTTAATTAATAATAAAGCAGGCCATTTTTTTAGTAATTTTAACATATTTATAAAAAACAGTGTATTACAAATTCTACGCCAGCGTATTCTAGCTTCTTGCCAAGGGAGTAAAAGTAATCATTTTGCCGGACTTTATGATTTTAATATATAAAAAGAACATATTTTTCATATTTTTTAAGTTAGGACGTAATAGGTAAGTAAAGTTGAAAAAAATAAGGAATCTTTTAAAAAATTACTTTCTCTTGGCAGCAACTTATTGATGATATTTACCCGTTTTCGTTGGCAACGTAGGAGAGTTGAATTGGGGTACCGTCGTCAGCGGTGTAGGAGAATGAACCTTGTACTTCTTCAGCTTCAACATCTTTTACACCAGCGTTTTTAAGGACACCTTGTTCTTGGACTCTGATTCCATTGCCAGTTTCATATGCGCTTTGGAATGAGCCATCTGGGCTAATATCTTGGGACTGACTTAGAATTGGGATAGGTTCTTGTAAGCTTGCAGCAGAGGCTACAGCTACGAAGGCGAATGCGAGAATCTAAATAAAAATAAATACATAAGTAGATTTAAGTTAACATACTGTTTAGTACAAAAACATTTTAAAACTTGGGATCCAATGCTTGTCATAACATTTTTGCAACACAAAAATTTTATTACTTTTATCGTGGATCACAAGCCTAAAAGTTTGAATCCACAATAAAAGTTTTTCAGTTATTTTTTTCCTGAGTCAAAAATTTCATGAAAAACTCATAGTGGATGCTACCTTAAGACTGTAAAAATGACTAATATGCAGGGTGTCCGAAAAGGTAAGGCCGTAAGTGATAGTAGTGAGCCAAAATAATGTTTTATAAAGAAAGTTCTATTGCGCTTTGTTAGGAAATTATTGTGGTTTAAAGTTAGAATAAAAAAACCTCATTGAATTCTAATTTTTAAACTGTTGACACAGTATTAATGATATTTGAGCAACTAGATAACCGTTTACTTATGCTTCTTTAAATTATTAAACGGTTGTTAAATAAGTCGGGATTATACAGGGCGCGGCGACTCTTTTTCATTTACTGTATGCAGTGTTTGTGTATATTAGAAAGTTCAAGGACTTTATAAACACCGTTTCTAATAACTTTACCATATTTTTATTATTTTCTAAAATAAGTTAAATTTTTTATTACATGTAAAATGTACTAGTACTTATGTCTATCTTAAAATGTAATATTATTAAAAAAGGTATAAGATATAGTTTTAAATAAAGTATACATTTTTTCGTTAAAATAAGATAAAGGGATCAAACGGTCAAATCAAAATATCAAATATGCCACATATCATTTCTTCGTATTTGCTAAAATACGCCTTTTTGTTATTGTTAACAAAGCTAATAATGTTTTCATATCTTTTAAAAATAGATAATGCCTCCAAAGTTTTCTTTATAGAACCTTAAGTTTGTACTTATAAGAAAACACAAACTACTAATAAGCGAGTTACAAAAAACAACTAACAAAATGGAAAAGAAAATCTTTTTCCGTTTTATTTAATTATTATTTACTAAAACTTGTAAATTAATTACCTGGCTATGGTATAATTAAAAAACAGTAATAATTATAAAAATGTGTTAAATTTTTATTTTTTAGTTAAAATAAAATTAGAAAAAACTATAAAATAATTATAGATTTATATTTTACTAAACTGAAAAAAGTTTCAAATCAATTTTTCTTTAAAAAATTTAAGTAAGCAAAAAGTTACCATAATAAACGTGTCTTTAAAGATGACTTTGTTTTAACTTATAAAATTATACTATATTTAAGACAATTATTGCTTTTTTTACTAATAATTTTGTTATTTTAATATAAGCTACTGAACATTGTAAAGCATTTTAAGTAAAAATAAAACTTGAATAATATAATACAAATGTAAAATAAACACTTACCATAAATTTCATTTTGGATAATATCGGAAGAACAGAAGCAAGTGAATAAGTATATAAAATATTCGAATTTATATAGTACTTTTTAACGATATTATTCTAATTCAAGTTTTTAAAAGGTTACAGAATCTTCTTTATTATTCAAGGTCTTGATAATAAAATTTGGCTTAAAATAGGTTGCTAACAGCCAAAGTAGATAACTGCTTAGGAAAACCATTACCTATACCGAAAATAGACATAGTTCTTGGATTAAAAAAACTTATTAAATATTAAAATTTTGTCAAAAATACTGTTTGCGTTAAGACAAAAGTTATTGGACCTAACAAACTTTTAAAAGGTATATTTTTCTTAAAATGTTATGCCTGAACTTTTTATTTAGAGATTAAAACTTTTTCAAAGGTTGCTTAAATTTTTTTCACTGTTTAACGCAGGTTTAACAATTCTTTTTTATAAAATAATTTATGTTCTGCAAATTAAATCTCTTTTAAAATAAACTAAAAGAACAAGCAGTTCTATTTTTAAATAAATACAATAATTCTTGTACCAACGGCCCATTAAAAATGTATGTTTTTTTTTGAAATTATGGGTAAAAAGTAAATATATACCCATGGACAAAAAAGCAGATTAACAAAATTTTGTTCAAATTTAATAGTAAATTACTTCTTGGTTTTTAGACCGATTTTAATTATCTTTTGCACTATGAGATAAAAATTAAATGTTTTGGCCAAAATTCTGAAACTTACCAATCTAACTTAAAATAAGGTGCTTTATGAAAAATATTAAAAAACATATTGCTATATTACAGATGGTTTTTGGGTGACGAAAAGTTATCATCTATAATTAAAAATTTACACCTTCCTTAACATTATTATTTTTTATTGTACAAAATAAACTAAACTATCAGCATGTTTGGTTAATTCGGTAGTTTTCTAATTAGTGATCGGATGATTATTATCACATATGATACTCAGGCTACGACAATAAGTATGATATGTTTATCTCAATTAGTTTTCAAAGTATTACCATCCAAATCTGAAAAATAATTTTTAATTATCCTTAGAAGCGTAATAAAGTTACATCCTCCCAACTTTCTTTATTTTTTAACCTCTAAAATAAATAAAAACACTGTGTTGTTGTGTAGATTCTGGTAGACTCCGTATCTTTCATGAGATTACAGTGTAGGACAAAAAATATTAATTTTAAAATGGAAAACCTTGTAAATTATGAAAAAACTATTATCTGTCCTTACACTCAGAAGTAGCGAAAAGTAGCAAGGTAATTGTCAGTACAAAAATTGGTTAAAAAAATGGTAAAAAAAATCGACAAAAGTAGCGAGACTTCGCGAGACTTTGCATCGGAAACACAACAATAGCTTTTATTGTTTTAATTCTTTTTCTTGTTTTTAGTATACTAGGCTAATAATAAACTTAGTAGATTTAATGTTGTATATTTATGTTTACATGGGTAAGAATAATATAAATAATTGCAAATTTTTGACAAAGCTAAAACACTTTTTATAATACTTAATTATTTATAGTTGTATGATTTTCATTCATTCTTAAAATACCTTTTCAAGTTTCTTATTAAACTAATAGAAGTCGTCAAATCACTTTATAATTTTGTGTATGTCGCAGGCAAATGGTTATTTTAGGCAAATTCCTTCTGCCTGGGCAAATGGTGTATTTCCATTTTTAAATGCCATTTGCCTAGGCAAATTCTATTTGCTTAAGCATTTCTTAGGCAAATGGAAATAGAAATATATAGTCTGCAAAACACACTGCACGCCTAATAATATGTTATCAAATATATAATTTGCCTAACAAGGACCACGGCAAATGCATTTACCTAGGCAAATAACTTTTTAATAAAAATTATTTTCATTTGCCTAGGCAGAAGCCATTTGCCTAAAATAACCATTTGCCTGTGACATGAACATGTAGTTTGAAGAATCATTTTTTAAATATACAGCATGAGCCATTAAAATTTCTAAGTTACTTTTTGGCCAAAATAATGGATTCCTATCCTTATAATACTTTGGTTAAGTTGTAGCTTCTTCGATTAAGATTATTATTTAATATGGGAATTGTACAAAAATTTGTAGGATTAAATGTTCTACAGAGAAAAGGCAAATTTTTGAACACACAATGGAATAATTTAACGTCGCAATTTTTTACCAGTGTATTGTATTTTAAAACCCCATTTTTTAACATTTTTTTAAAATGTATATCAGTTTTTTATTGTAAAAGAAAATACAAAGTTTAAAATAAAACGAAATAGTTTAATTTAATTATGAGGGTCGTAATATACGCTATATTGCAAAACTTTAGATTTGGATTGCCATAATTCCGAATTTAATAAAGATAAACTTATCGAACCTGATATTTAATTAGTAAACTTTTTAAAATATCTTTTAACTAGTAATATATTATACAGGGTGTTTTTTTTTAAATCATACTTTTTATCGTACCCTTTATATCTTAAGAGATAACAAAAACCTGACTACTGATTTGGAAACTGCGAAACCAAGTTAACCAACTAGTATTTATAATTATTAATTTTGTATCATTGTCTTTTTAAAAATGTATGTTTCATTATAGAATAAAGATACTGATATAAATAAAAAAGGAATGGTAGGACAAGTAAAAAATTTAGAATCAAATATATTGCTAAAAAAATACTCCCTCTCCATTAGGTCACAATGCAACATTTGGTTCTTACATGTATAATACCAAATCCATAAAAAAAAATTGCCATCCCAGGTATTAGATAATAATTTAAAAATACGCTTAAATGTTAATTTTTAAGTTGACAAATAACCGAAAAAAATTAAGATTGAATTTAAACAACATTTTTTTTTGTCTAGGAGTGAAAATAAATAATATTACGGCAGAGCAAAAAAAAAACACATTTTAAAAAATACTTTTAGATTATGACTGTGGAAATAATCAGGGCCGTCGAGAGTCGGGTCGGGCGCTGTAGTATAATAGTCAACAATTTCAAAAACGTAAAAAAGGAAAATAAAGCTTTTTAAAATATGTGCAATAGCTCATTCGATTCAAAATAATATCTGAAAAAATGTTTTTAAGTGCTTATTAGCACATAAAAAGAAGCAATTGTTATTGGCAAAAAAGGAAAAATAAAAAAGATTTTGTTAATATCTTAAAAAATAATAACATTTAAAAATTCCTAAAAAGAAAAACTTTCTATTAAAAAGACTTTTCGAAACTCTGTTATTTCTATAATTTTTCTAACGTTGAAAATCGGGATCTGCGAGGTCGTTACGGCATCGGCATAGGCGCTCCGCTCCGTCTATAAAAAGCCGGTACATTACTTTAAACAATTTTAGTATTTAATAACAATTTAAAATATTATGGCATAGTTAAAACACATAAACAAAAAAATACCCTAATAAAAAAATCTGCCGTTCTTTGTTTAAAGTCAATTTTTGTCGTTATGAATTACGGCATAAAAGTTTAAATAATTAATCTAAAAAATTTCGCTTTGTAAAGCTCTTCTTATTTAGGTATTTATAATAAAATTATGAAATCTTTTTAAGAATTTTTTAATTAAGAATTAATTATTTAATTAATTAGATTTTTTATCTTATATTTTGTTAATTTAAGAAAACCTAATTAACAATATAATAAACTTTTTTTTATAACTCTATTAAGTTATTAAATAAGAACAAAAAATCTATAGATCAATTATTTAAAGTTTAATGCCGTAATTTATAATGAGATAAATTTAAAAAAATACCTAATTAACAAAGAGGTAACCTTTGAAAAAATCGACATATTTTTTTTTAGCGATGTTTTTTCCGTTTAAGTGTCTAGAATTTGCTATGCCAGTTTTTTTTCTACTTTGTTATTAACAATCGCATTTTTTTATGCTACTAAGCCCTTATAAATATTTTTCTAGATCTCAAATCGAATAGGCTATCGCACATATCTTTAGGACTTTTAATTCTATTTTTTACTTTTTGAACTTGTTGACAAGACTATGATACAGAGAAAATTGCAAATCCCCACAATGGTAGTACTCCCATATAATTTTTTTGCCAGCCATGTACATTTAATTTACTGGCATTGCCAGCCAACTCTTTAATGGCAAGGCATTGACAGAAAGGTATCAAAAAGACACGAAAGTGGGCAATTGGCCGATATTTGACCACGTGTTGCAGATAATGTGTTGGCATCCGTCATTAATAAGTTATGATGAAAAAATGCGTTTAGGCTGATGGCATCCATCATTAATAAGTTATTAGCAAAAAGACACGAAAGTGGGCAATTGGCCGTTATTGGGCCATGTGTTGCAGATACTGTAATGGCATCCATCATTAATAAATTATGATGAAAAAATGCGTTTAGGATAATGGCATTTATCATTAAATAAGTATTGCAAGTTTTATAAGTTGAATGTCCCAAAAGTTAAATAACATATTTAAAATTTTGTAATCGAAAAAAATGGGAAAAAAGGCAGAAAAACTTGATCATTAAAAAAATACATAATATAAATTTTTATACAGTAACAATAAACCATAACAAATTAAAGGTATGTAATAAAATTTAAAAAAAAGTTAGTAAATCAAAAGAAAACACTTTAAAATAGTTAGTATTCAAGGGACACTTACACTCAATTGTCAGACCCAAAACATAAAGGGAGATATTTTAAAGGAGTTAAATGTCAAAAAAAAACTATTAAATATATATAATATTTTTTATTAACACGTCTTTAAAACGTTTAATAAGGCAACTCCCTAATTTCATATTATTTTTTTAAGTTACTACAAACTTAAAAGGGTTTAAACAAATGTTTACAGCTCCTAACAGTTTACTTGAATAACTCACCTTCTCGACTAGCCATCACCAATTAACACACACTAATTAGGTAATGAATACACCCAATTATGTCTATTAAAAAACTCTTCTCTCTCAAAACAAACAAAGAAAAGCAATTTTTCTTCATCTGTCAAAATCGTCAAATCTTGTATTTCGGCTAAGCGGGAAATTTGAATTTGTCACCTTCGGTCGAAATTAACCTAGCTAATTTTACCATCATTTTATTTTCATTCTCTCAAAAATACATAAAAACATTTCGTTTGACCTAATTTTTATTTGCATGATTTGTAACAATAAAATGTTATGAAAAAACCATTTCCTTTAAATTATGTAAAAAATATAAAATAATGTTGTTTAGCTGCCATTATAAATAAAACAGATCAAAAAAATTGCTCTAATGTTGGTTAAATACCAATGTTAATAACGTGGTTTGAAAAGTATGAATATGCGTTGACGGTTTGCCTTCAAAAATCCAATATTTATTTACCTGCAACAAAAAGGCATCCTTTATTTAATCAGGATTGGTATGCAGCCATTTTTATATGCTTGCCGGCAATTCGCCTGCATGTAAAATTTATTGGAAATTCAGTGTTTATTTAGTGTTGACTTTTTAATGCGTATTAGATATTGGCATAATATTGCCACCAATTGGCAATGTTTTACCATCAATGCCAATATGAAAAATGTATATTTCCGGCAAATAGTGTTTGCTGGGTTAATTTATATTAAGAAAAGATGCCGTCTGGATGTGCCGTCGGAAAGTCATGAAAATAATCAATTTTAACGTCATTGTACCTAAAATATTAAATTAAGAAACATTATTTCTGTGGTAAGATGGCAAAACCCGATATGACACTTTTTAAGACGCATCAGAGTTAAAAAGATCTCCCTCAACATTTAACTAAAAGTGACATATTGGGTTTTGCCATCTTACAACAGATTTATTCTATTTCTTAATTATTTAAAATACACGATATATAATAAGGGTACTTAATAGGTCTGTTAGTTGTGTTTAAGTTTATGCTACTGAATAAAAAGAAAAAGGAATTGATCATGCCATTTTAAAGAATATAATCTGACCTTTTATGGTTTAATTAATAAAATTCCAATTAATTTATTCACACAACGTTTCGAGGAGGACTATCTTCTTTTTAGTCAATGATAGTTCCGTATTCTTTTATTATTACTACTGAATCATTTTCTACCACATTTACATAAACTTAAATACTGTTGAACGATGCACGATAAGCGCCAAAAAAGCCATACTTGGGAATATTTAGCCTTAATTCTTAAAAAAGATTTAAATATGAAATACACAAAACAAAATGCAGCCGGCAGTATTGCCATTGATACCCAGGGATGTAATATATGGTTTCCATGTATTTTTGTTGCCTAAAGCAGGCAGTACTCTGTCGCGAAAAGTTTTGAAAAGCATATAACTAATTGGAGTCCGGACACCATCGCGGATCGAAACACTAAGGAATAAAAAGGAACGAAAGGGAATCGCGAATTTTTTCGAGGTTCCGCAGCCAACTCACCATTCAGCAAAATGTTTACAAACACGCACGATGTATATAAAGTATTAATGAGAGAGAGCAATAATGTAACTATCAAAACTTAGTGCATCTTAAATAATTAAAAACGTTTAACAAGAACTGTGATCGAATTTTAAGTTTTAACACTGTCAGGTTCATACCTGTTCTTAGACGGGCTTCGAGTGGGGTTATATTTTATGGCTTATTAACCGTTTAAAAGCCCTTAAACATTTGCTTTTTTACGCAACAAAAAACGTATTACCGGTACAATTTTGCGCGGAATTGCGCGCTAATGTGCGATGATTCAATTATTTTTCCATTCCGTTGCCGCCTGCTTTAATAGGAACCGTATTCAGAATTAAACTTAGGTAAAATTTTATCCTTACTTAAAAAACTGACAAGAAGGTACATGTTTTATGACTTTGATAATTTTATGACATATGACTGCTTTCGGCAAATTAAAAGGTCGAAAAAAGTTTTTAGCTAATGGTCAAATTTTGATCACGGATTAGTAATAAAAAGGCGAAAATGCATCTTAAATTATACAGAGTGTCCACTAACTCTACCGACAAACTTTAGGAAGGGATTTTACAATAAGAGATCAGAACAAAACTACACACAACGCCAAAGCCTTGGACCCCCTGTATATCTTGGTTATAAAGAATCCTACATGTTTTTTAGTATCAGATAAATCTATTCTTTTATTTACGAAATAAAAAAGATCACATACTTATTTGGAGATAGGAGTTTTTGTGGTTTTCGCGAAGATTTGAAATTGTTATGTTACTTTTATTTAGTTTATATGCATTTTTAAATACGCAAAGTTTACATTGGTTTTAACTAAAAATGCCAGGACGTGAAATTTTTGTTTATAACAGAGCAAAAATAATTGCTCTGCCTGAATCTGGATTTTCCAATCACCATATTTCAGCCAGTTTAAATATTCCAAGATCTTCTGTGAGTCAAATCATCAACAGGTATCAAAAAACTGAAAATGTGAAAAGATTGCTTCGTAGTGGACGGTCACGTCTACCGAAAGGGAGGACAGATATGTTATCCAATTTACCTGCCGAAATCGGAACGCAACGGCCCCAGCCATTAGAGATTATTTCCAACGTACGTTCAAGCGCGTAATTTCCACCAATACCATTCCCAGAAGACTTCACAGCGCAAATTTACGGGCTAGAAGATTTTTAAGGGTACCTCTTTTACTGCCTCGATACCGTGCTGCCCGCTCCCAGTGGGCGAGAAACCATAGGGAATAGCTTTTAGCTCAGTAGAAAAGAGCCCTTTTCTCTGACGAATCAAAATTCGGTCTGGTCAGTGATGACCATCGTCAAAGGGCATGGAGAAAGCCAGGGCGTCAGTTAAGACTCCACTATCCTCGTGAAGTCGTTCCTCATCAAGGAGAAACAGTAATGTTCTGGGGGAACCGTCGAACCCCATTAATTCGCATACAACAAAATATGACTAGCGAAATTTACATGCAAAATGTAATTAGACCAATTGTCATTCCCCTCCTCCATGAAACTGGAGAGAATTTCATTTTCATGGATGATAACGCCAGACCACATCGAGGCAGAAGAGTTCAGGAGCTTCTTAATGCTGAAGAAGTTAACAGATTAGAGTGGCCAGCTAATTCCCCAGACATGAACATTAAATTACAATTGAGAATATGTGGGATATTGTTTCCAGAGCTATCCACAATCGCAATCTACCACCTAGAACCGAGGAGGTAGCCGCCGTAGAAGAATGGACCGCATATCGCAGGAATTAATTAATAATTTAATTACTTCCATGCCCAGACGTGTAAACTCATTACTTAGAAGTAGGGGAGGGCTACAGAGTATTAACAGTATTTTCTTTTTGTATTGTCATACAGGTAATTTTTGTTGCAATAAACGTTATTTATAAATTAACACTGTTTTTATTTTTTTGGTATTTCTTTTATTTTGGCCACATACATAAACTCAAAATATTTTTTCAACTAAATTAAAATCAACATGGATAACACTTTGAATAAGTCCTTTTAATTTTTTTCTAAATAAATTAGAAGTATTAAAATGCTAGGGGGTCCAAGACTTTTGGAGTTGTGTGTACTTATAATCATATGTCCTAAACGTCTTAGATGTTAAATATGTAAAAAAATATCGGAATTTTTTACAATAACTTGTATACCAATTTATTTTATTTTTTAAATGCAAAAAACGGTTCCTATTCTTTAAAAAAAAATAAATAAATTTACCAGTTCTGCCCATAAGAAGTTTAGGAGAACTATTAAAAAATGATACTTCACTACATTTGCTAAAAATATCAATCTTATTTTAACCCGTGCCGAAAAAAATAAATAATAAAAATAATATTAATAAATGTAGAATTGGACAGATGATCATGTCAAGAAATGGTTAGTCTTTACTTACGCAAAAACCGTAGATCGAATAAAATAAATGTAAAGCAATTAAATTTATTTTAAATTAAACGGGAATTTAAAAATATATTTTTATTTTTTTAAACAAGCAGTAAAGAACCATTTTTTCTAAGAAAAAATGTTTACTTTTAAGCGATTATGGACGACACTGCTAGTAGATTTTTTTAATTTTATTTATGTCAAAAATGTCTTTTAATACATGAGACTCGTTTTCTACATTTTTTTTAAATATCCAATTGGTAATAGTTATTATAATAATAATAATAATAATAAAAATAAATAAATCACATCCCGTATTTTAAGAACTAAGACGTTTATGACACCCTGTACAACTTGCTCTTTTAGTGACGTTAAAAGTTTATGACAATATGCGCACATTTTTTAAGAAACTAGAGTGATTACGTCAAATTTTGCCGAAGTTAAATTATAACAATTCACCATCCTGTCAAGAAACAATAATGAACGAAATAAATTGTTTAAAAAAAATAGAGAATACTCAATAATTAAGCAATATAATTTTATTTCTTTTACCTAAAAATAATAAATAATACTAATAATAAAACACGTACTTTTTACTAATTTAGTTGGCGTACAATTAGTTTAAAAAACGATTTGTGTTTTATGGATCATTTTATTATCGCTTGTTTCGAAGAATTACAGAATAATGAATGGTAAATTAATGTAGCTGTATTTTTTTACATTTAGTCTACTACAATAGTTTAGTTAATATCATAAATTTTAATTAGCCTTTAAAACATATTCAAAGTAATATAAAACAAAAATTCATTTCTATCCTAAAAGTCGCTATTGCCATATGGCAATGCTAGGACTTTCATCTACTACAATCTTTAGATATGGTCAAAACTATTTTTTTAATACTATGAATTTATTTATATAAAAAAAATAAATATCATAAATTTTAATTAGCCTTTAAAACATATTTAAAGTAATATAAAACAAAAATTCATTTCTACCTAAAAGTCGCTATTGCCATATGGCAATGCTAGGACTTTCATCTACTACATTCTTTAGATATGGTCAAAAATATTTTTTTAATACTATAAATTTATTTATATAAAAAAATATATAAATATCATAAATTTTAATTAGCCTTGCAACATATTCAAAGTAATATAAAACAAAAATTCATTTCTATCCTAAAAGTCGCTATTGCCATATGGCAATGCTAGGACTTCATCTACTACATTCTTTAGATATGGTCAAAACTATTTTTTTAATACTATGAATTTATTTATATATAAAAAAATATAAATATCATAAATTTTAATTAGCCTTTAAAACATATTTAAAGTAATATAAAACAAAAATTCATTTCTACCTAAAAGTCGCTATTGCCATATGGCAATGCTAGGACTTTCATCTACTACATTCTTTAGATATGGTCACAACTATTTTTTTTTAATACTATGAATTTATTTATATTAAAAAATATAAAAATATTTTAGTAGTAGGATGTATGGTCGGACAATATTATTATAATTAAGTTCAAATGGAATCGAACCCCCAAATCCAGTAAAGCAATTATTTCAATCTAAATAAATTCCAGGCGATTTAAGTTCGGAAAGGGAAAGAGGGGTGGAGTTAGGTGAGAAATACGGTTTTTCTTGATTTCCGGTAAAACTGCAAGTCCAATGAAAAAAAAAAAAAAAAAAAAAATTGGCAAAGTTTTAGGCAATAAAAAGATCTACAATTTTTGTATTAACGATCTCTTTACATAACCTCAAAATTTATGTGAAAAATTCAAATATCTAAGTTTTTGGTTTTTATTTTTACCTTTTACAAAAAATAAATTATTTTTACAAAATTTGGTGAAAACGTACCCTTGCATGTCCCAAATACACTGAAATTTTTTGGTTTAGTTTTTCAAATTATTTTGACTAAATAAAAATATATATATATATATATATATATATATATAGAAGGATAAAACCCATTTAAAAATGTAGAGAAAATAACAAAAATAAAAGGACAAATAATTACAGGTTATTTGAGATCCGGAAGTGGAAATCACCAGTTCTATGGAAATTAATTTTCTTAGAAATGTTACCGTGGTAATGTAATTTTTTACACCATTGAAAAGTAGAGGTTTTAACAAACAAAAGGCCTATCGACTTTTAAAAAAGCCGATATTTTGACACGTGAATTTTGGACATACCAAGGTAAGTTCTCACCAAATTTTGTATTTTTTTCTTTTTTATTTTATAAAAATAAAGATCAAAAACCAAAAACTTAGTTATTTAAAATTTTCAAATAAATTTTATGATTATGTAAAAAAGTGTAAATACAAAAGTTGTAGACCTTTTTACTACCTAGGTACAACATTGCCATTATTTTTTTTGTTGGTAGGACTTGTTGGAAAGTCATTGTGGTTTTGCCGAAAATTGATAAAAATAATTTTTCTCCTTAAACTGCCCCTCCCTTCCCCCTTCCCGACCTCAGATCGCCTAAAATTTATTTTTCCTTTTATTTTCTTTATATTTTTTACCTTTTACAATGACTTTCATCCTACTATAATTTTTTTGTTTCCAAAACTATCTACCTGGCCTAGTAAGTCACTATTTATTTTCTTCTTTCTTTCATTTGAAATTCTTCAAAAAGAAACTTACCCCACGGACGAGAGTATAGTAAAGTGTCGTATAGCATTACTAGTCTAGTCGAGATGTAGATTTCTTAGGAAAAGTAGTCACAAGTCTCCTAAAAATATGGTTGATGACTTAAACGATCCAGAATTGCATCTAGAAAAAGATGTATTTTAGTTTTAGCAGCTAATAATAAAAGTTTTATCAACATTATTTACCTATAAATTATTAGTATTTTGCGGGTTTTAGTTGTCATAAAAGGCGGTAAAAAGTTTAAATAATAAATCTACCGGGTTTCTACATGATCACATTCCGGCTGTAATTCTTTTTAAACTAACCAAAAGTCATTAGTAAGTGTATATAGTAGGCTCTTATGACTACCGCTTTCACCGTAGATGACTGAAATTTCTGATTTTTTCAATGGACACTCTGTAATATATCGAATTCTCCAAATAATTTTTAGTTGGAATACATTATCTTTAAAGCCGATTTTGGTCAAATTTTATTTTTAAATTAATTTTTTATTTTTTATCTAGAGTGCCATGATCCTTATAAAATTACTCCTCATATTTTACTTACTTTCAGAAAAATACGAAATCGATTTTACCTTTTTAAACTTTTTTACTAGAAGGCTCTAAACTTATTTTAGTTTTTACTCTAGCTAAAAAACAAAATAGAACCATACCACTTTTAAAATATTTCTAAATGCAGTTTTTGTAAAACTGTTTTGTAAAAATGTAAAACACTACGACACTTTATTTGCTTTTAAAAAAGATCATTTATTATGTAGGTAAATGATCTTCTTGATACTAAATTGGCGGACGTCGTAATTTATCGTAGGTGCCATGAAAACAGAAACTAATAGAATATGTTGTAAAAACAATTGCTTGTGTTCCGCTAAAAGTTAAAAAAATTAAAACATTAGTTTGTGTTCATGTATCTTCTATAATGTTAATGTACCTAATGCAGCTAGGCAAAGGGTTTAGGTTTATTATTTTAGTAAGGGTAGAGGGCGAGCTGACGCGCCTCCGTCCCCCGGGGAGCTTATTATCTTAAAATCTCCGACGTCAGCGAAAGGCATCTTACGGAACTCCATATTTAGTGCGTGGCCATTAGTATTGATCTGTCACTTGTAAAATGCCACATGCCAAATGTCACTTGTCAAATGTCAATAGGAATCTTAAGCGACGCCATATTTAGGCAGCAAATATTTAGGGTGAGACGTGGGCGCAGACCCCTGGCGTACCAAAACACATTTTTGGCATAAAAGAAAAAACAATATAACCAGTATCGTTCATAAGGGGTTTAGGGTAAATATTTTTTAATAAAAAAAATGGTACGCCACTGCCTATTAAAAAAAAATCCCATTATGTTTGAAACAAATTTAATCTCTTGACTTTATTTTATAAAAACCATTACTCAGCATGATGTATGGAAAATATCAATTCTACAGTGAAAAATTTACCTTCGATATTTTATTCTTTAATTACATAGAGATTTGACCATGCCGAGAAATAGTTTTTCTTTATTTACGCGAAAACCGTGATCAAGAAATCAAATTTGTTCCAAAGTTAAGGGGAATTTGAAAAATTATTTTTATTTTTAAAAATGCAGTGCCGTACTATTTTTTTAATAATAAATATTTACCCTAAACCCTCATGGACAATACTGGTAATAATTATTTTTTTATCTTTGGACAAACCACGAAGGCTAAAAGCCTAAATACTAACGTACCGTGGGTGTCTTAAGCGAGGTAAGAGGGAGTTTGTTGACACGGGACTTAAAAACTTAAAGATTTGGGGGGAAGGAAAGACCTCCGCGGGCAGCAGGTTCCACAATTCAGAAACTCTAGGGATAAAAGAACGAACAAAGTGGGAAGTTCGGGGCCTATCCAGTTATACCGTATAGGGATGCATACGCGCGGAACCACGTGTCACTCTGTTGAGAACCGTGAGTGGAGGAACTATACTGGACAATTCTTCAGAGCAGAAGCCATGGAAGTACCTATAAAAAAGCGATAAGTCCCCCACAGCCCGACGATGGGCAAGAGAGGGAAGCTTTTCAGTATGTGAAGGATTATTAATGAGACGAATAGCTCTTCTCTGAATAGAATCAAGAATGCTTAGGGTTGGTGGGGACGCCATGCCCCAGATATGAGAACAATATCCAAGGGAGGTCGGATTTGGGACACATACGTATAAAGTGTATAAATTAGAAGCGGAAAAATACGTTTTGGATCGAAAGAGAAATCCAAGCTTTTTTGAAGTTGCCGTGGCTATAGATACAATGTGTTTATGCCAGTTAAGGTTACTTTCAAATGTGACGCCCTCAAGATTGAAGGTGTCTTTGTTCTGGAAAACTTGGTCGCTCATAAGAAAGTATTTGATGACTCTTTTCGCGACAAGGAACATGATTGTGTTTTGGATGCATTAAAATGGACGAGATTTTTGGTGCCCCAGTCCAATATTAAATTAACAATTAATAATTTTTTTCTTGTATGTTTTTAAAATATCTAAATAAGTATAAATTTTTATTATAAAAGAACAATAATTTTTAAATATTTTTAAAACCCTGGAATAAGATGTTTAAGACAAATTGTTATATGAAGTTTTTTTATATTTTTTAGTGTAGAATAAGCCCTTAAAGTGTGTCAGCTAAGTTGTGAAACACCCGTTATATCACTTTGTTGTACTGGTATTAGAATTTTATCATAATTTTGTGGCCAAACCAATGCCATTTAATTTATCTGAAATTCGTTTTAATCATTAAAACTGTTGAATTTAAGAAGCTGTACAGGGTGTCCCATTTTGGTTGTCCCATATGGGAAACTTGGAAACCATAAGAGATATTAAAAATCTGGTACCCCATCCTCGAGCTCTTTTTGGAGAAAACATTTATGGTATAAACAGATCATCGCTATCGCGAAGCGTTTCAGAGATACAGGGTGATTCTCGATTTTTTCACTTTTTGAAAAGTCCCTGTAGCTTTGTTGTTATTACAGATACGAGAAAACTAATTGCACATTATAAAAACACTTTTTTCCGTAGAATCCAGTGGCGTAGCCAAAAATTTTTTTGAGCTGTCATTTTTGACATATGACCCAAACATGTTTTTTTTATTAGGGACACCCTATAAATGATTAGGTAATTAAATTGCTTGTTTTTTTTTGATTAAAATAATATATCACAGTAGGTGGTTTAATAAATTTTTTACGTCAAATATTGGAAAAATTATGATTTTAAAGACGCATTTTTTTATTTTAAAATTTAAAAATTTCCTACCACTTTATTTATAAATATATCAGTATGAAATTTTGGTAAATAATATATATGATGTAGAAGATTATTAATACGCATAATAAAATGATACACGGTGTCTCAAAAATTAAAATAATTTTTTTTTAATTTAAAAATTTCCTACAATTTAATTTATGAAAATAAAGGGATGAAATTTTGGTATTTGATAAATGTGATGGTGAGAAATATTATTATACATAAAAAAATGATACAGGGTGTCTCAAAAATTAAAATGATTTTTTTATTTTTAACTTTAAAAATTTCCTACAATTTTATTTATAAATATATAAGGATGAAATTATGGTGGATAATATATATGACAAGGAAGAATATTATTATATATATAAATATATAAATGAAACAGTGTGTCCCAAAAAATTAAAAATAATTATTTTTATGTTTAAATTTAAAAATTCATAGCTTCCTTATTTATGAATTTGAAGCAAAAAATTTTGGTACTGTATTAGTATGATAATGTTGTATAAAAAATAAAAATCAAAGTTATACAGGGTGTATCAAAAATTTTTCGTTTTTTTTTGGACTTTCAATTTTTTTTTTTTTTGGTTTTTTTGCTCTATTGGTAAAGTTGACATGGAGAATTCATAAAAAATAAAAAAAATAAAAAAATCAAAAATAAAAAAAAAACTTGAGAAATTTTTAAGTTTAATTAATATAACTTGTTTATTATTGTTGTTGTAAACTAATTTTTTGTTTTTTTCTACGGAAATGTCTCCTGAGCTAAGGGATGACAGATTCCTTTTTAAACAAAAATATAAAACAATTTAAAAACAGATAGAAGCCGCAATGCGTCTTTAAAATCATAATTTTTCCAATATTTGACGTAAAAAATGTATTAAACCACCTACTATGATATATTACTTTAATGAGAAAAAAACAAGCAATTTAATTACTTAATCATTTATAGGGTGTCCCTAATAAAAAAAACATGTTTGGGTCATATGTCAATAATGACAGCTCAAAAATTTTTTGGCTACGCCACTGGATTCTACGGAAAAAAGAGTCTGTATAATGTGCAATTAGTTTGCTCGTATCTGTAATAACAAGAAAGCTACAGGACCTTTTCAAAAAGTGAAAAAATCGAGAATCACCCTGTATCTCTGAAATGCTTCGCGATAGCGATGATCTGTTTTTACCATAAATGTTTTCTTCAAAAAGAGCTCGAGGTTGGGGTATCGGATTTTTAATATCTCTTATGGTTTCCAAGTTTCCCATAAGGGACAACCAAAATGGGACACCTTGTACACTAAAACTAAACCTACTTACGTTAATCAAAAGCTTCTTACTTAACAATAACAATTGATAATATATACAGGGTGAGTTTTTTCGATGTTTAGTTCAGTTATCTCGAAAACGGCTGCGCTGCAGCTACAGACACAGTTAAATATGAAAAGAATTGTAGTTTTTGAGCTTAGTTTAAATCACTTTGCCAAAAAAATCATAGCTTATTAGATATTTTGAAATTTTTTTTTTATTATCGAAATATTGTTTTGGGTGACAAAAAGAAAATACCGTAAAGATTTGAGCCCTTAATATTAATATTTAGAGGTCCCTCTCGATCAATTTTGTACGGTAGTATTCTTTAAATACAATCAAAAGTTATGAGAAAGCGATAAAACAAAACGTTGCTACGGCGACAAAAGAGCTTACTCTACTGTCATGTTACCACTTCTACTTGCGAATGAGCATAAAAAAGAGACAAACCCCTTTAATTGCGTGTGTAAGTTTCCGTTTAAGATAAATGCCGGTATTCCGTATTAGGAATACTATTCCATATTTAATCACTTTTCTCTACTGATGTTTCGTTAAAAGTTTAAAACTTTTGTGTTTTTTTATTTAAAGTATATCTTGTTATATATTAATAAAAAGCTTATAAATAGCCCTTCTTATAAATGTCATACCCAACTACGGTGTCTATTTAAAAAATGCAAGTTTTGTCGTAGCTCAAAACCGCAGTACTACATTTAATATCTGATTTTACTTTCCAATTAGGAAGATAATTATCTACCAGGTAGAGATGTATTAAATAATTTCGGCATGTAAACAAAGTGACACATCCGTGACAACATTTAACCATCTCTTTAGCTGCAGCAGATTTTAAAATCCCTGTACTAAACATCGAAAAACTTACCCTGTAGAACAAAATATGTTTAACAACAAAATATATTTTTTTATTCTGTGAATTTTTAACATTTCATTAAATTTGTTTTGGTAACGCAGTAAAGCATATTTTAATTTATATAGCATCAGCTAAGTTTATCGGTTCACTGGCAATGCGTGAAAAAAAAACGGTCTAATGCGTGTGAAATACTAATAGGTAAAGATTAAATAAATAATTTTGGAATGTAAACAACGTGACACATCCCACAAAGCGTCGATATGTGCACAAAAATGCCAATTTTTTTACCATCTTAAATGTCTAATATGTTTAACAATGTGTTAAATGTCTAATAATATTTCAGTATGGCTTTCTGTATTAGTGTAGCATTATGATGGAACAAAAGACCTCCGTCGGCAGCAGATTCCACATTCTAAAAACTCTAAGGATAAAAACGAACAAAGTGGAAAAGTCAGGGCCTGTCGAGTTGGACCGTAGGTGACTGGAAAAATTAATCTAGACAATGCTTCAGAGCAAAAGCCACCTACAAAAAAGCGATAAATTTTCCACAGCCCGACGATGGTCGAGAAAAAGAAATAAGTTCTGTAAGTAAAGGATCATTAATGAGGCGAACAGCTCTTTTTTAAATGGAATCAAAGATGCTAAGGGTCGGGGTCGGATTCGTGACATATAATAAGTGTATAAAATAAAACGAGAAAATGCTTTTGGGCTCGAAAGGAAAATCCAAGCCTTTTTTGAAGCTGCAGTGGCTATAGATACAATATCTTTAGGCCAGTTAGGGTTATTCATAAATTTCATGGCCACAAAATTAAAGGTGCCTTTGTTTTGCAAAACTTGGCCGCTCATAATTAAGGGTGAGTATTTAATGGCTTGTTTCGTGACACGAAACATAATTGTGTTTTGGATGCATTAAAATGGACGAGACTTTTGGCGCCAAATCCAATATTAAATTGAGGTCCTGTGAAAGAGATACTGCATAGCTTTGCGTTTGCTTTCCAAATCAGGTTTAAAGATTGATTAAGGAACCCGAAAACTGGAGTTAAGGGTACTATTGTCGGCAGAACTATGAAAGTTGTGGACTAGAGAAGGTCGTTGATGTAAAGAAGAAACAATGTTGGTGCCAGTACTAAGTCGTGAGGCTTATAAGCATTTACTTGGTAAAAGCTTAAAGAGTGGCTATCCACAATAACTGATATACGTCGATCAGAAAGATAACCAAATAGCCAAAAACAGAGTTTTGATATAAAACCATAGGAGAGAAGTTTATTGAGGAGCGCCTTATGTCAGACCTGGTTAAAATCTTTGAATATATCAAGATCTTTTGTGGCAAAATAAAATTTGGGGCAGGCCTACCCCAGGAAAATGTGATGCATTGTTGCTTTTTGGATGAAGTAACTATTTTTTTTTGTTTTGCTCTTCAAAAATTTTTAGAGGACAAAATTAATTAATTGAGAGTTTTGTATTCCCATTATAAATCTCACGTGAAATTAGATAGGGAAGGAGGGGGTTAAACAAAATCTTACCCAATCTCACCAAGGGTGGGGGGTCCAAAATATGAAAAAAACACCTCACGTAATTTATGGACGCCTCCTAATTTTGCGGTTGGTGAATTGAAAATTAAACTTGAAATGGCGTGCAAAAATAAATCAGGGTCATGCACCTCTACGGTAATTTCGATACCAACTGCAGTGATCATATTACACGCTTCAACACGTTTAAGAGGTCGCTGCTAAAGCGGGAAATTCAAAAATTATGCAGTGTGTCATTTTACCTGAATATTCCATATAAGGCAAGTTTCTTCTACTTCTAATATCCTCTAATATCCGTTTTTACTTTTTGTAACTTACAAGATAACGATAACAATATCTCGCCCTTTAAGGTGGGTGGACCATGGAAGGCCATGCTCCTTTGAAGGCCAACTATAAAAAAGTCATAGTTATTGATATATGATAAGAAATTCCTAAGCTACATCAAACCTAAGGACACAGACGCAGCGGCGAGTCGCTGCCTGCCGTGGCACTTTTGCTAATGCGGACACTTATTGCTTCTTGGAGGTCGGTCGTCGACGTTAAAATTGTAATTCGCAGACACAGCAAATGGTATTTTTTATGCAAACAACCCATTACTATCCCATTTTTATACTGTTAATTATTGTCATAAAAAGACACGTTCCGGTACCGTATAAAAAAATCGATTTCTATTAAAATATCAAATAATATCTGTAATGTTCCTATAAAGGCCGGTGGTTCCTTCTAAGGCCAATCAAAATTTTACGATTGGCCTTACTAAGGTACATAGGCCTTGCTGGGAGCCTTAACAAACTTTCTTATATTTTGTTTTTTAATCTTAGGACAAGACTGACTATAGGCTATTGTAGGTTCGAAATAATTAGAGTACTCAGTATGCAGTGCCTATTATTTTTATAAATACAAAAAAATATCATGGAGGATAATTGTCAATGGTCGCTTTGGCTTTTAGGAACATCATGCCTTACAAAGGACGGACCTATAAGAAGGCCAATATAGGTGTTTTTATTATTATTATAATTTCCTTCTAAAACGCATTGGCAACATATAACTTCTTACTATAATTTTTAAACAATTTCCATAAGTATATTCTTAGTTATACGATGGTGTTTAAGAAATGTTCGTTGGGTGTTTAAAAGAAGTATATATTAAGTTAGGGATTTAAAGTTTCTCTTAAATAAAAGAGCTATTTATGTAGTATTAGTAAAAGCAAATTTCTTAATTATTACTACTCTAGTTTTAAGTTGAATGACTGATTTATAATATTGGCCTTACAGGTAGCCCCGTTCCTTGCAAAGTCATCTGGAAGAGCTTAAGAAAAGTTAATTTTAATGAATGGTGGTTACATCTAGAATAAAGAAAGTAAATGTTATGTTACACCATACAACGAAGCGTTATTAAATAATTTTCTTCTTTCATTTATTCCCTAAAAAAACTGAGAAAAACTGTTTATTCGTTAGAGTGGCCTTTCATGGTCCACCCACCCTATGTTAAAAACTAGGAAGGCTATGAAAAAACTTTTAATGTCATCCAGGGGCTGTCATATCAACTTTTCTAGGGAGGGGCCACAGGCCGAGAAAAAGTGCGTGAAGCGGCAGAAAATGAAGGTGGGAAATTAAAATTCCACATCATCAATAAGTGCCCATATTTGCCATAAGGTATGTATAAAATATTTGGTTACAAAGGAAATGGCATTATGGGGGGCATGGCCCCCATGCCCTCTTCCCTATGACCGCCCCTGGTGTCATCTTCCGTTTCATCAAAAAGTAGCGACAGTTCGCGAAAACCGCATGTCTCTATCTCTTATTATGACCAAAATACCCTGTACACCCATTAAAATATAAAATTGGTAGGTAGTATCAGTAAATCTTACGTAATTTAATTAGTTGCAATGCATATTATGTGCATTATTGAGTATTTACCAAATCGCCTAAAGACAACAAATGTGCATTAAAAATTCTATTTGGTTAGTACTTAAAGAACAGAAGCTATTTAATATGATCCGTGTAACCCATTTGATGTAAAATTTAATACAAAAACCCGAATGGAAAAGAAGATTTTAACCTTTAAAAAAATAAAGACTGATGAAATTTCTTCATTTGGGATTATATAAATGGCAACATATGCAATTTTTAATCACTTGCTTGTATTCTCCTGGTAGAAAGCAATATTCATAATGAAATCATTTGTAAGTAATAATTTTAATTACTCGACATATACGGTTAATAAATTTTATTGTTTATTGGGATTTTGATGGCTTATAATTAAGTAATATACATATAATAATTTGTTTGAAAAGAATATATATTTGTTTTAAAAAGTTTTTGAAGTTATATTTTATAAAAATGGGTATGCGACTAAAAAATGGCAGATTTGTTTAAAAAGAAGCAAGCGATAAAATTAATAAAGCTGTAAAGAGTAAAGTAGTACTGGTTATCTCAACTTTTTCACAGTTGAAGTAGGAAGTACTGGTTTTCTTAACTTTTTCACAATTGAAGCGTTAACTTGGTTGATTTTATAAACCAGTTAGATTAACATCTTTGCTTAAAATTACTTTACAACCAATAGGCTCGCCGCAGAGCTAGCTCATTCTGCTGCCAGCCACGCGTGGTAGGTTTGTGTTCGCCGCACAGATTTCGTGGGTCTTGTGCAGCATGGATTTCTTTTTAAAATTCTGTAATATGGTTGATCCCGAACGCTTAATCCAACTTTTGCGGAAAAATCCCGTTTTGAATGATTTAAGTCATCTGGATTACATACAAGCTAAAGTTAGAGGATCAAATATCGGATTCTAAATTAAGAACAATGCCGGCCTACACCACACCACAAAAAAAAGGAATTAAATTAAAAAAATATTTTAAGAAAGTTGGTCGTTAAATTGAAGTGAGTACCTTTTTTTGGTCTTCAAATATTTTTGAAGGCTGTATATTAAAATGTTTGAAGAAAAGTCGTCGTTTAAAGTGAGGATTTTTTTACTGCCTTTAAACCGCCGAAGCGTAAATCCGGACTGATCCAAAAGGATTTCACCAAGCGACGCCATGCTGCGAAGTACTAACGTGGGTCTGTATTGGGTCCAATATGCGGTAAATTTATTAAAAACGTGAACGTGGGAAGGATGGGTTGGGCGTGGGCTACGTATGTGTTGTGCGCGGGCTGGCTTCAATTTGCGGCGGGCCTTACCGTTAATATTCGAATTTAAAAAATAATTGTTTTAAATGCAGGATTTAAAATCTACTTTTTGTAAATAGCTTTTTACAAAATTTTGAATATAGTATCCCTAATAAAATTATTTTCCCTAATAAAATTATTTTAGATGTTTTTGTTTAATTAAAAAGGGTTTTAGGGAGGGTTTCCTTGTTAGTATTTTGTCAACATTTTTTAAATGGTATACAAGAGTGTTTTTAAAAATTATAATTTAAGAAATTGACCTTGATTTTAAAAATATTATTTTCAGATAGTTGCCTTTTCCTTCGTGGCTTTTGCCTCAGCTGCTGTTCTTTCTGACAATCAACCTGCCCCAATCCTAAGCCAAAATCAGGATATTAGCCCAGACGGATCATTTCAAACTTCATTTGAAACTGGTAACGGAATAAGTCTTCAGGAACAAGGTGTCCTTAAAAACGCCGGCCAAAAGGATGAAGCTGCTGAGGTTCAGGGCTCTGTCTCTTATACCGCTAAGGATGGCACTCCAATTCAACTTACATGGCTTGCTAACGAAAATGGGTACGTAATAAAATACATAATTGTAGGTAAAAATGTTGCATTAGGATATTGATAAAATATAAATTTGGTTGCTTTGACAAATTGCTTTGGTAAAAGCTCGGGTAAAGGTTTTAAAGTATTTTTTTATAAAATAGGATTTTTCCTAGTTAACGAAATTTTAACAAATATATTTTTACGGCTACTATGATAACACACTCCACTTACGGTTCCCAACAGAGAGACTCGTAGTTCCGCGCGTATGCATCCCTATACGATCCAACTGGACAGGCCCCGAACTTCCCACTTTGTTCGTTCTTTTATCCCTAGAGTTTCTAGGTTGTGGAACCTGCTGCCCGCGGAGGTCTTTCCTTCCCCCAAATCTTTAAGTATTTAAGTCTCGTGTCAACAGACTCCCTCTTACCTCGCTTAAGACACCCACGGTACGTTAGTATTTAGGCTTTTAGCCTTCGTGGTTTGTCCAAAATTAAAAAAAAAAATAGGATTTTCTTTGCAAAAATCCTAATAGTCCATTGTGACCATCCAATTTTTAGACACTTGTCGGTGGGTTTTTGATTTAATTTCTTTATTTTAATTTTTTAGATTCCAACCCCAAGGTGCTCATCTTCCAGTAGCTCCTGTTGATGAAAATACCCCTCCACCAGTACCAGCAGCTATTGTCAGAGCTTTGGAATGGATTGCAGCCCATCCCAGTAAAGAAAGCCAAGTTGAATAAAAATGTGTAAATGTTTTTAGGTTAATCATAAAGATAATAATAATAATAATAAAAACATATACAAGGTGTTTAGATGTTATGCCCTAGCGTTATGAATCTATTATTTTTGTTGAGAAGGAGCTGGCGTCATTTCATCCTTTTCAGTTTACCTATAAAAATTAAAATATCTTCTGTTCTATGTGTGCGCTAAATTGCGCTAACTATAAAAATATTATGCTAGCTTTTTGGCATGCTTGCGCTTACTGAGTCCACAATGTTACATGTTACAGTTTATAGTTTTTTGATTAGCTATAATAATTACATTTTAGTAATTATTTGTTGCCAAAGCTATAATTTTTGGCACTATTCATGTATTAATAAAAAAAAACATTTTAGGGATTTTAAAAATTTGGAAATATAAGCATTACTTTTAAAGCAGAATAACCAAAGTTAAAATAGTAATGGTTCGAACGGGTCAATGGAAAAGTGGTACGAGTGAATATAGGAAAAAAACCGGTAACAATAAAAAAATACTGCTCCTTTTAAGGCAAAAGCTAATTGTTAAATTGTGTAAAAAATAAGTAAATTGTATTTAAAAAATAAATACACATACAATATAAATGGGTATACATAAAATATTATTGCAGTTATGTATCTCCTATTAACAATATGTTACTTGCACCACGTTTCCACTCAACCCTTTGTATTTAAAACACTATGAGAGCTGCCAACGTTACAAACCGTTTTAAAAAGTAACTATTTACTTAGCCCTTACTTTTTTAAAAGTAACGCGTTACATTGTTATCAAATCGTTACTTTAAACAAATTTTGAGAACGATTTTTCTATCGCAAAATGTTGAAGTTTTTCGCACTACATGCTGAAAGTACACTTAGGAAAGAATTGCATTCTTACAAAACGAAAATAATTAATATAGCCCAATAATGTTTCTTTTATGAAAATGATTAGTACAAACATTAAAGAAGTATTTACTTGCCCTTGCAAAAGCTCAAACAACGAGAATCCTTTTCCGCTTTTCTTTTACTCAATAAAAGAAAAGTTAGGCTCTCCTTACTTTCTTGTTTTAACTAATACACGACGTTTAGAATAGTGTCTATCTCCAACCTGTTTAAGTAATAGCGGTTGGAGATAGATATCACCATCCAAAACGTTTGAATCAGTTAAAATAAAAGACAATGGAAGTCTAAGAAAGTAGTATTTTCCTTACTTGTTGCAAATTGACTATTACCATATTTATTAAAATGATAGGTGACTGCATGACTGCTCTTTATTCTTTAACGGCTTTTTATTATATAAAAACTTAGTAATAGTAATAATAAAAAAATGTGCCAAATGCTTTACAGGGTGTACCAACTCTATCTATACACGACATAACTTCGGCCCTGTAAGGGTGTTCGGATTTCGTTGCAATTGTAGGGTATCTTGATTATTATTAAAGATAAAGACGGTTTTCTCAAACTGTTGCTACCTTTTGGTTAAACGAAAGATGACACTTAAATATTTTTATGGCTATTTTTTCCATTTTTGGCCCCCTTGTACTTCAGTTGTCTTGAAACTTACAACAATAAGTAGACATTTTTCCGTAAAATCCAGTGGTGTAGCTGGATTTTTAAAAAATTTAAATTTTTTGAGATATAAACCAAACATATGGTTTTTCTTATGGAACACCTCGTAAAGTTTCTAATTTGTTTACATTTACAGCCAAATCTAGGTTTTAATTTTTAATTAAATATTTTGCAATACCACCTCTCGGTTCTGCAAAATTATTCACTTATGAACTTATAGAAAACTGAATATTTTAGATAAGCGCCACTACACCGGATCAGCTAAAAACATAACACTGGGCAATCTGAGAAAAGAGAGAGTAACGCGTTATTTTAAAAGTAACGCGTAACTGCAAAAAAAGGGAGATTAATAGTCACTTTTTTAAAGTAACGCCGTTACAGTTAATTTTTTGCTCAATCTAAAAGTAACGAAGTAACTCAGTAACGCGTTACTTTTGGTAACTATAGTTACTTAAAGTAACCTTTTGCACACTACCACTACTAGAAGTAAAAGTTCGATGTATCCTTAATGCTTTATTTACATAAAATGCGAATTTTGTACATGGCACAAATACTACGTGTAAGATGTAAGTATACCAGGTGATGTATGGTAAGCGACAATTAACAAGCACCCGGTATAAATTATATAATACTAAAATACAAATGTCACATAAATTACCGTGGCAGTGATACATTGTGTTAACTAGATCCTAAAATTTTCTAGATGGTTCTTCCTGTTCTGGATGTGCTGCATTCCATTCCAGAGCCCTTAAAATAGCTATCGGAATTGGTGGTGGTGTTGGACCAACAGGAAGATGTGCGCCTTGAGGTTGAAATCCATTTTCATCAGCTATGTATTGTAATTGAATTGGTGACCCTACAAATTTTATAGTTTATTTTATATAGGCAATTTTTTTATTATTTTGTTACAGATTTTAAAGGCTTAATGCTTTATTACCAACATATTAAGAATATCTAAATTTAGGTAAATGATTTTGGTGTGCACGAAATTTTAAAAAGAGGAAAAAATAAATACTTTGGCAAAAAATGACAAGTGGTTTAAACCGATTTTTTATAAATAGAAATAAAGAAACGGGTTTAAACTTGTTTTTAATTTAAATAAAATTAGAAAACAAAGCCAACAAATCTAGTTTTATAGTGAGACCCTCTTCTGTGTCTTGAAAAGCCGTTTTAGTTTGACTAGAAATTGAAGTGCCAGACAGGAGCTTAAAACGGTAAAATAAAAAATAAATTTTGTGTCAGTACTTTGTTATAATTATGTCTTATTCTAATTAAAAAAAACGTTTAATAAAACGGAGTTCTTGAAATGTTAAAAAAAGAACTTTAAATACAATGTGTCCAAGAATGGACTTAACTATACCTGTAAAAAATATCTATTATATAAAAAAAGTTATTCTTTATAAAAATTTTTGCTTTGTCTGAAATGCTTAAAGCTATAATAAAATTCGCCGTGGAATATATACAAAAAACATTATTTTATAGATGTTTTTTTAAATAAAAGGGTCACCTTATAATATAAAGGGAGATACAAAATTACAAAAATGTTATTGTAAGAAATTTAAAAACTGGTTTTGTATTTTGTTTTAACTACTAATTTTAATAGCGTAAAAAGTAATAAAACTTTTAACTTTTTGTTGAATAAATCGTTACTTTTTTTGATTACTTACAAACACTTTAAGGCTCTTCGCACATGGGTCGGTGCAATAGCGAGGCGGACGGGATTTTTACTGGCTTTGACAGCACGAAGGCATATTCGCGTTTCCGATCTTAATTCGCGTCCTTTAATAAACAAATGCAATACAGAGCCGTTTTGTATTTTTTTAGGGTGTGATTTATATGTTTCTGTCTGGTTTTTACACGGGAAAATTAGTGTTACCTCAAGAAATTCTAAGACTAAGATTTGTTTAATATTAGATTTGTGAAGGAAATTGAGAAACGTCCTGGGCTTTATAATTATAATTTAAAATAATATTTGCAAAAAAATTACACAGAAAGATTGAATTAAATAGCAGGAGGAGTCAACCTGTCAGCTAAGAATTTTTAAATTTTTTGTCTGTAAATCATGTTCGGTAGGATTCAGGCTTTTGCGTACTTGCCTTAGAGGGCTCTATTATGGTATTTTATGATCCGGTGTAATAATTCAAAGGGGTAGTTTTGGCCCCGTCTTGGTCTGGTTTGCGTAACATACAATATGGTCAAAATTGACCATTAAACGTATGCTCGTCTCTGTACGGTTGTCGCTACTTCAAACACGTATATATGCGTACATACTGTTGGAAGTTTATCGAATCTCTGTCTCGACGCTGTTTTATCGACCCATGTGCGGAGTGCATAACATACCTTGATATTTTATGCATAATATGCTTATAAAAGTAAAATTAAATATTTATTTAAAAAAATATTTATTTTAGTATACACCTAGTTTTTCCACGTAATGGAAAATGTATGGAACTTTTAATGCTTTTTAACTAAGCATTTTTAAAAATAAATTTTTTAATATTTTTTATTTTTTAAATAATATTTTCGTGAATTTTAAGCATACGGTAATTTTTATTGTAACTTAGAGCATTTTAGATAAAGTAAAATTTGTAATAAAGAATAAGTTTTTTTAATACCACAAATAAAACAAATTACAGGTATAGTTAAGTATATCCGTGGACACTGTGTAATGTGCTTAAAAATGTTACTTAATATTTTATGTCTCCTACCTGTTTTAAACTATAACTTTTGGTATATCAACATGGTTTATAAACCCATAAAAAATTTAAATTTTATTCTATTAAAAAACAAATTCCAAATTTACACATTTTTGTAAAGCGTAAGTATATTTACCATCTGGAGCTGTATATTGAAAAGATCCTTGAACTTCCTCAATTTCATTGTCTTTATTACCACCATTTCTGAGATGACCTTGCTCTTGAGAAGCTATACCGTTGCCAGTTTCGTAAGAAGATCTGTATGAACCATCAAAATTAACTTCAACATCTTGACTGATAATAGGTACTTGTTCTCTTCCTGTCAATTGAGCTGCAGTAGCAATCGTTGCTAAGCCTAATATTGCTACCTAAAAGAATAGGTATTATTAATAGCTATTTAGGTTTTAAACTATATTTGCAACCTTTTCGGGTGTTATTGGGTGTTAAAAATATTGCTTTAAAATGTCATAAAAAATATTAATGTATTTTTAATACCTTGTGTTACAAGACATTATTTTATACCTTCGCGCATAAAAAACAGCCATGTAGATACTAAAGATAATTTTTTAAAGCTTCTTTGTAACATATTTTTTGAATTTAAAAAATGTATTTAGGATGCACAAACTATGTTAAAATTGCCAAAAAACCTACCGCCTTTTGTATATGCAGAATGGCGCCTTTTTGATGTATTTTGATTTTGGGAACAAATTTGGTGCTAAAAGTAAATCATGGCTAATATAATTTGTTCTGGAGATACAAAATGTTTTTAAAATTTTGTCAATTTAGCCAGGCACTTGTCACTCGCTTGATATTAGAGAAAAATATAAATGAAACATTTTTAGAGATTTTTACGTGGATTTCAGTGGCGTTCCTATATTTTCTTTTTTGACTTTTATTTTAAAGTTTTACCACAAAGTTTTTTTTAATGGAACACCCTGGATATTTTATAACCAATATAAATGCATCCTTGGGAGCAGTAAAAAATACGATATTTAATATTTTTAATTTATCATAGTTTAGGAAATATAGCCATCGTCAGAAGTTCGATATAAAATGGCATTTTTAAATAAAACATCCGAATATTGTATCACAGATTTTCTTTAATATTTTTGAAAATATGAGCTTCCAAATTTAGGTGCATACATTTACTATTTTTTAGATTTAGATGGGTATATTTTTTAAACTATAAAAGATGAACAAATCAAATGTGGTATTTTGTTAAACGCTTTTAAAATATTTTTAAAATAACAAACTTTTGCATTTTTGTTATATTAAATGTATGGATATATACAGGGTGTCCCACGAAAACTGCTACGATCCCTTTGTCAAAAGTAGGCTTTGTAAAGTTTTGTAACATTTTATAGTCACTATTAGTCCAAAAGCCAGTGGACGGCAGACAACACATATTTAAAAAAATTCAAAATTTTCTCAGTAAATCCTACCAAACATAAGGGTGAAGTTAGCTTAGCGTAGTGGCGGTGTCCTCTGCTACAATCAGCTGCGATAATGTTATTAGCTAAAGAAGTATTTTGGGAATAACTTTTATATAATTTTAAATAATTTTAAAATATTTTGGGAACGCCTCCTATGCAGTAGAAGACATTTTGTGGCATACTAGAAAAAAATAATTTTTATTACTGTCGTCCGTAAGAGGTTTAAGGTAAATATTTTTTAAGAAAAAATGGTATGCCACTGCATATATAACAAATTTGCTCCCTTGACTTTTTTCATTTGTACGGTTTTCGGGTAAATAAATAGAAACCATTTCTCGGCATGGTCATTTCGTATCGCTAATACGTCGAGGCAATGAAGCATAAATGTTTAAAATTTTTAGGACAGGACTAATCAGAATGCGTTTTTTGCATTTATTTTCAAAAATTATTTTTATAAAATTCCTACTTAATTTTAAGTTTATGCAAACTGGCAATTGCATTGCTTCAGCCAAAAATGCATTAAAAAAACATTTTTTCAGACTCCATCTTTGAAAAATTTAATAACTTTTTAATAAGAATCAGAACAGGCCCTAGTCGGGTAACCAACGGTTTTTAGGGTTGCTGATCACAATTATGATGTTTAAATTGGATCTTAGGGACGGCGACAAGCATCATCTCCGTGGAACTCGTCCAAAATGTATGCAAAGAAGGAGATAAACTAGGCGCCTAGGGATTCTCTGGGTCGCTAAAATCAAATATGACATCGGCGAACACCCCTCGGACACCTGGTGCGCCCTAAACTGGCTGCGGACATCATCTTCGAGAATTTTTCACACACTCGAAAAAGACAAATCAAAATCGGGGTTTTTGGGACGCTAAATTAAAATTTTACGTCAAAAACGATTCTTTGGGCACCTGGTGCACCAAAGCCTGAGCCTGAACGCCGTCTCGAAGGTTTTTCCAGCGGCATTCAAAAAGACGAACCCAAAATCGTTACGATTGTGTCTATAAAACCTTTGGAGACGGCGTGTAGGGCCAGGTTTCGGTGCACCAGATGGCCGGGAGATTGTCTTTAGCGTGAAATTCTGATTCAGCGTCCGAAAAAAACCCTTTACAATTTTGGCTTTGCCTTTTTTGATTTTGTCAGGAAAAACCACGAAGATCACTTTTAAGGCTCCTTGCCCCAAGTGTTTGGAAGGTCGTTGTCGACATGAAAATTTAATTCAGCGCCCCACAAAACGCCGCACAATAATTTTCGGGTTCTTTTTGGCACTCCTGTCAGGAAAATTCTCGAAGATAATGTCCGCGTCCAGGTTAGGGCGCACCAAGTATTTGTGGGGGCTTGCCGATACAAAATTTAAATTCAGCGACCCAAAGAACCAGGGGTGCAAAGTTTCTCTTCTTCCTCGCATTAATTTTGGACGAGTTCCACGGAGATTATGCTTGTCGCCGTTTCTGAGATCCAGGTGTTCAAGGGATCAATTTAAACATCATAATAATTGTAATCAGCAACTCTAAAAACCGTCGGTTACCCGACTTGAGCCCGTTCTAATTTTTATTGACAAAGTTACTAAATATTCCAAAGGTGCGTCTCAATGCAATTTCCGGTTTGCATAAACCCAAAATTGGGTAGGAATTTTACAAATAATTTTGGGAAGCAAATGGTTTTTATTTTATTACGGGAAAACTAGATAGAAATTTAAAATATTTTTATTTTAAAAATATGCAGTGGCGAAGAATTTTTCTTAAAAAATATTTACCTTAAACCCCTTACGGACAACACTGATGAAAATCCATTTTTTTTGTATGTCAAAAAATGTCTTATATTGCATAAGAGGCGTCCCCCAAATATTTTAAAAGTATCTGAATGTATTTAGAAGTTATTCCTCAAATACTTTTTCAGTTCATGACATTATCGCAGCTGATTGTAGCTGAAGCCACCGCGACTGCGCTTAGCTAACCCCACCCTCATGTTTTGTAAGTCCAACAGATTCACTGAGAAAATTTTGGACTTTCTTAAAATATGTGTTGTCTGCCATCTACTGGCTCTTAGACTATACGACTAAAATATTTTAAGAGTTCTAGCGCTTCCTGTTATACCCGAAGTTAATGTCAATTTTCCTATTTTAAATGAAACAGCACGCATATTATTTAATTTTTAGATTTTGAGTAAAATTTTAAACTTAATTTATGTATATTGTCCTGTACCTAAGTCCAACCGTTTTTGACCTACATTAATGTTTCTGTCAAGAATGACGTTTGCAAGCCATTACATAAACATCATTTCTGTTTAAACAAAGGTTTTTAATAGGAATTGGGGTTAAATTCCTCGTAGAGAAAAAACTAATTTAGTTGACTGTACTGATAAAAACCTTAAGTGTTTTTTTTTTTGAAAACAAGTAATGTTTGTATAAGGATGCCAATTTCAAAAATTTATGGTGACTGAAATATTGTCAATATATTATTCATCTATTCTAACAATGCTATAGGGCTTGACTTTTAGTTTGTCATCTTGTTGGCCCTGACGGCGAGATGCGGGTTATGGCCAACTACACCGTACTGGACAGTATTGTTGGAATTGATAAAAAAATTAAAATTTTCAATATTTTAAAAACTAAATTTTTTTATAGTAGAAATTTAGCTGTATTTTAAACGCTTAATGGGATAGTATCATAAAAAATATGGGCTTCCTTTTGAAAAAAAAATATATATAGAACTAACCAAGACTACTATTTTTAAATTTTAAAACAAAATTTTGGGAAAACAGGTCGCATAGTCCAAAACTAATAAATACAAAATTTGACGCTAATTGGTATTATACAAGGCGAGTTATAACTAGAAATATGAAAAATGTCCAGGATCTAACTAAATAGCACAAAATTGCATAAGTAAATGTTAATAATGTGTAATAAAATTAAATTTTATGTCAAAATTTAAAGCTTAAGCATGAGAGTAATAAATGCATCATGCACCAGCTCCTCCTTTGGTTTTTGTGCTTTAAACGTGTTTTTTATCGTTAAGAATGGATTTTTTAAAATTATTAGAATTAGATATTAAAAAAGATTAATTTTATAAAGCCAAGAAAGGTTAAAAAAACATTTTTTTTAAAGTTATCTCTCTTTCCTTGTCTGGGGATGCGTTCCAGTGACTAACTTTTTATAGCAGATCAAGAGCTTCAAGCCCTGGAGCGTGACGCACAAAAATTTTCGTCACTGGAAAGCTACTCAGTTTACCAATTTTTTTTCATTCGTATGGTATTTTTGTAATTTTTAATAGTAAAATAGCAGAAGATGCTGTTTTAGTTCGAATCGTTAGATAAATGTAAACTGTGACATATTTTGTTGAATTTGGAATTAAAATAATTTATTAAGTTAAACCAAATTGGCTGAAGGACTTCGGTCGAAGGCCAATTGAAAAACCAATAAATAACATATAATAATAATAATATTTTTCCACCATTGAAAAATTTAAGTTTTTATGGATTAAATTTAATATTATTATAAACGGAATAAGTGGCAATACTAATGTGACCTAGATTTTAAAATATATTTTTAAATAAAACTTGGAAAAAAAACAAAAACGTTTCCGCAAAAATTTTATTTAATTTTTCGTTTAAATCTAAAACGGTTGTACAATTTAAATTTTTAATAAATAAAATATTGTAAAGCATTGAAATTTGCATCATAGTCCCAATTGAACCTGCTCTGTATCCTTTGTTCGTCCCGAATTTTTACAGCCTCTATACAGGTTTAGTAGAAAAAATTATTTCAGCAACCGTTAAATAAAAATAACCCAAATTTTTGTGCCAAGGGGTAACTAAACATAAAGAATTATAAATTTTTATTTGCAAGGTTGCCAAGTTTATAGTTTTCTCTGTAGTTTAGGAAGTTTTAAAATTTTAAATGGAATACCCCATTTTTTTATTATTGTAATTAATTGCTTGTATTAACTTTATTATGACCTGGTGTTTTTGTTTTTTAGTCTTGTCAATTTCAGAAATATGACATCATGTTTTTCGAAATCAATACAAAAACGGCTGGGTATGGACAATTATCTATATTAACGATCCAACCAATATTCGTCAAAATTAGTATAAAGGTAAAAATAGACCTTCTAAATTCATGAATAGCTTTTTGCGACCTTTTTAAGTTTCCTTAAAAAAGTCAAGAAAAGGGAATAAGCAAATTTAATTATAAAACATCGCAAATGCAATTCCTAAATTTAAAATGTCCCCTGTGCTAATATTGACGTTTTTTGGTTGGATCGCTTTTGAGATAATTGACCATATCTGGTCGTTTCTGTATTAAAGTTTGATACCGAATTTTCGAAATTGACAGGAGTAAAAAATCAAAAATTTTAGGTCATATTAAAGTTAATACAAGCAATTGGGTTCAAGAATAAAAAACAGGGTATTTTTTCTAAAATTTTAAAATTCCCTTACCTAGCAAAAAGCTGAGAACTTGGCAACCTTGGAAATATAATTTTTGAATTTTTTATGTTCAGTTACCCCTTTGCAGAATTTGGTTCAATTATATGTGAGGGTTGCACCATTCCGGTTTTTCTACTAACCCTGTATGGGTGATCGGATTTGCAGGATATTTTGGTTAATATTAAAAGAATTTTTAGCCCATACAGGGTGTAAGTAGCATTAAGGGACCAATTTATTTCCAGTTTGATAAAATCCAGTAGCCTTTGGAGCGGCACCTAATCAAATATTTTGGTGAAAAAATTACGCCATTGCGGTTCGTTAATTTTGTGTATTTTATTCAAAGAGAATAGACAAGGATAGAGGATCAATCGCCGTTTCGAAAAGTGGCACAATTTGAAAAAAGGGTCTGCGGGATGGCAGAGCATGCGCATACGCACTCCCAATGTCAAAATCGGCGGTATATTCAAAAGATTGATTTATTGAGTAAATATACATAAAACATTAATAAAAAGTGTAAAATGTGGTTTATACTGAAATTTATTAATATTTTAATGACTAAATATTGGTAATTTAGTGCTAATGGTGTATTAAAATCTATTTGGTAGAAGACTATTTTTTTCTTAGATTGGAATAGGTTAATGTGGAAAAATGTATAGGTATAAATTTTAGGGAAATGAGAACTGAAAATAAAAATCTAAATAGAATTATTTCTTGAAAACTAAACTTTTATTGCGAGATTACTTATTTAGCATAAAAAATGGTACTAAATGTAAAAGAAGTGTATAATTTTAAGAAATATATGAAAATAGCATGCTCAAACTAACCAACCAAATAAATTTTAGATTTATGTTGATTCTATTTAGTTGAAAGGTATTATAGTCTATAAGTTAATATTACCTACTTATACTAAGAAAAACGTAGTAGGATTTCAGTTTCCATAGGCCACTGTGCTTGGTCCATTTTATTCGATATCTACATACTTGTTTTTTAGGTATAAGGAAGCAGATAAGATTGTAGGTTTTAATTAACAATGAAAATTTAAGTTTCCACATTACTGGATACTTATTTTGAAATAAAATACTTTTGTAAAAGAAGCTCTAAAATGCTCGTTATTGCAGAAAAAAATCCTAATCCTAAACATCTTTTTTCCACAAATTTTCAATATTGACAAAAATAAAATAAGTGTACTTTCCTCTTAACATAAATTTATATTTTTTAAGATATTTCATATACCTACCACTAAAAACAATTAATATCGAATGGTTAAATTTTTTCGTAAAATTAATAAAAAGTTTGCCTTATGGTACGAACTTAAGTAGACACACTCTATATCTTGGTTTGTACCTTAACTGGGTCAGTTATTAAGTTTTTTAAGTGTTTAGGCTTTAGGCCTTTTTATTTTTTCGCTTTAGTATAATTTTTATCACTATTAATACTTTTTAAACTGATCATTTGTCTGGCTTTTACAGTTCAAGCAAATTTTTTAAATAGAGAGTGACGCACACAGAAATCCTCTATTGGTTCATTGTGCTTTTACCAACGAGGTTATAAAAGAAACTTTTCTTTTATAACCTCGTTGGCTTTACCTCCAGCAAGATATTCATTAAATATATTTTACGGATGTATATAAAATATTAATGTATATAATGTTTTGTTACATAAATAAATCCTAGATAAAGTGTTAATTTGTTTTTATTCAAAAAAAAAAAAAACAACGTAAATAATTTAAAAAATAATTTATTAAAAAACCCATAAATTTCCACAAATTTTGTTTCAATAATTTATATCTATAACACAGGTCACACGTAAAATCAAACCGAATAAAACACAAAACAAATATACAGCCACAACAATCGCAAAACATCAGCCATATTGAACATGTGAAAGTCAAGAGTTTTGACATTTATAACAGCCAATAGCAAGCCGGAAAAACAACCTCCCATGCGCATGACGAGTAATCCCGCTGTGTTAAGTTAACCATCAAACCGGTGAAAGTTCGCAAGATATTTGGCTGATAGTATTGATTCAGACACAAAAATGTTACGTAAAAAGTGCGTACTGAAACAAAAAATTATAAATAAATCCATACTTTTAACCAAGCACGTCCTTTTACCAACGTTAAGCAAGAATAAAATAAAACTTTGACGAGCTCTTTTGGTCGCTGAACACAATCACCAGTCGCAGGTGTGTGCCATTTCTTAATTGGTGGGGGTAAATCAACTGTTTCTCCCCCTTGTCCATGCTCTTTGATTTTATTTAAGGCACTAGCTGAATGACCGTCGGCGGTTTTGCTTAATTATAAGAAGAATTCCGCTAAAAACCGTTAAAATGTAAATTAACTTGTTATTACCGGCGATTCTTAATTATTTGTTTGGTAAACTAAAAACCAGTTACAAAGAAGCCACAAGCGTCATACAAATAGAGATGAAAACAACAATTTCTTTTTTAACGCGTCGTTTAAATAGTGTGCGAGCAAGAAAAAGGAAAATTAATTAAAAATGAGACAAAACTGATGACCGTCTGGCTTTTTAATACTGTTTTTAAGTCTAGATGCCGCCGTCCGGCGGTTTTGTATATAAAAAATCAAAACCGCCGAATAATAGTTAATCCAACCTTAATAATTATTTATTTTGCTGTGGCGTAAGCGCCAAGTTTTTCTTGTTATTTAATATTGCAGGTAAGTTTATAGCAGCCTTTGAAAAAACAAATTGAAGGAATATACCGGAATGGGGACAGGCAAATAAAACCACTATTATCAAGGGTATATAATCAAAAAGACAAATCACAAAACTATTTCGTCACATAGACCCAAAAATACTTTTAAAAATATTGTCAGGCACGAAAGGCAAATTGAAATTTTACTTTGCGTTGTACCCTGTATACCTTAAGAGATAATAAGCTGATTACTGAACTACGTAACAAACCAATATTTTTTATTTATTTGGTTCAAAAATAAAAAAGTTAAGGAAGATGTAAAATTATAACTTGATCCCCGATACACAAATTTAATTGTATTATTTTCAAATTAGTATTTTCGTTTAGAATGAGGATTCTGACATAAATAAAAAATTTAAATGTTAAGAAAAGATAGGTTTTTAAAATACAACACACTGGTAGAAAATTATGAGGTTAAATTATTCCATAGGGTGTTCTAAAGTTTGGGCAAAATACAACATTTGTCTCTTTTTGCAATCTACATATCAAATCATGTTCTAAATAAAAGGAGCTACAACTGGATAAAAAGTTAATCAAAATCTGGTAAAAAAACCAAGAAAATTTTTAAGATTGAATTTAAATAAAATTTTGTTTGTCCGTTTTTTTTTGTCCAGGAGTTAATTATTAAAACATAATTAATTTTAATACTAAAATTAAAAATTATAATCAAAGACCTATAATGAGATATCTACTTACAGTAGGATGCATACTTGGTTAATCACAGAAATGCACAACGATGTGACTTTGGCATTCTCTTTTTACCGATATTTATACTATGTAATGGCAACTGCAGTAAGATAAAGTTTAAAAGGTCTTTCTTGCGTAATTATGTCTGCATAAAAATAATTATTTAAAAAAATAATTTTTCCTAAAAAGGAAATTAAAAATTAACTGATCAAGAGATACCTTGCAGTACATATAAATCCCACTCTTTAAAACAAAAAGCCCTTCTGCTTATTAAGCCAAAGTGGCCAATTTAAATAAAAAATAATATTTATTTAGAGCAATTTAAAACATGTATTTACTGTATGTCCACGAATGGACTGAACTATACCTATGTATTAACATTTTTGCATAAACTAAAATTTTAAAATGTTTTTAAAAGTCGATATGATATACAACGGTGGTTTGAAAGCGAAAAAATATTACTTTGAAAATAAAAAAAAATATGAAATATTTTTAAAAATACTTTGTTAAATAGCCTAAAAAAGTTAGACAGGGTTATTTTTAAGTTAATATTTTTCTCTTAGGCATAGAATGCAAAAGAAAAGAACATTTTTCAAATAAAATTATGTTGGAAAATTCTTTGTTCGCAATACTGGGTGTGTGTGTTTGTTTAAAGTAAAAATTCCTTTTTTATCATAACTTACCTACCACTTTAGATATTTTCACAAAATGTGGTACACTTCTTTTGACCATGACATTACATTTTTTACTATACAAGTTTAAAAGAAAATTTACCAGTGGAGTTTAAACAAGATTTGTATTATTTTTTTTTAAAAAGAAAAAAATGGTACGCCATTGCTTTATTTTTTGAATCAATATTATTTATAAAATACTTATTAACTTTAGAAATAATTTGGTCTTGTGCTGTTTTTTCTTACAACGCACTGTTTGTTAAAAAAATACCGTTTAAATGCATGGCAAAATCACTAAAATTTGATACGGTGTTCGCATGTAAAATTCGATTTGTCAAGTATGCATTAAAATAAGGCCAAACACTTAATAATGTATACCAAAACTATATATAATGTAAGTAAAAATCGTCCGACGTACGAAAAAATATCAAGAAAACAAAAATGCTACCCAGAACTAACCCGAACTTGTCCCAAAGGCAATAAATTAAATATATATATATATATATATATATATATATATATATATATATATATATATATATATATATATATATATATATATATATATATATATATATTTATATTAAAAAAAAGCAGTAACGCACTTTTTTTTTCTTCAATGTAATGATCAAAAGAAGTCTATCAAATTTTGTGAAAATATTAGGATGAAACAGGTAAACATACAACTTTTTGTTTCATCATATTTTAAGGTAGCTTGTAGCTAATATGTAACAACAAATACTTAATTAAATAACGCTTATATCCAGTCCAAGAAATGTTGGCAAAAAATGGTTTTAGATTTTTTTGTATGTTACGCGATTATTTCGGTGTAGGAAGACCAATTTTAATTTTTTTAAATGTACTTTCGCTGTGATCCCATAAAAAAAAGGATCGCGATAGTGAAAGGTTCTAGACCTATTTTTTTCTCTGCCGTACGTTGGTCTTGCGGCAAAGCTACCTCTAGGTAGGGATTATGCTCAATAATAAAGAGGCGCATTTAGAGTTGACAACCTGGGGGTAAAATTAACCTTTTCACCGAACTAAAAGAGGTTTTAGAATAAAAATGAGAAATACAACTTTTATTAATGGCGTATTGGTGTTAACCAAATATGTTTTGCCAATATAGTTTTAAGATTTGTTTGTGAAAAAAAAAAGAAATATAGTAAAAATTATGTTACATTTTCAAGTTTAATAGAAGTTAGATAAGTAAAAAAATACGTTTTATAACATATTATTCTTTTTTAAATGAGTTGTGGGTATTTAAATTATTTTATTTCATACTAGATCTTTGAAACCTATAAAAACCTGAAACGGAATAATACTGTCTTTATAAGCACTAAAAAATAGTATTACTAAATACCATTTTATTTCACGTAACCTCTTAACGCAGAGGTTCTGTGGTTCCTCCAGTAGGTCAACGATTTAAGTACCTAAGCTGATGTAACTAATAAGGCAGTATAATAATAAAGTCGATTAAAACGCAAGGTGGGCCAAATTTGACCTTTTTAATAAGAAACTTATGTTTCTGGATTTTCTAAATTTTAAATGGAACACCCTGTATATTTTTAAGTATTAAAATGGCTAAAAAATACCTTTTTAAAAATGTATCATACTTTATATTTTTTCTCAGCCGTTTTCGAGATATTGCATATGTTGTCGTTTATTACTGATATTGGCTAGAAAGCAGGTAATAAAAGAAGTAATTATATTTTACTTTAAACATTCTTTTTATAAATTTTGTGTTTCATTAACTACAACGCTGTAAATCCATTGCTTTTAATAATTTAATAACGCAAATAAAGGTAAAAAATAATTATATTTTAAATTAGTCTAATTTATTTTGTTAACACTTTGCACTAGAAACTTTTAATTCTGAATTTATTAATACAATAACATTTTATGTGAAAAACAACCATTATTTTTTTTGTGTACAAGTAAGTTAAAGATGGCCATAAAAAACAAACACAAGCTAAATTTATGCCTTGTAGCAAAAAGCTTGCATTTGTTTTCCATAATTATCTTTATATTACCTGCATAAATAAAAATAATTGTTGTTTGTTACATTAAATATTAACGTATTAATAAAACCTAATTAAAAAGTTTCTAGGGCAAAATATTTTCAGAATAATTTGGATTACTTTTAACAGGATTATTCTTTACCCCTATTTGCGTAAATAAATTATTATTAAAAATGGTTTCTCGTCATTGGAGTTATTAAAATTAAAAGTTATAATAATATTGTTTAAAGTAAAACATGATTACTTTTTCCATGGCCTACTATGTAACCAATATTAAGCCATTTTTTGTTGTTATTACGGTTCAAAATATTTTTAAAACATTACATTTTCTTGTTAAACGGTGGCGTCATGTACGTCGCGTATTTAACCGTGTTTAAATACATCCCGGATAATGGTTAAAAACAATATAGTTATTTTTCGTAAACTTTTTGCGTGGCTGTACATGGCAAGTACAAAATGTTTATATCTGGTGTAAACAAAAGCACATATTAATCATAAAAAAAATTATAATCATAACCTAAAAGTTTATTGGGCTGTGACGCAACGGTTTGAAAACATACATTTTCTTGATTCTCATATTTACATTGTCATTTTCAAATACGGTTAGCAAGAAAATTTGACTTTAATAATAAATGACAAAACATTCAATATCTCTGAAACGGCTGGGAAGAAATTTAAAGTGTGTTACAGTTTTAAATAGGTAATTTCTTAACTATTTTAGTACTCAATAAAATATATAGGGTGTTCTATTTATAATTTTAAAAAATAAATAAATAAGTAAAAAATGTTTCATCTAAGCGAAAATCATATTTGCAATCTGCATAAAAAAATGGTGTAAAAATAGTTTTACAGAAATAAAAAGTCTTTAGAAATAAAAAAAAATTGAGGATTAAAAAAACGCAAAAAATAAAAAAACACGCTGTAGCGAGTAAACGACGCAAGATAGCAAATTGAAGTTTTCACCAGTAAGTTTGGCTTGAAATTTGAGCCTTGCAAATGGGGTCCAGTTTTTTGTTAAACATACAGAAATATGAGTTTTCTATAAAAGCGTCAAATTTGACTTACCCTGTACATGCCTCTAAAATTTAATATTTTCTTCAGATTACTCCAGGATTCTACCATCAAATCCTGACTTGGTTTCAATGAGACCACCACCACTTTTTCATAGAAATATTTTTAAAATTAGTCCACAATTGACGAAGTAGGTAATTAATAAACATACAATAAGAAATACGTGTATGTACAGGGTGTTTCATTTTCAATGTTTTTTACTGTAGTTTGAAAACCATAAGAAATATCAAAAACCTAATATAATAGATACTTTTGATCTTTTTTTGAGAAAACAACTGTAATGAAAACAGTTTATGGCTATTGCAATCGATCTTGGAGCTACTGAGTAATTTTTTGATTTTGTCTATTTATACAACTTTATTTTTATGACGTTTTTTTGTTAATTTCGTGAAAAACATTAAAAAGTCAATTATATAGTTTAGTAGTAGCAGTTAGTTTGTATAGTTTTCTGTAGAAACTTGCGATGTTATTAGTTGTTTTCTATGGTGGGCCGTTTTTGAGAAAATTGCCCAACCTATCATTTCTACCCTGTGTACTTTTATTTATATTTATTAGGGTCTTTTGAGCTATTTAAAAATATAGTAAGTAAGTATTTTGTATTTCAAATTTTACTGAAAATTTGCATTTTTAAAAATCTGGCTTTTTACAAAAAAAAAAGGGACAGAATAAAAATAAAATAAATACATACATACTGCCATTTTTTTATTTCTATATCGATACTGACGAAACTCGGTAGGGTTGTTAGACTAACAAAAATTCATTTTTAGGTGTATATGATAGACTTTTACGACTTTCGGTTTCACCGGAAATAACTGGAAATTTTGATTTTCCAGATCATTTTTAGTCGGAATACAATATTTTCAAAACAAATTTTGGTCAAATTTTATTTTTAAATTAAACCTTTATTTTTCTTCTAGGTTGCCATGATCATTCTAAAATCGCTTCTTATACTTAACTTACTTTTAGAAAAATACAATATCGATTTTATCTTTTTAAACGTTATAACTAGAGGGCTCTAAACTTTATTTTTTGGTTTTTTAACCTAGCCCAAAAACCAATAGGATCATATCACTTCCGTAACATTTCTAAATGCAGTATTTCACATCCAATGCAACAATGTATAACACTACGACACTCTACTTTATCTTCTTTTAAAAAACAACATTTATTATGTGGGAAAATAATCTTTTTGATACTGAATGGCGTACGCTGCAGTTATCGTAGTTGCCATGAAAATAAAAAATAATAGAATAAGTTGTAACAACAATTGCTCTTGTTTCGTTGAAAGTTTAAAAAATAAAAACATTACTTTTTACAAAATATTCTGTTTACAAGTTTCTGTTTTCATGGAAACTATTAAAAAGGTCATTTTCCTACAAACTAAATTTTGTTTTTAAAAAGAAAATAAAGTAAAGGGTCGTAGTGTTTAACATCGTTGGATTCGCTGTGAAATACTGCTTTTAGAAGTTTTATGAAAGTAATATGGTTTCATTTTTGGTTTGTAAGCTCTCTAGTAAAAACTTTAAAAAGATAAAATCAATTTTGTGTTTTTCTGAAAGTAAGTTAAGTAATTTTATATTGATAATTTACTCTAGATAAAAAAATTAAATTTTATTTAAAAATAAAATTTTACCAAAATTTGTTTTAAAAATATTGTATTCCGCCTAAAAATGATATGGAGAATCCGAAAAAAAACAGGGTGTCCAATTAAAAATCAAAAGTTCCAGTCATTTTCGGTGAAACCGGAAGTCGTAATAGCCTATCATATACACCTAAAAATGACTTTTTTAGTCTATCGACCCCACTAAGTTTCGTCAGTATCGATAAAGAAATAAAAGAATAGCAGCCGAAAAGTAATCCCGTGGGCACCCGGTATAATAGAATATCAAACATAAAAGAAATGTATTGATATTTTTTGTCATGGTCTTCTATAAAAAGCCAAATTTATGGAAACTGCTAAATTTTATAAAACTTTAAAATAAAAAATGCACTGACTTGGTGAGAGCGACCCCAAATTATTCGGAAAAGAGGTGCCTCGTCAATATTTAATGGCGTAGTACGATTTCTACGCAGAGCGGTTTTTTGAGCTCTCCTGTATATAGAATACCTATTTTTACGGTCAAATTTAAAATTTAAGCACTAACCTTGGTGCGTTAGTTACGGAAACTAAATATTATACCTACTATTTGTTAAGACTTAAATGGCCTTTTATTGGTAATATCACATACAGAGTGTTTAATTAAAAAATATTATTTTTATGTTAAATTTTTGGCAATATTTCCGAAACTACTTAAAATTGGATTTAACAAATGCGGTTTTCTTAAAGGCTTTTTTACAGGAATAAAATATGCACTACTGAATTCTTATCTAAAATCCCTAAAACTACATTTTTTATACCTAATAACAAAGAAGTTAAAAGGGCCTAGGTAAATTGACAAAACAAAAACAATTAATTTCCGACACAAAAGTTAGATAACTAATCTTGTTTTTTTATAATAGTCATTATTTATATGTTTAGAATTTACCTCCTTTTAACACGCTTTTATTAGCTTGGGTTGTAACTATCTATCTATGTAACGGAATCTTTGAGCCTAATTTTTACCAACTTCCAGCAATTAAATTTATTTGAAACTTTGCACACGTATCAAGGACCGATGACAATGCAATAATTTAAAAACAGTATCCCGTTATCCTGATTAGGACCGCCAGGATAAATAAATTTCTTTACAGATCCTCTGTGTCTCTTGACAAAATGGCGAAGGAATTTTTTAGTGAATAAACTGGAGCATTTATTTTTAAAAAACTAATTGATATATCGAACTAAAAAATGAAAAATAAATAATAGTTTAAAAACTAAAAAACACGCTTTTATATGCAACCGAACTAAAAATTAGAAAATAATTTTTCATTACAAAGAGTTTGTCACTTCAGAATAAAAGCGTGAGGTGCATTTTACTATTTTTTCATAACTTTTCCCTCATAGATATTTGCAAATAGAATAATTATAACATTTAATATATTCAGCACCCCACGCTTTTATTCTGAAGTGACAAACTCTTTGTAATGAAAAATTATTTTCTAATTTTTAGTTCGGTTGCATATAAAAGCGTGTTTTTTAGTTTTTTTAAACTATTATTTATTTATTTGAAATAATAATTTATCTTCCTAACTGAAAATATTTTACCATTTTTTTAATTATTAATTATTGTTGGCCATAAGCAATAATTTTCCCAGTTTATGCGTATAGGTTAAGAATCACCCTGTATGCGTGTGAATAGTTTACCATAATAATAAATCAATAAGTACTATGGCCAAAACTGGATTTCATATGCACCACTTGTGGCCATAGCATGGCCAAAAGTACCACTTGTATAGTTTTGCTCTTCCAGTTGTGACCATGGCTTTTTTTGATTGGTTTAGAAGATACAGGGTTATATCGTTAACTTTACGTTTAATGTACGCAAATCACAGAGATGTTTAAGGTACCTAATGACGTAAAGAAAAACTCGAAATAAAAAAGAACACACTTACGTAGGTAACTATTAAAGCCTCCAGTTTTAAGTTAACAATAAAGAAAAATGCTTTTGAATTTATAAGCTCTTTTCTTTTGAGACATAATCAGTTTCACTTCTATCAGTTCGTTGACGTACAACTAATCCACGATCATTTTATTATGTGACTAATGCCATTTGTAATATTAATAAACGTTAAAAATGAAGTTAGCCACATAAGTTTCAAAAGAATGGTTATTATCACTTTGTTCACTAATAATTTCTGGAAAGAATACCGCTATAATTTAAAATGTCAAATTTTCTGTATCTAAATTAATACTACAAAGAGGTAAAGTTTGTAGCTTTGTTTGTTTGTTTTTAGTAGCCGCTAGTCGCGGAAATACTGAAGAGATTATGAAAATTCTTTTATAATCAGAAAACCACACTATTCAGGAGTATATATAGGTTATATTTTATTCTAATTAAACAAATACTTCAGATATTTACGCCCAACGAAGTGGGCACGGATCGGCTATAGATGAACTTTTTAAGGACTAATCTTTGGAAACACTAAACCGATTATAAAAGCTTTTTCACGATTAGAAAGCTACACTATTCAGGAGTGCTATAAGCTATATTTCATAATAATTAATTAAAAATTTTAGAATAAAATAATGACATATATCAATATACACTAATATTATAAAGAGATTAAGTTTGTAAATACGTGTATAAGCACCGGTGGTATAGTGGTAAAATTCTCGCCTGTTACGCGGGTGGGCCCGGGTTCGATCCTCTGCGGATTTTTTTAAAAATAAAAATAGATAAGAAAAAAGCAACGAATTTACCTATTTTTGGTAGGTTTTTTCTTCGATGTTTATTTTTTACTAATATTATTATTAATAAAGAGGTAAAGTTCGTAATCATACAGCTACCCTATTCAGGAATGCTATAGGCTAAATTTATTATAATTGAACAAAAAGTTTAGAGAAAAATATAATTAACGCCCAACGAATAGGGCACGAGTCGGCAAGTGCTATAATAATACTGTTTATTAGTTTCTCTTAAAAATTACTAAAAAATTGGAGGAGTAACAACATCTTCTGTCATCCGGTATAGTTATAACAAAGAATAAACCATCTAATTGACCTCTTCCATACTAGCCTATAATACCTGTCACCTTTAGCAGTGAATACACAAGTAGATGAAGATATTTCCGAGAATAGGTAAACTTATAAAATCGTGAAATGTGATTTTGACATTTGTTTACAAAATGGTTATTTTAATGACTAATGTCTGATCGAATAGTGGAATTTAAAATGGTTTTTCTTTAATGACCAGTCCTACACCAGGAATCTTTTATAGTAATATTATAATATTGTATCAATAACATTTATATGGGACATCGATAAATTAATTTGTGTATGATTTAAAACTGTGTAAATGTCGAGGTCTTTTACCATCATCATTGTGTTAGTAAAACAACTATATTAAAATAAATAACCTATTTTAATTTATTTTTATATCTTCTCTTATATGTATGTTTATTTTTAATTAATTTATTTTATGGTTTGAGTAGCATGTTTTTATTGCTATTTTGTAATCTTGACCTGGTATATTGTTTTTTACCTGTAATTTACCCAGGTTGAATCGTATAAAAGTACTTGTTTTCAAATACCCATTGCGTAAATGAATAGGAAAAAATCCCTTTATTGTAAGACAATTTTAAAGCAAATATAATTTTAACTTTTTAATGACTTAGCAACAACATTGTTCTAGGTCGTACATTTAATCCTTAAGTAGGCGCGCGGGGGTCAAATTGACCCCCAGCTTTGTCAGTTCTGTACTTGTAGATTTTTTCAATTAGAAAAAAATATTTAGGTACCTTCCCAAAACCCCGTTCGGGATAAGCTCACAATTAAAAAAAAAAAAACAAAACTGTTCATTTAAAATTTTCTCGTTTGGGTCAATTTAATCCCCACGCGCCTCCTAACGTTACAGTTTTAAAGTGGAAACAACCAATGTGCAAAAAGGGAGAGATTTAAACAAAACTTCCATTCCATTTAGTATTATAACTATTAGTTCTCGAGGAGAATTACGTGTTTTTAGTATCTTTTATGTTTTTCAGGCCAAATGTAAAAAGTAAATAGAATATAAAAGATGAAACATTTTTATAATAATAATATAAGGGTCTTACTACGGTTTGTTTGGGCTCATATAATTTAGTTAAATTAATTAATGTTCACTTAGGCGAGGTATTAGGTGTATTCATAAATCATAAAATTAAGTTTTTTGCCTTTCTCGCATTACTGTCCTATAATAAGCTTTTAAAAAATAATGATATTAACTTCAGCTAAAATTACAATTACATGGTTAAATACGAGTCTTTTTTACTGGGCAACTTTTTCGAATATTTGATCATATATGGAAAAAAGTAAAAAACAGTAGTAATAAAATTACCATTTTATTTAAAATATATTTATTTGTTTATAATTGTATTACAAATATTTGCTTGGTGACAGTTTATGAAGGGTGATATAGTCGGTCAGTTCATTGTAGAAAAATTGTAGCAATCGTTTCCAGTATGCCCTTTCAAACAGTAAATATTGACCATACCCGTATCACTTGTTTCGAATTAACCCAACGACAAATGGACCTGTTGTTGTAAATGAGCTGTTGTCATCAATACATCACAGTAAAAGCGCTAGAATGCTGTTTGCCAAATTTAATTTTGCCACTCTAAACTTACAAACCACAAGTAATTATTGTATAAGCCTATATTAAAGGATTTCGTATTATAACTTTTAAATAAAAAATAAATATATTTCAATTATTTTTTGATATGATAATAAACTAAAAAGGTTTAAAAATAATTAGGTATTAATTTTTTATTAAAACTAAATTCTTAAAATGTGTGGTTATTTGTTAAGCCTGGCAATGCCGCACGGAGGTTTTTACTCATCTCGTAAACTAATCATGAATGAACTGTTCCTAACGCTTGCGAGTGACGCCCTCTCATTTGACAATATAACCAGTGGCGTAGCTAGAAGTATCGGAGTCCATACGATCTAGTTAAATTAATGTTTCTTTGTTAAAAAGCAAGAGGGCAAAAAAAAGGTCCTTACCTCCAAACGGGGCCTTTTTAATATATTATATAGTTTGTGTGGTCGGGGTCCCCCTTTTTTGACTTTTTTCTTAGTCGACTAAAGTTAAAAACTAAAAAACAAAACTTATACCTTCTTTTTTATACATATACCCTTTTTGGGGGCCTCTTCTAACTGGGGGCCCGAGGCAAACTGTCCCACCTCGCTACGCTAGTGAATTTGGCAAGCCAAAAGTGATCAAATAAGGCGTTTTTTGGTGTTTTTTGATGATTAGAAAGTGAATATTGGTACTTATTTACGCTCCCCACTTTTCACAGGTAAATAGAGACATTTTATTCAGGGGCATCACTTGATGTGTTTGTAATGTCTTTAACAGATTACAATTATCGAATATTTAAACTTGTTTAGGGTTGCCCAGCGATCCAGAGTGTAGAAATATATAAATTCGAGCTTTAGAAGTAGAAAATAAAGTTTTACCCAAAAGCCTAAATATATGTGGGGAACATTTTAAAGACACAATTAGAAGTGATGGCATTTGCCTCTTAAACAAAGATGCACTTCCCGAAAAAAAATAAGAATTGCAAGAGCTTTTGCTTTTACATTGAACACTATTTTATACATTTTATGATATACTCTTATCAAGTGTCAAAGTATTATAAACTTTTGTGTTGTACACGTGTTTTTATATTGTTTTTAAATAGTGTTTTTCTCTTAAGTCATATTTGCAATTATAGCCCTTTGATTCTCTACCCAACACTGTTTCATTGTAAAAAATCGGATACATCGTTTTACACTTACAAGATAATCAAAGGACCTTTAAAACGAGGTGCCATATTACCCTCCTTTTCATTAGAAAGAAAAAGTGGATAACGCCTCCTTGGCACTAGACCTCGGACCATAAAAATGTTGATGTCAAAAAGTAGTTTAAGTGACACCTTTTTACCCAAGTTTTATCCGACTTCGATATCTTGTCCCGTTCAAAAATTAAAAGGAACGGAGCAATTTTAAAATCCTCACTGTAAATAAATTCTTTTACAATTTTTTTTCTTAGTTTATGGTTATTCTTACTTATTTCTCAAGAACATTACCCGAGTTGTAATCGAATTTGTGGAAGACTTTATGGATGCGATGTATACCTAATAACAAATGATATCAATAACCTTAAGTTATATACAACAAATATCTTAATTGTAATAATATACAAAGGAAAATAAGTATTATAACACAAAAGCCAAGTATTAAAAAAATTAATGATTTAAACAAATGTGCATTATCTTTATAGCTACCAAATAACATAAATCGGGTTTCTTTATATGTCTGGATTTTGGGTTATAATTTCTATGTAATTTTGTATAATTATTGAAATTTAAATATTTATACTAAAAATACGGTATTTAATTTTTTACTATCAATAATAAAATTATTATCGACCAAGGTCAAAAAGTAAATCCGCCATTTTCATTCAGCGCTCTCTTTCTAATGTTAATCGTAAAATTATAAATGAATCACTTGGTCCATTTGTCGTTAAATTAACCTGTAAAAGCATTAGCTTAGGGAATCCCGCTGTGGGGGCACCACCACTACACAGAGGGACCCAGCAAGAAGATAAGAAAAGAAATAAAATACCATGACGGTTAAGCGGCAAATGTTTGTGTTTTATGTGTTTTAAAAAGGAAAGGACCTTTCCTTATTTTTAGTCCTTTAAAAGCTTTCAACGTATATATATTTTGTTTTGTGTTTAAAAAAATGAGGAACTTCTTTTTAGACCCTGCAAAAGTTTTTAAGTTATCATGGCTAGGGGGCACCACAGGAGTTAATTTATTAAATGTATGGATTTTACAGAATAATGTCTTAAGGGAGGGTTAACCCAAAAAAATATTATTTTACTATTGGTTTTAAATACTAAGCCAGAAGTAAATTAAAGCGCCGCCTTTATTATTAATGTTAGGGTATTACGACAGAAAATTAAAAGATGTTAAAGGCAACATAATTTTTATTTTGGGAGGAAAAGTCTTATAATTTTACTAAATTATTTATTACCAATTTCACTTGTTATTGTTCCGTCAGTTTTTCTTTTAAAACGTTTGCTTTTGTTTTTTATAAAATGTCCATAATTTCCATTTATCCAAGATTAGGCTGATTTAGCGCGTCTTGCGAGTTTTCTCCTAATATAAAGAAATTCTGTATTCTATAGGGGTGTCCCAGGACTAACTGCGGTGATGTAATAGTGTGAGGTTAGTAAGACGCATATGGTAAAAATAGTTTTACTTACTTACTTCTAGCACTTTCCAGTATACCAGAAGTTAATTTTAATGTGCTTATTTTATAATAAATCACCCTATATACTATATATTTTTTAAGATTTGGAGTAAAACCTCAGGCATATTTTATGTATAATACCCTAAACCTAACTCTAACTATTTTTTTACTTAAAGGCATTTATAGTATTCCTTTATTTATTAATTACTTGGTATTTTAAACAAAATGCCCATTTTCATTTTTATATAAAATATAAAACATTTTTGCTTAATTTTTTCGCGATATCTTTCTAATGGTTGTCTTTTAACACTACGTATATAAAACAAATTGCTTCTTATTTTAGATAATAAATCCCCTCTTAAAATGTTTCGCAATTATTATGTAAATGGAAAAGTTTTTGGCATTTTCAATGACGTACCTACATTTTTTCTGTTGACTTTTATTTTAAAGATATTACACAATTTTTTTTAATGAGACACCTAGTATAATTAATTGTTATTAAAAAGATTTCTAAAAAGCTTAAAAAACTACATTTTTTATATATTTTTTTATTAGTTTCGGAAATGTGGCCAACATCAGGATTTTTTAAATAAAATATCCTTTATATTGTATTACCGTTGCAAAGATTTATTAAAGAGCTTAAACAAAATATTACATTTTACATATCTATCTTTAATAGTTCAAGAAATGTGGCCATCTAAACATAAAAATTGGTAAAGATATAATTTTTATTACACCCATCATATGCACTAGGATTTGGATGCCAATATTTTTGTAACTATGACAGAAAGACATATATGTATTTTTTTACCGGTGATACAATTTACAGGAAGTTTTAGTTAAAAAGTGCTATTTTATTGTAAAACTTTAGCAATGGATGTGGTTTTTTTGCTTTTAAGGAAACCTTTCCATTAGTGCAATGATGAAATATAACATGATGTTCTATTGAAAAAACAACTTTGTGTTATAACAGGTACGTTACACTGAATTCTACGTTTAACTCCCTAACACTTTTCTATTCTAGTGAGTTATAGGTGCCGGCCCAAATTGAAAAAATAAAAAAACACTTGGAATTTTCCAAAGGAACTATGTTAGCTATGATTTACTTTCACCACTTAATTTGATTTAAAAATCAAAGCAAAGATTGTGCAATCAGATTTCTTTTATCTCTTTTAGATTTCGCCATAGCCTGCAAGATCAACGAAAAAGCGGCACCCTATTGATCAGACAATAATAAAAATGAAAAACCAATTTATTAGTTTTAACCAAAAGAATTATTATTTTACCTTTGAAAAGATTTTTGCAATTTAGTTTGGACATAGCACAAAACTTGTTTAAATACTACGTTGGACCTAAAATTTAATATACATAGAATAAAATTCATACATACCTACTTACATATAAAACATGTGTGTTAACCTTAACAATTTTGCAACAATTTTTTTAGTATTAAAGGATTCTGCCTAATTCTTATAAGACATCTTAATGCTCTGAAAAATTGTTCTCATGGGCACAATGTCCGATAGCCTCTAGCTTTAGAGTTATAGAGCCTCAAAGTTGGATATTTGCTAAGTTGAGATTTCGAGTACCTTACTAAAGCTTTTTTAAATTATTTTTTGATGCATAACTATAGGATAAAATATAGAATAGTAAAATATATAAAAATATTTTGTATGGAATATTTATTATGGCAGTGGCGTCGCACCATATAATACTATTATTAAGTTGCCTAAAATGTACAAACTCGAAAAATGACATTTTTAATGATAAAAAAGGAAAAACGGTTGGATTTTAATTTTTTTAAATTATCATTGTGCATAATACTTAGACCAAAGATATAAACATATTTTAGCACTGTCAAAACATACAGGGTAAAAAAATAAGGTGTTTTTAAACTTTACTTTTGCTATGCCACTTCAGTTAATATTATCTACTTAAGTAAATATAATGATTCGTTTTAATAATTTATTTAGGCGTATTCAACTCGAAACCGGTGAATATACCTATACTTATGTATAAAAGAAACTAAAAATGCCCATTTTAATGCCAATATACACAGGGCAGAAATTATAAACAAATTTAAAATACCTTATAAATCTTACATTTTTGGTATAGGAATCACTTTAGAAATTTGCCATTATACAGGATGTCTCGTTTAAAATAGGCTACTTTTTTGCATCTAGAGGTAGCTAATAATAAATATCAATATATTTTTACAAGTTCTTATAAAAATTCAAATCCTGGTTATGGCACAGTTTATATTTTAAAAATATAACAATTAATACACAACCTGAGCTAGGGAACTTTAATTTTTGTCTTGATTTTACTTTTTAAATTTAAGTATCCTAAAACCCTACATTTTTATTGTAAAGATTGCTAATAAAACCTACTAAATTTTTAATGTAACAATTAACTAATTTGTTTTATAAAAAAAACATAAGTTAGATATGGATCTTTTTCTTTAACAATATGCATAATTCCTTATTATTTTAAATTTGGCATTTAAAGTACCCGCATTTTTTAAATATATTTCTTTAAATAATACTTTTAAAATATGATACACTTTTGTAAAGTCCGCGCGTTTAGCAAAGAGGCCACCGACGTCATCATTATCTACGCGAAATCTTCTCTCTTTCAATCGCGGTTTCAAGGGGTTCGTATCGTTACCTAGGAAGCAGGCATTTTAAAGATTTTATTTAATAAAATAAATATTATTTTAAATACGGGATGAGGGAATAAGAGGAGATTTTGCGCAGAAAATGATGACGTCGGCGTCGGTGGCCTCTTTACTAAACGCGCGGATCCTACTAGAGAAAGAGGCGTTTGTGGTGCGCCACCCTGAATAAGCAGATCCTAAATGTCTACAGCTTTAAGATCGGTAGCTAGTAATATTACCTTTGGCTTTGAGGCGTGTACGTTTTAACAAGTTTATAAAACTAAAATCCTTATTTGCTAAAGTAAATAATGTAAAAAATGATAGCATAGTAAAAACATGCCAAGACACAATTTTTCCAGCCTGAATATTTTGACAATACCAAAATGTGTTTATATCTTTGATCTTAGTCTGCACACTTTAAATACAAGAAATTATAAAATCTAACCGTTTGTTTTTCTTTTATACTCAAAAATGCATTTTTTGTGTTTGTGCAATATAGGCATCTTAATAACAATTTTATATATTCCGACGCCACTGCCATAAGATATTTTCTATAAAAATTATTTTCATATATTTTTCTATTCTTTTAAATTACTTATGGGTGTGCATAAAAAATGTTTTGTAAAAGCTTTAGTAAAATAGAAACTTAATTAAAATCATAGGAGGTACTCGAAATCTTAACTTGGCAAATATCCAACTTTGAGGCTCTATAACTCTTAAACTAGAAAAGATGGCATATTGTGCCCATAAATACATTTCATTAGGGAGTCGAGATCTGCAACATATCAGATTTTTAAAAAAATTAACCGAAAGCCACTTTCCATAAGGATTGAGCATGGTTCTTTGAGATTGTTAGTCATATATTTTATCAGACCCTTAAATTTAATTGATTAAACTACGCAACATATTTTGGGAAAGATTTTTCTTGTAAAATATGTACAATAATTTAATAATAACAAAAGACTGCGCAGCGGTCGATGGTTTTTAATTTACAAACAAAAATGTATGTATGAAACAATTTGCCAAGTCAATATTGCAAAACATTTTTGGGTAGTTTAATCGATTTGAGTTGGTAGTTCGAGTGGTATATGGCTAGATTATTTCCTGAGGAACATACATCAAAACCAAAAACACAGAATTTTACTGATAATGAAGTTTTACATTTTATTTGTAAAGCTGTTTGGATGACAGAAATGTATTCGCTGTTAAACACAACATGCGATTTAATGACTTAACTAAACAAATTTTATTCAAAAAATTGTAGTATCTAGTCTATTTTAAAATAAGGGGTATAATTATTGGTATTTTATTTATGGAAATTAAATTGGTGCAAAAGGCATTATATGTGTAGACCTATTGTTGCATGGTCAATGACAACTTAAAATCCAATTATATGTTACTTCTTTTAAATTAACTTATGAAGTATTTGCATGTAAATATCATTGAAAAAACTAATTAGCTAGTAAAATTGCATTTAGTATAAATGTCAGAGCTTCTATAAGTTAATTTTATGTAAACTTACGTAAAAAGTGCATTAAAATAAGATAAATTAAAATGTATTAATTTTAATGTGCATTTATATTATGAATTGAAAATTATTTATATCTAAAATTGTAATGTTGCAAAAGTAAAAAAAACTAAGAGCAATAAAAAAATAAAAATAAGAAACTTGTTTACATATATGTATTTGCCATTAGATTTTTTTAGCATTTTAAATAAAACTTAAAATAAATATATGCTTTTAGATTACTAAATAATTACTTACTGGATTACTATATAAAGATACCACGTATATTTATACCAAATAAGCTATTTTAAAGGTATATCTGCCAGTAATGCAATAACAAAATCCGAATGTTTACAGGCCGGTATTCGCATTGAGCCGCGTCCAGACTTGCAAACACTTCGCCGTGCCGCTCCAAGACGCATACTGCGCCACATACTAGCTCGACGTGGACGTGGGCGGAATTCACGTTAAGGGCTTGGCGAATGATTTGCCGGTGCTTCAGAGCTTGTCGGTTTTTTGCCGTCAAACGAGCGCGCAAACTAACTGGTTAGTTTGGACAGAAGTTTGGCAAATTTGTTGCAAATCTGGACGCGGCTGATTTTGTATGTACATATATACTTTAAACCATCCATTACTAATATTATTTGGGATCACGCATTTACATTTTTAACAATTTTTTTTTGGCAATTTACCAATAAAAAGTTCTTTATTTATTACAGTTTTTTTATTATATTGTGTACTTTGTCATGTTCGTCGTTTAATGAATAAATGTCATTAATATATATAATTAATTTTCAACATATAGAACAAATTTAAGCTAAAAGAACGGTTTATCGAATCATTAGTAAACAGCTATTCTTAAAAAGGGCATAAACAATTTTTAATTTTAAAGTTAATTTATTAATTTTTGGATTTTATTTTTATTTCCAAGTCGTGGCAAAAATTTTGGTGGTGGTGTATCGCCAAAAAATTATTTTTGTACTAGATACAAAACTTTCTATATTTTGTTTTTCCATTATTTTTTATAAACCCTATTTAACCTCAAATAATACATATTTATGCATACATTTGTTTCGTCGATTTACAATTAAGTTAATTTCTCTATTTTAATTATTATTGTTTTTCTTCAAAATATCATTTATACCTACATATTATTATACTTATATGTAGATATACCGCTGAGAGTATAATGTACAGTTTAAAATAAAATAGTTTGCGTAATATTCGGTTTTACTATTTTTGTTATAGTCATATTAACATTTATAATATTATTTAACAAACAAGTTTTCTACAGAATACTAAATGATCTCTAAAAAAACAGTAATTTAACAATTATTTCAAATTCCATATTTATGAGTATTGCTGTTTTCCACCCTCAAACTCTTTTATGAAGTCATTACTACGCCTTCTAACATTCCAAGTTAAATACACTGCCTAGAAAAGTTGCCGTATTAGCTAGCAAGTAAAGCAAAGAAATCTTCACGGAATATTGGGTTCAACAAAAAAAACGGCTATGGATTTAAACGCAAAAAGTCCTTTATTTTGATTTTAGATTGTGTGTTTTTCGGAAACATTAAATTTGGGACACTAACATTTCCACCTAAACAACACGTAAATATATATATTTTTTAATACCAAACCCCTTAGCAGAGCTAAAAGTATTTAAATTTTAAATAAAACCGTTGGTGTTAAAACGATATTGGAGACAAAAACCTATTTGAAAAATATTACTTATCGCTATCTGTATCATAACGCGCTTGCCCGGAAAAATTAAGAAATCAAAATGGGGAATAACAACAAATAAAACTACAGAAATACTTTTTTTTAATAAATCCACTTTAAAAAATAAATAAATCTCACTAAAAAGTTAAAATTAATAATAAAAAGTAATAACATATGGTATTAAAGTATAAAAAGCTTTTGCTTATTTAGTTATTAACATCAGGGGCGTAGCTACCACCGTATTAGCCGTATCAATGATACGGGGCTATAGGAGCCCCCAAATGTGAGGAAGCAAAAATTAGAAATAAGAAAAAAGTATATTTGGAAAGTGGGGACCTTTTTTTTGGTCTTGAAATTGTTTTTTGGGACCCCTGCAAGAACGGGAAAGTGGGACCCTTTTTTTTCTTTTGGTCTTATATTTTATTTTTTTTTTGGGGCCCCGGCAAGGATGGGAAAGTGCGGCCCTTTTTTTTTATTTGGTCTTCAATATTTTTTTGGGGACCCCTTAACTCGTTGTGATACGGGGCCCCTCCCAGGCACGCTATGCCACTGATTAACATTAATTAGTTTAGCGCATATGTTGGATATTATTAGCCTCCTTTTTTATTATTATTTTTTTAAATATGTTTAACTTTTTAGTAGTATTATTTATTTTTTTGAATTCGGTTTAATTAAATTTTTTTTAAATCTTTGCTTTTTAGTTTATTTTTTGCTTTCTTATTTATTATTACTATTAAATGGATAACCATACACTTAACAGCACTACTAGTACCTCTTTAAAATACTACATTTAAAAGCACAGGAACGTGTAATTGAATTGGCTCAAAACCTTACAGACGGTCATGCAAAACTGTCACATTGGGGGGTGGGGTCATGGTTAGTTCTGTTGTTTTTAATTGTAATTTCTTAATAAAACGTTAAAAAAAAGATTTTACTAACCAGAACTAACGATGATCCACCCAATGTCAATCAATCAAATTACACGTCCCTGTACTTTTTATTGTAGTTTTTATTTTAGTTTGGTAAAAAAGTAAATTTTGTTAAAGGATTTAATAGCAATTTGTAATCTGCTGTCGTATTATAATAATATTTGTTTAACGGTACACCAATAGTTAGCGCTAGGTTTCATAGAATAAACATCCCTGATTTTTTAGCATATAGCATAGAAAAAACAACTAGAAACTACAAGTACCTTTCTTTTGCGATCCTAACTTGTTTTTTTTTTTTATGGAACCACCGAGCACTCTTTTAAATAAAAAATAACTTTTAAAATCGGTCCACAATTGACCGAGTAACATACACACAAAAAAAAACATACGCGGCGAATTGAGAATCTTCTCGTTTTTGAAGTCGGTTAAAAATAACTAAAAATGTTGGTTAAGACACAAAGCCACAGAAAGTTGGTTTAGTTGCATTGGGGCGTGTTTTTAACTTTTTGATCAGTCACGTATGGCGTTTCGTTGTGTATACGGATAGGTGTAAGTGTGAAAATTTGTGGTGTTGCTTTTTGTCTCTGTTGACATCACAGGTTGACCACAGATACCCATATGCTTCGCCGACAAAAATGACTACAGCTAAGTTTTAGGCAAGCACGGGAAGCTAATCCAGAATATCTTGGGTTCCTATATTAGCTAATAGGTGTAAATTATATTTATTTACTTCAATGTACAGTGGACTGAGCCAAAGAGGTCGCTTTAAAAAAATAAATCAAAAATATATATTTTTTATCTTTGGACAATCTACGAAGGCTAAAAGGCTTAATACTGACGTATCGTGGGTGTCCTAAGCGAGGTAAGAGGAAGTTTGTGGATATGGGACTTAAATACTTGAAGATCTGGGGGAAAGGAAAGACCTTCGTGGGCATCAGGATCCACATTCTAGAAACTCTAGGGATAAAAGAACAAACAAAGTGGGAAGTTTAGAGTACCACAAGTTTCTCTATTTGGAATCGTGAGTGGAGAAATTATACTAGACAATTCTTCAGAGCAAAAGCAATGGTAGTACCTATAAAAAGTAATAAATCTAAGTAAGTGAAGGATCATTAATAAGACGAATAGCTCTTCTTTGAATGGAATCAAGAATGCTTAGGGTTGTGGGGGACGCCATGCCCCAGATATAAGAACAATATTCCAAGGGTGGTCGGGTTAAGGACACATATAAAGTGTATAAATTAGAAGGGGAAAATACTTTTGGCTCGAAAGAAAAATCCAAGCTTTTTGAAGCTGCCGTGGCTATAGACTATAGATACAATATGTTTATGCAAGTTAAGGTTACTTTTACATGTGACGCCTACAAGATTAAAGGTGCCTTTGCTCTGCAAAACTTGGCCGCTCATAAGTAAAGGATTTATTTCGAATAAAGGATTTATTTGATGACGCTTTTTGCGACAAGGAACATAATTGTGTTTTGGATGCATTAAAATATTGTTGAAAGTGTCAAAAAGAAAATATCGTAAAGGTTTGAGCCTATCCAAAAATCTATTGTCTTTAATTTAGATTTTTATTTGTAATTTAATTTTTGCGTTAAAGCTACCTGGCTGTTTATGTAAAAAACTATCTGCTCATATACAAACCTTTCGGAAATTAAATTGTTTATAAAAAACGTCCATTTCATCAGACGAACCATTTTCGAATAATCAAGCTTTAAACATTTATATATTTTTTACGAATCTAACTAACAAAAAAATATATATATGAAAAAAAACTTAGATTTCCAAAAAAATTAACGTTTTTATATTAAAATCTTTTTCAAAAACTATTCACAATTTAAGAAAAAAAAAAGATTGTTTTCTTCGTTGGTATACCGATCATTTTTACTCAGTGAAACAATTTGATAAACTAATTAAATATCCAAACTTTATAATATATTTTAACCTTTTTTCGGTTAATAGCTATTTGTTACAGGAACACTTAGATTTACTGTCTAAGATTAAGTATATCTATGTTTTCGTAAAACAAATAGCTGTTTACCGAGAATACGTTTGGATATATTATAAAATTTAGATACTTTAGGCCATAAAGTTAATAAAATTATAATTTTTGATGATGTAATTTATCAATTCGTTTTATTGAGTACAATTAATTGGTTCATTAAGGTAGAAACCCATAATTTAATTTTTCCTTTAATTTGAATTGCGAATAACTTATGAAAGAATTATTTTATATAGGTGAGCGTCATAAAGACCTTTTGGGTTGCAAAGCTTAGATGGTAAGAAGAAAAATGTTATAATAATGTATACCTTTTTATCGGCGGGGGAAGCGGCTATAGATTTTTAAAGATGTAAAAAAATACTCTTAATATTTCGGTTTGTGGAAATTGTTTTGATCGTGTTGGATTTTTTATTTTTGTTATCCCTAAATTAGAATTATTAAGAATTGGAATAAAATTTTTCCTTGTAAAAGAAATATAAATCACGCAGAAAAAAATTTTGATTTTGTATACAGGATAAGCAAAAACTTAAAGAAGCAATTTTTTTCAAGAGTAAACTACCTTTGTTATTTTTTTTACGCAAAATATCACAAAACAAATTATTATGTTTTTTTCGTGAATCATATTTTTTTCAAACAATAATTTTCATGAAGAACGACTTTTAAAAAAATTTTTTTTGGTCCATTTGTCCTCTTGGAAACCCCAGCCGTGTACAGTCTGTATATACTGGGTTAGTTAAAAGTACCACACGTCTTAAATATCTTTAAAACCGCTAAAACTGCATTTTCCAAATTTGGTATTTAAGATGTTTTGGGCAAGTGGAATTAAATAGTATATCCGCACTATTAGATTAGATTAGATTAGATTAGATTAGAATAGGGCCGGGATAACCCATGCACTAAAGCCGCTCGGCTTATTGTGCGCCCTGTCATTTTACGTCTGGGTGATGTCAGCCAGACGGGACCTACAGCTTAACGTGGGTTCCGAACCACGGTCCTATGAGCGACAACTTAAGACCTCGTCCCCACCCAGGGGCACTACTGAACCTACCAACTGAGTGGGGTCCGCATGTCTACGGTTGCGCAGGACACGGCAAAGTGTGTTCCGGCGCCCTGGTCCTTTAGTGGCCTTCAGCGTCGATACATTTTGCACTTTGTCCGTCTGGTGTTGAGCTAACCACTAAATTTCCGACCAACTTATAAATAAGTATTTGGCCTCAGCAGGATTCGAACCCACCTCACGTCCGTGTGCGCTCAACAAACTTAACGCCTTTACACGCTAAGCCATCACCGGACTATTGCCAAATTTTTGTTCTACATGAATTTTTTAAATTATTTTTAAATAAAATGCCCCATTTATTTTTATTGCATTTAATTGATCAAATGTAATAAGTTTTTAAAGTTCTGTCTTTATTAGTTGTCGAGATATAATTCACTACAATTACAGCAAAAAGTATGGTAACGCCTAAATATCTTTAATTTGGTATTTAGTTATATCAGCACTGTTGCCAAATTTTAATGAAATTACAGTGTTGTTAAATCTAGGTAACTGGTAAATACCAATTTTTAAAATTTGGAATTTTACTAAAGTTGGACGCTTTTTTATTGCAATTAAAATTAATAAGTCATTCAATATAAAACACGAAAAATAATACGTGTAGCGCAAAACTGAAAAATCTGGCAACAATGACAATATCACTGTTTAATTCAACTTGCCCAGAAACCTTTAAATACCAAAATTTGTAAGCGCAGCTTAAGCGGTTTTGAGATATTTGAGCGCGTCTAAACTTTTTACCCAAAATGTAGTGTTTTCATATCTTGGCAACTAATGTAAATAAAATTTTAAAAATTTAAAATAACAATAAATGGGACATTTCAATTCAAAAAAATATATATATATATATATACCTGTAGCACAAAATTGGGAAATATGGCAACGGTGTCGATATTACTATGAAATTCTAGATACCAAATTTGGTAAATGCAGATTAAAAGGTTTTAAAGATATGTATTTAAACATTGCAGTACTTCTTACTTACCTAGTATATACAAATATACATAAATATTTTATGGTGTGTCTCACGATGGTGTTTACTAATAGATAATTATCAATTTACGGGTGTAAATATTTTTTATAGTTTGTGTACATATTTTAAGACTTAATAACCGACATTTACCACGCAACATTTTAATTACATAATCAATTTAGGTTGAAGAAAAAACTTTTTAATCAAAAGAGGTAAAAATACATGCACTCTGCCAAAAATCGTGCCAATTATATTGATAAAAATTTTAAACATAATATGTAAAGGTGGCGGTTAGAAAAGGTTATGTCACAAAAATTACATATTACATACAGATTTTGGTAATATTTTAAAAGTCTTTTAAATATTTTTTTTGTGTAGTCTTTAAACAAATTTAAAAAATGTTTTCAATAGCCATTTATTGGTTGAAACATAGTTGACAGTACATTAGCTAAAGGTATATCGGCCAGTAAATCAACAACAAATGATGTAGAATAAATCATCCAATGCGAAATGTTTACATGCCGGTATTCACGTTAGATTGTCTCTTTTTCTTACATTGCCTATGTGTTATGTTATATAGCTCATCCGGTATACAAATGGTAAACTGTAAGAGATTTTTGATGTTAATAAAAATTTACTTTGATGTGATAAAACCTTTTTGGGTTCTTCATATATAGTTTCTGGGCCAGTAATGAAATGGACGTTATAATAGTAACACTTTTAAAACCTTTTTAGAGGGATTCCTTTTGACCAGTCTATTATGAATATTTATAGTGATATATATGAAAGCGGCGCTTTATCTTAGCCTGTCAATGTCAAATGTTTCGGGTGTCGGACTGGCCGAACGCGTCACTTTTCTTGTCAGACAAGTTTACCACAATGTTTTACGTGCAATTTTTAAAAATTTTGTCAAAAATTGTAAGGGTTACAGTCATGAAACCATAAGGCTCAAAAACATGTTTTGGGTATCGGACTAGGCGGGTTTCTTGACTGTTACCCTTACCGAATAATTCCGGAATGGCTGTAAATTTTTATAACGAAATATTGTTAAACCTAAAATTCGCAACTTTGACCCAATTTAACCAACCCTGTATCTCTTAGGTACCGTTTTCGGGATCCCAACGGTGCCCCTTGAATTTGTAACACCCTGTGTACGTGATTTATCAAAAAAATAGGAAGCATCATTGTCTGTTAAAGTAAATTAAAATCTTTGGTTCTTAAAGCACACCGGCCGTAATTAATTATTTTTTTAATAGTAAGCCCTGACGCCATCTTGAAAATAGACATCTTGGAGGAGACATTTGTTATTCCAAAAGATTTTTACAAAAAACAAAAATTAAAATGAAAAAAATTATAATTTAGGCCTTTACTTCTTAAGGACAAAAAAAAATCAAAATTAAATTTTGGGGTTATATTTATTATTAGGTGTCAATTGATGTATTCAAAACAAGTTTTATTTTGATCGTTGTGAAATTTTTAATAAAATGTTCCAATTAAATAAATGTGCGTGTTTTGCTAATACTTTTTTAAGCAGTATATCTTTAAAACAAAAAAATAGGCGCATCTTTAGATGCAAATATGAAAACAACCTTTCATTTAAATATGCAGGTGAATAGTAATTGATCTTACTATGGGTATGTGCATTAAACATTTACAGAAAATGTCTTACAAAATCGTAAAAAGAGATGCCCAACTCATCTTAATATAAATTCACTCTAAACTATGTTTTGTGACAGTGTTGTGAGCAACGGTCTTACCATGCACTCAGTGGTAAGTTCTAGGAGCATTTTTTGCAAAAATATTTTTAACTATTTTTAAAATTAGGTTTTATAGCTGTAGTGGTGTACTAGAATTTTTAAATTAATTTATCTTAATATAAGACATGGGATCTACACCAAATATACCGGGTGTCTACAAGATTACTTTCCGGTTGCTATATTTTTAAATATTTTTATTGATACTAATGCAAATAGGTACGTCGTCTTGTATAGATTTTTTTGTTTTTCGGGTTCTAAAGACCATTTTAAGTTTAGTAGAGGGCATTTTTTTTAGCTTTTTACTCCAGCTCAAAAACTAAAATACCGCTATCATAATTACTTTGTTTATTTCGAAGGCTCTATCCGAATAGAGAATTTAGCTGCTTAATTTTTATATTTATTATTAAATTAAGTCTTACCTGTTTATTTCGAAGATGCTTTATACGGGCCGACGGGAGCCGTGTCGGGCCCTGGTACAAGTAAAAGTTACAAAGAAGTAAAAAACAATTTGAGAAGTAAAAGAAAAGATCCTTACCTTTTGTAAACTAATTATTCTGTGCATTTGTTTAAAAAATGGCCTTTCTTAATGCAGAAAATAAAATTATTACCCAACAAAAAGTTGAATACTAAAAAAAGGTCCTCACCTACTACAAACCTATATTTTTTCTATCCATTCTTTTTAACTCCATTTAGGTTCTTTATCAAGCGCGGGGCCTTCCATCCGGGCCCCGGTAATTTTACCGCCCTCTCGTCGGCCCTGTGCTTTACTTCGCGCAGGCGCATGACAAATTTGATTGCTTGGTAACATTATAAAGTTAGTGGGCGACATACAACTAACATTTTTGACAGTTCTAGCAGTTCCGATTATATTGAAAGGTAATTTCAACTTCCTTTTCTTTTTTAAATGGATCATCCTATAGATATTTATTTTGGTTTCTGCTTAAAATTTAAACACATCTTTATGGATATTGTCCTTTACTTCCAAGTCCAAACGTTTTTGACTTAGTTTAAATTCTTCTCTCGCCAAAAATGACGTTTGCCAGCCATTACAAAGTCCATTAATTTTTTCTAAACAAAAAACCCTTAAAAGGGATGGTGTTAAATTCCCAGCAGAAAAAAATGTAGTAGACTGTATTAATATTTTTACAATTAATAAAATGCAATAAAAACCTAAATTTTATTTTTTAATGCTTAAAAGAATAAGTTACTAACAGGTAGGGTTTCCATTTGAAAAGTTGACTTTAAAATTTTATTTTAATACAATTTTTAACGATTATTTTTCACCACCTTATATTTAATAATTGTTTAAATATTAATGCAGTCTACCAAAGAGTTCTTCTTCGATATAACCGGAAGTGCTAGAACTATCAGAACATTTTAGTCGTATGTACCCTTAGAAATTATAATGATTCCAAACTTTTAAAATTTTCCATTAATTCTAAACTAATCTGGTATACAGACGGCTCCAAACAGACCAAGAGTTGTGCAGGCATATATGGGGACAAACCAAGAATGAAGATAAACTTTTTGAGAAATAGATTGCAGCAGGTCCTCCTAGGACACTTGTATATTAAATAAATTTTATGTGGAGCCACAATATATTGATTGCATTTATTCGTTCTAGTTTTGAGGCGGATAATGGAATAGCTGCAGAAGAATCAGGACAATTAAAAATGCTGGTTCTCAAGACCCCATTGAAGAAGCTAAAGGATCATTTCAATATACAGCACCTGATGGAACACCAATTCAAATACAGTATATTGCAAATGAAGGTGGCTTTCAACCACAAGGTAGGTTATACCTATTTTAGGTAACAAATATGAAAGTAAACGTTGAAATTATCTTTTTGCTTACTAAATACAGTGAAAATTTTATGAGCAGTACCGAAAAAATGTATCATACCCGTTTAATTACCAGACTAATGCTTATTTTTATAAACAAAATTACCACCTTTTATTAAAACTTTTAATAAAATACACTTGGTCTCAAATGTCGGTTTTTCCTTTTTTGGTTTCTATGTTTGTTTTACTAGGAATACTTTTTAAAATTACTTATAGTGATTATTTTGTTCAAACACGAAGCTAAATATAAAAACACAAACATTTTAAAAGTTATTTCATTTATATATAATATAATAATAAAAGCAGTACTAAACCGAATATATTAAATCCAGTTTGAGCCAAATAGGCGCCATATTACTTGAAACAATTGTATCAAATTTCAATTTAATCGGTTTAAGGATATAGTTTATTAATATGTAAAATATTTAGTGTTTTACATTAATGCTCTCTATCTAAGAAATAAAGCAACCTCGGACATATGTTCATAGTATTTTTTTTTTTTAAACAAAATAAAAAATCAGCCTTTAAAGTTTTGTATCGTACATATTTGTGTATTTCTAAATTAAATTTAAACTTTTTTAATTTCGTTTATTTAAAATAAATGCAAAAATCGGATACTCCTATCAAAAACAAAATAAGGGTTTATTTACGTTTAAATAACATTTCTTTTTAATTTCGGTGTTAAGCCTAATGCACTTGTATGTGACAGATAGAGGGATTTACTATTCTGATAAGTTAAATGTTTATTTTAGATTATAACTAGCTGACCCGGCAAACGTTGTTTTGCCATATAAATAATTTTTAAGTAATTTCTAGCCTAAAAATTTAAAAAAAATATTAAGGGTGGACAACCCTTATCACTAAGGGGTATGAAAAATAGATGTTGGCCGATTCTCAGACCTACTCAATATGCTCACAAAATTTCATGAGAATCGGTCAAGCCGTTTCGGAGGAGTACGGGAACGAACATTGTGACACGAGAATTTTATATATAAGATTGTGTCTCAGTGCCACACGTTTGTAAAAACAAAAAATGGTGGACTTATGACTAGTGCCACTAAATTTTTAAATAACTTTAGAACAAATAAAGGTATAAAGATACGATTTTCCCAAAAAGCCTTAAATTTTTTTTTATTATATCCACGTGATTTTTTTATTTATTTTTTTTTTCTTTACTTCAAAATTACATTGCAATACAGTTTACAACATAAAATGAAACGTCGTCACTTTCGTTGTGACATTCCGTTAACACAAAAACAAAATGGCCTATTTGCCGATATAGGACATCTTGGTTTTTTATATGGAACACGATAATTTTTTTTAGTTTTTAAATTAAAACTTTTTTCTTAAAAAATGTAACATAAGCTATAGTTATTTTAAAAAATAATAAAGTATGCGATCTCTTAAAAACCAAATCAATAACAATGAAAATTTGCAAAATTTAAGGTTACAAAGGAAAAAATACGGCAACAAAGCTTTTTGTTATTTGCAAAATAAGGGTTCCAGTAAGAATAAATTATTATTTTTTAAAATTAAATTACCAATAATATATTTTTTAATATGTCCCTTTTTTTGTACCTTAATTATTATGTCCCAATTGTTTCAACTTTGTCTGAATTATTTTGTGTTTTTACGTATTTGGCCTAGAATTAGCCACCAGAAAACCAAAAATGACGATCAGGTGGATATTCTCCTCCTAAAAGTTAAGTGTTTTTCGAGTTAGGTTGTGTTAAATTATTATAATAAATAATATTAATATAAAAGTTAAAAAAAAACAACTTTTATATTTTTTGACGTATTTATATTGGAATTCTTATTCTCTTGTAAAATAGTAACCTTTTTGCTGATTTGTTTAAAAATGTATGTTTGTTGTTAAATTTTAATACTTTAGTGCTAAATACAGAGTGTTTTTAACTACGGTACTGAGATTGAAGGGGTGTTTTTTAAGCCTTTTTATGAAAAAAAAGTTCCATAAACATATGTCTGACTTGCTTCCATTCAAAGATACAGGGCGTTAAAGTTTTCAAAAAGTCGGTATCTTTTAAATATCTTAGAAACCTCTAACCGAATTAAATAAAATTTGGAAAACTTACGTCATTTAATAAGTTGCTTGTAAAGCCTGTCCTAGATTGGTGTTATTGGGTCCAGTGGTGTCAGCAGGGCCATATGTCACTTTTTGACAGTTCTGCTGTAAAAAAAATATTATTTTTATTTTCCAATGTAAAGTGCCATGATTAGGCTAAAACGGTTTATTTTAAGTCAAGTAGCCATGGGAAAAAGAAATTAGTCGTCTTTTGTTTTTACGACTTTTCAGGGCGGAGTTAAAGTTTGCAAAATCCTATTTATGATCATTCTTTTTCAAATGACACAAGGATGGCTCGTTAGGAAATTCTCAAAAACCATTTTATGTCGAATAATTTGGTAATACATAAGTGATATTTCAGGGAAATGTTTTATCCAAAAATCATGTAAGAAAAATTTTTAAATCATCCATTATACTTTATAATACTAACGATTTATGGCAATATCGTAAATTTATTATTAGTTTTAGGTACCAAATTATTTGGAATTAAATGGTTTTTTAGGATATGCTAACAAGTTGTAAATAACAAAAGAAAAATATTATTTAAATTATTATTTTAAGAAAAGGTAATTATATCAACCAATCGATTATTATGTCAAATAACAATATACAAAATTTTAAGTTCTTATCGTAAAAGGTAAAAAATGTATATGGGGAAACCACCAGTAAATTGTTTGGTAATTATCTCGAAAGTAGAAGCAACTCCGATTTTGACGTAATTTGGTATATGGGGGTGTTTTGGGCGGTGATTACAAATCTAATAGATTTTTTCGGAATCGTTTCGTTTCCGTTCATCACCAAAGTTGAAAATTAAACCATTTTTATTTTCACTACTTTTTTCCTTTCTTTTTGCACACAACTCTTGATTTTAATTTAAAGTGGCAAATTTGATATTGACTTTTTTAAATCCCGTTTTTATTTATTTTACATCTTTTATTAAATAAAGTGAAAGTGAAGATATGCAATTTACTGCAGGAAAAGTGTAAAATACGTAAAAAATGGGGTTTTAAAAATGACAATAGAATATCGTGTGCAAAAAGAAAATAAAATAAAAATAAGGTTAGTTTGATTTTAAACTTTGATGATGGATATCTCAAGAACAAAACGTTTCCGAAAAAAAATCAGCTTTGTGATCAGCATGCCAACAACCGTATACCAAATTTAGTCAAAATCGGAGTTGATCCCACTTTTGAGACAATTACCTTTTATTTAAAAGCAAATAAAGAAAAAAATAATTTTAAAGCCACTAAAAAAGATTTGGTTCAAACGAACAAAAACACATACAAATTAAATAATGCTCGAAATGGGGTAGAAGACTTAACTGCTGACTGTGTTTTCATGTTAAAGTTAACTCATTCAATTAAAAGTTTCTAGTTTTTTTAAATTTCCATAATGATATAGGTTAGATGTACCTTTTATGGCTACTTTAGGGAATTTTGTTACTTGTACAAAAAAATAAAGTAACTATAATTAATTAGGTATAAAGTAACGAAACATAAATTAGTAACATTATAAGTGTATCAATAAAATCGAAATATAAAACCCTTAAACCTTTAAATTTTACTTTTATAATAAAAAACTAATAAAATTTAATCCTACCTCCTATTTCATCAGTAGTGGCCATAGCCGGACTAATTTTGGCCAGTGGTTGCACCGGTTTTGGCCATAGTAAATATTATGTTTTATTGTAGGAAGTAATATAAATATTTACATAATAAGTTTTTAAAATATTAATTTATTTTTAATTTATTTCAACAAAATACAATTGGACGGTTTTTAACTTATTAAAATAATAGTTTTTAAATTAATGAGTAATTTTTAAAACTAAAACTAAAACAGACAAAACAAATCTGTTTGCACATTCTTTGTTTTGATTTTTGAAACAAACATAGGAGTGAAAGTAAGTTATGGCTAACCTTTTTTGCATTGAAAGTTTGGACTGTTCATCAAATTTTGTCAATTTATACAGGGACTATAAGTTTTTTGTTTAAATTCAATTTATTCAATTGTCAATCAGTATTTATGTAATCAATAATAACTATGACCAAAACTGGATAACATACCTTCGGCTATATCACGAAGTGCCGTATCTCAAAAAATAGGAAAATTGACTAGAGCCAAAATTATGGCTTATAAAAAGTTGATACTTAATTTTACAAATTGGCACAAGTTGGTCATGGCTTATTTTATTCATATTTTAGTTTATTATCAGTAAATTTATTATTTTTTACTTACTATTAAGTTATTTTAGTATTATTACAGGGTTTTTAGAGGGTCTGTACAAAATTCTAACACAGACTCCTTGGACCAAAATACAACGATCTAACGCAATTTATCTTAGTTGAAAAATTAATTGTTTGCAAGATACAAGGCGTTAAAATTATTTTTTATTATTTTTTTGTAAGTAAGGAGTCAAAAGCTACTCATATTTTTACTGTTAAATGTAGAGAGAGCCACCTGCAGTACTTTGCTTTTATTCATAGTGTCATTATTCTTTTGTGTCTCGGTATATTATAATTCTAGTAAATAATTGTTTTTCTACCATATTTTTGCACAAAAAAGGTATACTTGATAAATATCTCTACGAGCAACCGTTTCTAGGATATTTTGGATTAAACGTTTTATTTTACATAAAAGGTTCCCTCTCATTTCTGTACGCTTTACTTAGGCCACCTGGGTTTCTCTAAAAGGTCTGTACAAATTGGTACTTTAATTTTATTACACCAAAATAAGGGTTGATTCATTAATGCCCAGTTTTACAATTGCGAGTTGGGTTTAGGTTTAGATGAACCCAACTGGTGATTGAACCGGCCCATTTAAAACATATTGCTGTCAGTTTTGGCATTTACTTGACAGCAATATATTTAAAATGGGCCGGTTCAACTGATCCTAAACTGGACTCGCAATTGTAAACCGGGCATTAGAGGTACTATTTCTAGTAGGTATTTTTAGATAGATGAGAGGGTTCAAATTTTAAACTGTCATGGTATTTGTGTTCAGTTTTTAGTTCTGTTTAGAAATTTATTGTGAAAAGACTTCGCTCCTGGCACAACGTCTAAAACTTGTTCAACTGTATTATGAAAATCACCATTTCCCGAGGAGTGTTTCGTGCGCTTCGGGCAACTTATGGTCCACGCATAATCGGCCCACTGAGCCGACTATTCGCTGTACCATCACAAAAATTTGAACTTCAACTTTCATTATTGGATAATCCTTAACCAAATAAGCTACATCCAGCACGTAGTGCAGAAATTATAGCGGCAGTAGCTGCAAGTGTACGAGATGATCCTGACGAAACGATTTGGCGCTCGAAAATTGGAGCTTAAGAACATACCATGTTAGGCGCAGTTAAGGCTAACATTTGAAAGGCATAATTTTTAAAAAATAAATGTACGATATAGTTCTTTCGTACGATAATAAATATTACTTAATAAAGCATTTTTTTTATTTTTTAAAAATGTACCTTCAATAAAATTACTCAACTTGCCTTGATAAAAAGTAGATTGTTGGCGAGATACAGGGTATCCAAGTAAATAAATAAATGAAAAATTTGACACCCTGTATTTTGCAAACCAGCAACCTTTCGACTAAGGTAAATTACATTAGATTGTTGTATTTTGTACAGACTTTTTGGCGACTACCGGGTGGCCTAGATAAAGCGTAAATGAATTAAATGGCAAACTTATATATGAAATAAAATTCCTAATCTAAAATATCTTATAAACTATTGCCTGTAGCGACATTTATCAAGTATGTCTTTTTAATGTAAAAATATGAGAGAATAAAAAATTCTATACTAAAATTTTGTTATACCGAGGCCAAAAAAACTTATGACCCTTCAAACCAAAGCAAAGGAATGCAAGTAGCTCCCTCTAGATTTTACGACAAAAACATTGGTGTATTTCGATTTTTACTCTGAAAAACCTTTTAATACTAAATCATGTAGTAAAATGTTTTTTAATATATAAATTATTTAAAAATACCCCAAAATTAAAATAAAACTTTGATATCCTGTATATTGAAATCGATCAACTTTTCGACTAAGGTAAATGACGTTAGATCGTTTTATTTTGGTTTAGGGACTTTGTGGTAAAAATTTTTACAGACCTTTTAGAGACAACCTGTATAATAAAAACGAGTATAAGAAAGAGTTTATAATAAGTATATCAACATATTAAAAATCTCTTAAACATACTTTATATTACTGTAGTAAAAGTTAAATATTTAATATTTACTTATAAATCTCAAAGTGACCACAAACTGTACAGTGGCCACAAATGGTACATCCACCCTTGGTTTTACATTTTATTTAGTTTATTCCAAAATTATAGCTTTAAAATTGTACACATTTTGTTATACGAGAAAATACCCATTAGATTTATGTCAAGTTTAGGTTACTCATATTTTTATTAAAAGAAAATAATTTTTAACGCTACGAAATGTCAAAAAAACTACAAAGTTGTATTTAAACAATAAAATACCTTTATAGTTATTTTTTACATCATTTAATTAGTGTTATCAAACTATGCGAAATGGTGTTAATATGACAGATGACGGACGTCAAGTCAACAAAGCTTATTGTTTCTAATATTTAAAATAAAATTATTCATTAAATGCTTTAAATGCCAATAACGTGACTTAAGGAAAAAAATATAAACAGGGTATTTTTGAACAGTGGTGCCAAACGGCAACGGTGAAATTCTCTTACTAAAATTGAAAAATATTCATAAAAACATAAATTTGAAAATTTTTTGCAATTAAAATAAAGTGTGTTAAAGTTATATATATTTTTTTTTTGAAAAAATCTTAAATATCCTTAACTTAATTTTGTTTTAATTTGGCAAAGGTATGTATGGCATTATGGAGGTAATTTATCACTTCGTTACATTTTACGTCCAGAGGCGTCTCCAGCGACACCTAAACGAATATTTTTAACAAAGTAATAGTACGCCACTGACAGTTAAAATGTGTGTAAAATTTTTGTATATACTTTTTAAAAGCAAATAAAAAATATTGCTTTTATGTCTTTTAGTTTTTTCTTGTATCTTGTTTAGTATAACAAAAAAAAAAAAAAAAAATACGTAATTGCACAGTTTTAGACCATGGATAAAGCATTGCGGTAACTTTTCCTCTACTTAGGTTCTGGTGAAATCTGGTTAGTTCTGGTATGTAACAACTACAATAACTACTTAATAAAATAAAATTTATGTTAAGTCTAACAAATTTTACTAAAATAAATGTTTTTAAAATTTTTCAGTGTTTAAAAAAATTGTATGCACAGTTTTTTTATCTTTGGACAAACCACGAAGGCTAAAAGCCTAAATACTAACGTACCGTGGTTGTCTTAAGCAAGGTAAGAGGGAGTTTGTTAACACGGGACTTAAATAATTGAAGATTTGGGGGGAAGGAAAGACCTCCGCGGGCAGCAAGTTCCACAATCTAGAAACTCTAGGAATAAAAGAACGAACAAAGTGAGAAGTTCGGGGCCTGTCCAGTTGGACCGTATAGGGATGCATACGCGCGGAACCACGAGTTTCTCTATTGGGAACCGTGAGTGGAGGAACTATACTGGACAATTCTTCAGAGCAGAAGCCATGGAAGTACCCATAAAAAAGCGATAAGTCCCCCACAGTGCGTCCAATTTAACTTGGCCACATTTCTAATGTGTATAACTTTTTATTTCCTAACTTAATAAATTATTTAAAAACCAAATTGTACAGTAAATTATCAAGTTTTTATTGTTATGTAGATTACATAAAACTTTATTAACAGAACATATTGACATAACCTACTTTTTTTTTTAATGGGACACCTTTTAAATTATACCACCATTAAGGTATTTTAATAAGCTTTACAAAAATACTACATTTAATATATCTATCTTTAATAGTTTTGAAAATATGACCATTTAAATCTGAAAAATATTATACAGTGTGTCCCAGGATAGGTGTACAAGAAGTCAAATGGATCAAAAATTTTGGAATCTTCAAACGCTCTTTTGGAAAAACTGGTCCCAATGTTAGGAACTAATTAATAAAAATTTTTACTTCGATTGGTAATATACAGGGCGAGTTATAACTAAACAGTTCAATTAGGTTGAAATTTGGAGCAGATATACTTTTTACCATTCTTAATATACTATATTTTTTTCATCAAGAAATATTCAGCCGTTATTATGACAACTTACTTAAAAAAAAAAACTTTTTAAATTACCATTTTGATTTAATTTTTCAATCAAAAAAGGTTTATGTAAAATTCATTTTTTTACAACATTTATATATAATTTTGTTTTATTTTTAAAAATAAAAGTACTTTACACTAGGTCATTTTTCATATGTGTACATTAGCAATAGGAGCAAAATTTTGTATTTCTTTGTTTTGGACCATGCGACCAGTTTTTCTAAAATGCTGATTTAAAATTTAAAAATGTTGTTTCATTTGTCCTCTTGTAATATCAATTCTGGGTCACACTGTATACCTTATAATTTAACTTTGACATTTAAAAATGTTTCTAAACTTTATTAAAATATTTAAAAAATCTTCAAAAATTACAGTTAAAATAAATAGTACTAATTTTTTGACGAAACACAATGTACGAGTATAATGAAAAATTTCAATATATTGTATTTTTTATTTATTTTTCAACTTTTTAAATTTAGGTATGTATTTTTTGCATTTGTTAAAAGTTAACAAAAAAAAAACGAAAAAAATAAGCCCCTAGCAAACAAACCATTTTTGATGAAAAAAATTATATCACAATGGCGGTTGAAAATTTTCAATTTTTTTTTAAGTAAGTTTTTATAATAACGGCTAAATATTTATAAAAAAAAACAGTATATTAGGAATAGTAAAAATATATATCTGTTTTAAATTTTAGCTTAATTGAACTGTTTTTATAAAAATTAAAATTAAAAACCAAAAAAGTTTTTCTACTTTTCTCGAAAATTTTTGAGGTTAGGGTAAAAATAGTTATGACCTAAATTGTATGTTTCTTTATTGTCGACAACTTTTACTTTTAATTTTTTTAATAGGATTTCGGTTCGGAATTGTTTTTCTTTAAGGTTATGATGAACTTAACAAAACTATACCAATATTTTGCTGTAAGGCAAACATTTTTTTATGACCTTTTCTACCCAAGCAGCAAGCTGACGTCTCTTTTTGGTCACATTTGGTCAGCAAAGACGTCATAAGATGACGTTAAATTGACCTCCCTAGGTCACAGACAAAAGACGACCCGTTAATGACGTCATAATGACATCTTTAAGATGACGAAAAATTGACGCATATACTCTTTATTTAAAAGCTAAAATTATACATTTTATTTAAAAATTGAAATAGGAAAAAAGTCCTTACTGCTTGCAATTTTCTTGCACTGCAAGGTCGCATCTCTGGGGACACTGTCCAACCTGGAGATGCAGATTTTTACGCAAGCCGAAGATATTTCCTTCAAAGCTAATTGAGATCACCAACCGCAGAGCAGTCTCGAAATATTTTGGTCTCATCGGTACGGTTTAGGCAATAAAAAGCGAAGATGTTGAATAAGCGTGGTAGTTTATTGTCCATTGCGCCATCTATCGGTAGAGTTTTTCCTATTTGAATTTTGTAAAATTATTAGTCTTATTTTTCTGTCATATGATATTTCGGTTGGATTTTGACACGAATCCTATAATGTCACATAATTTTTCTGGCGGGTTTTCTAAACATGTCGTCATTAGATTTTTATGAGCTAGTATGACGAAAAATGACGTCGAAAAGACGTAACTTCAACGACGTCAAACAACAGGTCGTTAAAATGACGTTAAAATTACGTCATAATTTTGGTCTGTAAAAATGACGTCATAATGACGTCAGCTTGCTGCTTGGGTACTGCTATTCCGCCTGAGCTAAAATAACATCTAAGTTATTTTAAATGGAGATATACAGGGTGGCTATTTGAAAACGAAAAAGAGCTAATTTTGGGCACAGGTTATTTGAGGAGAAACGCTCGGACCCGTTAATTTTTAATTTTTAGGGAAAACAAGTTTTTGCCACTGTTAACCCTGAATTAAAACCCTTTAGCAAGAATAAGACCTACCCCCAACAACTTTATTTGGTAGGAGGAGTCAAGTTATTTTTATTTTAAAGTACTTGACTCTGATTACAACTGCCAAGCTTAAACTTTCTGCTATTATATCCGTTGATATAACAGCTTGTCAAAAATTCCATATAGAAACAAAACAGAGGTAATTTTGGCCACTCTAGGTCACTAAAAATATATCTTTTTTACTTTTACCCCCTGAATTGTAGCCTTTTAGCAGTAATAGTAATACTTATTTTGAAGGTCTCTCGACTCTTATTACAAAAACGGCCGAGTCTCTGCTATTCTTTGGTGTATTCCTTATATGCTTTAGAACCGCCCGAAACGATACTGTAGTGTTTCTTTTATGATGGAGTTGCTTTACAGAACCATTCTATTATCCTCCCCTTCTTGCTTCTTATGCACATTATCGCGAAAGAAGCACGAAGTGTTCTAAAACTAATTAGCTATGTCAAAGGGCAAATAGTATACTTGCTTATATTTGGAAAATACCTGTAATAAATTATTGCGGTTAATTAGTTAACCCTAAAAAATAATAAAAACTACGGATGACTAAAACATAAACCAAACAAAGGACAACAAATCTGTTATTTTTTTGGGCTACACGATACCAACCGTCTGCGGTCAGTGAAAACCGAAGAATATTTGGGCGCTGCCTTTGATTTTTATGGTATCAAAATAATTTTTATTTTTAAATTAGGCCACTTCAATATACGTAAGCAAAAGGCCCTACCACTGTCGCTCGAAACAAACAAATATTATCGTTGAAGCGTTTCTAATATATATAGGCTAGTTTAAAGACGCTGTTTACCACAAAATATTGTAGCCAGTACCGGCTACTAGTACGGAGATTTGATATTTTGTGCTTGACGCTTTCGCTTATTATCGTAGTCAAGGCCTTATACATGTTATGCCAATGGTCAAATTTCCATAAAATCCCATTATTTTCTGATTTTCCTACATGTTAAAAGGAATACATCAATTTCCCTTGATATGACAGCTTGTCAAAATTTTGATTTTTATGTTTTAAATGTATAATAGTAAATTACCTGTAAAAGCCAGCTACTTTAAACTAAGGGGATTTGATAAGGGTTAAACAATCTTTAAAATAAGATATCAATCTTTCTGGCGAGGATGTGATTCATCCTTAAATTTTAGGGGTAAGGACCAGGGCAATTTTGGGCATCACAGGTCATTTACAAAAAAAATTGAATCCGTCAATTTTTTATTTTGGGAGGATTCTTTTACCAGTTTTACCCCTTGAACGACAACCGGAGGTAAGACCTATCTCCAAAATTCTAAATAAAAAAGGGATCAAGTATTACCCTATTTTAAAGTTATTTTTACCTAGATTATCCTAGAGAATCCTCGAGCTATTAGAGGCTTGTGACTAGGAAGTTAGAAAAGTCGCAAAAAACCTTTTTTTTAACCCCAAGTGTTAAAAACTTTTTGTTCCAATAAGATAATTTTTATTTTGCGGTTTTAATAATAATGTTATTTAAAAACAACAAAAAATACTAAAATATTTATTAAAAAACCAAACGTGTGGCTTAATTTCTTGTAAATAATATTTGTATAAATGAATTGATCCCTTAGGAGACGCCACTGCCCCAGGTTTTACATCGCTACTATCTACGTAGCCCATTTAGTGGCTCACTAACACTAGAAAAAAGGTATAACTTCTTTCATTTTGTTTAAACAAACTCAATATAGTAATAAATATAGTTTTTTTTCCTATGCCCTTTAATTATTGTTATTAAATGACATTCTTGGATGCAAAAAGTAGTAAGGTTGTAGAGTCGGCATAAAACTGGCATATAAGTGATAATGGTTTACTCAATTGTTGGGTAAAAATGTCTGAGAGCGATTTAAATAAAACCTGTATTATTGTATGGAGGTCCAGGGTCAGCATTTCCAGCATTTATCGACTTATCAGGAGGCCTTTAAAGTAGGTAAATTAAAGCGTCAAAGAAAAAGTAATAACTTTTTAAAATAGGGTATCCCTCGAACTCTATTTCCATTTAAGATTTCAGGGGTAAGTTTTACCCCTGCGGAAGTTACCATTCAGGAGGTAAAACTGGCAAAAAAAGGTTTTCCCTAAAATAAAGTAATGACGAATCCAAGCGCTTTTTCTTAAATGACATGTAGTGCCCAAATTAGCTCTGTTTTAATTCTAAATCTAATCTAATCTAATATATTATATAAAATGCTAATGTACGTTCGTGTGTCCACGATTTTCGCTATCATCCGCAACTCCGATCGACTTCCCGTCAGGGTTACAAATACCCTTGGTCTCCCATTGTGAGTAAGGGAGTTTGGTCGGGGTGGGTGGAAGTGGGTGGTTGTGGGTGGCAAAAATGTAAAATATTATCACTCATTCTTGACAAATTGGCGGAGACACAAAGTTCTGAAAATTTTTGGAATAAGTGTGCTAGTGGCGCCATCTGTTGTCGAGTATTTGAACTTCATTCAGAACAACGGTTATTTGGGTCTCATATAAACTCCCGAGCGAAGCCGGGAATCATAGCTAGTATATTATATAAAATGCTAATGTACGTTCGTGTGTCCACGATTTTCGCTATCATCCGCAACTCCGATCGACTTCCCGTCGGGTTACAAATACCCCTTGGTCTCCCATTGTGAGTAAGGGAGTTTGGTCGGGGTGGGTGGAAGTGGGTGGTTGTGGGTGGCAAAAATGTAAAATATGTGTAGTGGCGCCATCTGTTGTCGAGTAGTTGAACTTCATTCAGAACAACGGTTATTTGGGTCTCATATAAACTCCCGAGCGAAGCCGGGAATCATAGCTAGTATATTATATAAAATGCTAATGTACGTTCGTGTGTCCACGATTTTCGCTATCATCCGCAACTCCGATCAACTTCCCGTCGGGGTTACAAATACCCCTTGGTCTCCCATTGTGAGTAAGGGAGTTTGGTCGGGGTGGGTGGAAGTGGGTGGTTGTGGGTGGCAAAAATGTAAAATATGTGTAGTGGCGCCATCTGTTGTCGAGTAGTTGAACTTCATTCAGAACAACGGTTATTTGGGTCTCATATAAACTCCCGAGCGAAGCCGGGAATTGTTTAATTTGTAATTTGGACAAGCTGTCATATCAACGGATATAACAGCAACGACCTCAAACTTGGCAGTTGTAATCAGGGTCGAGGATAAGTCTAACCCCTGCTAAACGGTTGCAATTCAGGGAGTAAAAGTGACAAAAAATGTTTTTCGTCAAAATTAAAAATTGACGTATCCGCGCGTTTTTCTTTAAATGATCTGGCGTCAGGCGCGGCCAGTGGCTTTTCTTAGGTGGGTCAAATTTTGTAAGCAACTAATTATGCCTCGCTATGCAACGGATTCCATTGTTTATACAATTAACATAAAATATTTTTATGGACAGACTTTAACAACGATATTTAGCTAAGCCTGCCAAAAAAATATGGATACAAATATCCATTGCAACAACAATTAAATATAAAAATACCATTTTTTCCACAACCGCTAAAAACAATGATGGTTTTTAATCATTTTCTCATTGATCTTAGCGACTTTTTATAACGTTTAATTTTGATTTAAGTTTAGAAATATTTATATCATAATTATTTTTACCGGTTTAAATTACCTGTTTGCTTTTTTAAATCTGACTTTGCTGGTCTGATTGAGAACTTACTAATCAGAACTATTCGTTTTGTTTCGTGGTTTTAGTTCCAAAGTAGGTTTCGAATTTTTGAACGTCCTTTTTTATTTCTAATAGTTTTTCAATGTTTCAAAGCCCCACCCACTATAATTACATTGTAATATACCTATTTTTTCACTGCACATTTAAACCCATTTTTAGTTTACATATTACACGGTTAAGTAATCTATCCTAAATAAATTTTAAAAAAGTTTATTCAATTATAACATTTTACAATAAGACCTGCACCGTCGTCAAAACACATAAAAAAACAAAAATAATTAATGATGCAGTGCGATATAGGCAACCGCATAAACAACGTATTAGTATCAAGGGTTGCCTCTGGGCAGTGACCCTGGAACGATTATCCGTCCCTTTTAACTTTCTGAATTGCGAGTATATGCTTTCTTTTTGGCTTTTATGCATTTTCGTCAAGCTAAGTTAGGAGCTAGTGAATTCTCTGCATTTTCGCAAAGGGAGTTTTTGCTGAATAATAGATTTAAAGGGAGTTTTTGCATAACAATATATTTTTTTTTTTTGGTATTGTTGTTGTTGTTATTTTTTAATTTTATTATGAATTAGGTAGGTAATTGACCAAATGACTTGGTGGACTCTATGAAGCGCCTGCCTGGAGTGCCCAAATTAACATACAACAGTAATTATCTTTGACTTTTAAAAAACGTAGCTCTGGTTATTTTAAAAAATAATGAAATTATTGGATTGCTAAAAAATTGAACGCATGACAATATAGAGTAATATTAAACAATAACCTTTTGCTGAATATAAGGTTACAGGAAAAAATACGGCAACAAAGCTCTAGCTTATTTACAATATTAACAAAAATGAAAAAAAAGTTATTTATTATTACTGCAACCATAATTTTGTGAATAACTTAGAGCTTTAACGCTTTTTTTTTTGTTATTCCTGTATCTAGCAAATTTTCATTATCAAAGTATGCCATAAAGTCAATTTTTTAGGGATCAATAAATCCATTATTTTTTGATATACCTATAGCTTATGTTAATTTTTTTATCAGGGGAAAGCTTGAATTTTCAGATTTTAGAGAAGTATACATGGTGTCCCATTTTAAAAAACAAACTTCCCTTTTATCGAAAAATCTTCTTTTTGTGTTAACAGAAAGTCACAACCAAATGGCGAATATGTTGTAGAAAAAACTTTTAAAAAATCATGTTTTTTTGTTAAACCGCATCTTCATAACTATATTTAGCTTAAATATATTCGCAATCAAAATGGGTCAATATATAGTCAGATACTCTCTAAAAAAATAGTATTGAAATGTAAGTAATTTTCTTTTACCATAGATGGTACATAGTCATATTGTATTAAACCCTTTTAGTATGGTCCTGTTAGGGTTTAACTCCGGAATACAGTTACTTTTAATAAATAAGTATAAACATTGAATTGTATTAAGGAAGCTCCGGGATGCCCTGCCTCCTTAAGCAAATTTGAATATTCTGAGGTTTCAGTAACATATAGGCCTCTGTTAAAAACGACGTTAATTGCTTCAATCTATGGTGTATACAGGGTAGAAAACGTTTAAGTATAGGGATCCATGTCTGAAAAAATGTCACTACGGCACTACGGCCATAAGACGCGTTAAAATTTAGAAAGGCGATGAATTGCCTAAATAAGATTTAATGCATGTAATGTTTGCCTTTTGTAAATGATATTATTACAACAATTAATAAATGAAAAAAAAAATAAAATTAAATAAAAAAACATTTAATACATAAAAAATAAAATAATAACATTTTTAAACATTGACATTGACATTTTAACCAATAATTGTTGTCATATTGTTGTCATGATCAAAAGGCAAAAACTAAATGCATTATTTCCTGTTTGGGCAATTCATCGTCTTTCTAAATTTTAAGGCGTCTTAGGGCTATAGTGCCGTAGTGACACTTTTCCGGAAATGGGTCCCTATACTAAAATGTTTCCTACTGTTGCATTGAATAAACCCTGGAAGTTTGATCCTGAAGTTCTAAAACACCCTGTATTAAGGTAAGTTTAATTCAGTTTAATCTTCACGTGGCCTAGTGCCAAGAATCACTAGAAACTTTTTTTTAAATGGAAAGGGGCGTCATGTAGCACCACGTTTTAAAGGTACTTTGACTCCCTACCTAACTCTACTTTGTTTTTAAAAATTAGTTTAGCCGTTTTAGACTTAAAACCGTTTGAAATTTGGCTTAAATAGTGTAAAAAACAATGCGGTGCTAATGGAATTGGCTTGTGTGTCTGGAACGGCTGGGCCGATTTTAAAAACAAAGTGGCGTTAAGTAGGGAATTAAAAGAGGCGGTACATGACCCCCTTTTGATTTGAAAAAAGTTGCTAGTGCCCCTTGACACAAGGCCAAGTGACATAAAATATTTTCATGTCACCCAAATTTAATCTAACTTTAATATCTTGTCCTATTTAAAAGTTATGGGGAGAGAACTTTTAAAAACCGCACTGAATGTACAAATTAAAGCTAAACTTCAAACGCTTGTAACTCTAGAACGAATCAGCCGATTTTTAAAAATAAAACGGGAAGACTAAAGAATCAAAATGCTTTTTAAACGAGGTGGCATATAAGCCCCCTTTCCATTTGAAAAAAAAAAGTTGATGGTGCCCTCTTGGCACTAGGCCACGTGACCGAAATAATTTTTATGCCAAAAAGTAGTTTAAGTGACATCCATTAACTCAAATTTTACCCGATCTTGATATCTTTTCCCATTTAAAAGATAAAGAGGAGGGGGAGAAGGACTTTTAATATCCTCCTTGTATGTTCGACACCTATGTTTTTTTAATGTATGTACACCGATTACTTCGTCAACTGTGGACCGATTTTAGACAGTATTTTTCATTTGAAAAAACGCGCTTCCACAGTGCGGTTGTCCCCTTAGAAAACCCGGTCAGGTTCGCGAAAGAAAAAGGTACTAGACCTATTTTTCAGTTAAAGCTGCCTCTAGTAAATATATGTTACCTATTGGTGTGTTCCTTTTATGCTCTAGAACCGCCCGAAACCGTTCTAGAACTGTCAAAAATGTCAAAAATACTGCAATTAAAAGAAACACCTTTGGTGTCGTTCCGGGCGGTTCTAGACCCTAAAAGGAATAAACCCGCTGGATGTTTGAACAATCAAGGTAAATGTGATGTCAAAATATTTTTATTTGCCATGTCGTTGTCATTTAGCTATTATTTAATATATTTTTTTGTAATTGCGTGTATTTGATTTTTGTGGGTCGCAACCTATAGCTATTAGGGGTGGAATTGCCGTTTTGTGCAAATAATTTACGTAAGAGAAAAAGGTGCTAGTTTTGTTTTTTAGTAAATGGTCACTTATTACATGTTAACAATAAAAAACTAATAATAGTAGAGTAACGTAAATGTTACTAGAAACTTTTTTAATGGAAAGGGGTCAGTCAGTTAAAATTATTTTAACCTTTATGTTCCTTTTAGTACACTGTTTTTGGGTCTATAAAGAAAATGGTTCCTTGTGAATTTTTAAAATATATTTTTAACACGGAAAATCAATTTTAATTGCCCTGAAGAAGGAAATAAATTTTCCGAAACGTCGGCTAAGTAGAAAACGTATGTTCTTTAAATCTTGAGCCTCTACCCATCAACTTGAACTATAAGGTAGAGTAAATATTAAAAAATATCAAACCTACTTTTAAAAGATAAATTAAACTCACTAAAAATTTAAAAATAATGACTAAAACAAAATAGAAAAATGAAGTCGGGTAATATCTTATGGTATAAAAGTATAAAAATATTTTGTGTATTTTTAGTTATTACCGTTTAGCTGTTTAATGTTATTACCTGACTTCACTTTCCTAACGAAAATTTTATTCATTATTTTTAAATTTTTAGGGAGTTTAATTTTTCTTTTTAAAGTCGGTTTGAATTATTTTAAAACATATTTAAATAAAATATTTTTTTTACAATTTATAAATTTTAAGTTTTTAGATTTCACTTAATAACCCTACCTTTAGACACTTAATTACCCTACCTAAACCTACTTTTTTATTGTTCTTAAGGTAATTGTAGATTTTTAGGTATTTTATTTACTCTTAACTAGTTCAATTTCAAGCAAACTAATTTTAAGAAAACTAGTAATGATTTAGTAATGCACGGAATCTGCCTCCACACATTATCTTAATCATACTTTGCCCGTAGCTATTGTTGGCACTTGCGAATAAACACGCCTTTTTTAAGACCTCTATAATTTTCTTGTAGCATCATCTGTACTATCTTGACATTTTAAGCAAAAAGTGGTTTTGGTAGGCATTATCGCGAACGAAATATTCAGATGTAAAAAAACATACCAAAGAGATGGAAATGTATTTAACGATTCTGTCCATTGCGAATCTTGGGAATATAAAAGCTTGGTATCATAACTAGATGCAATTACATCGAGTTGATCATTTGTCTTTAATGTACCCATTTGAAATATTGCCATGAACAAAATTTTGTTTGTAAGTATATAACAATTTATTTTTAAATTTTTAACATTTTTTTCTTATATGTAAGTTGGCGTCACATGGGAACATTTTATTATTCATTATACGAAAAAAGTTAGTATTTATATAAACTTCTGCACAATCCAAAACCTAAAGTGCAACCGTCAGATAATAAATTTCATTTACTTGGTTTGGTCATGTATTTTTGCAAATATTGAAAATTGTTATAGTTCGGTAATATTTTATGTTTGAAAAATCAATAAACATAAAAAACCTAAATCGGTTAATTTTTTTGTCTAAAACTTAAATTAGGCCTAAATTGTATATCTAACTAAATATTATAATATTGTGCGATACAAATACTTAAACTTTTGTGTAAGTATATAATTTATTGTTAAGATTGTAAATTTAAATTCATTTTAAAAATAATTTCAATAAATATCATAAAAAAATAGAACATACCAGAGTTTAAAAAAATATATATTTTTTTACTTTAAAAGTTTATACCATTTTTAATAATGCAAAACAGTTTTAAGTAATTAAAATGGTATAAAAGTTAAAATATAAGTACTTTAAATTAGTTTTAATCATTTCTTTCTTTATTCATAAAATTCAAAAATTAAACTAAAAAATAATTTAAAAAAACAAAGAAAATCCAGAATTTTTTTTTCTAATACGAGTAGGTAAAATCAAAAATCTTATTATGTCCAATAAAAATTTGGGTAAAAAATTACAAATATATAGTTTATACATATTTTTCTAAGTTTTACATTTAATTAAAAACTGTATTATCTAAAAAGCTTAGAAATCAGTTAAATTAAAAACACAGATTATATTTAAACCTTTTGTTAACTTTGTTTCTTGGGATTGAGGTTTTTTTATTAATAAAACAATAATTTACATTATCTGACGTTTCGCCTTACATGGAAGGCTTTTTCAAAGATCTATTTATTTATCTTAATGATAGTCTTTTGGCATGTTCCTACAAAATAACAAAAGAGTTAAAACAATAATAATCATTTACAAAATATTAAATGGATGATTTTTTTACATTTAAAATTCTTATATTTATATAATAAAACTGACACAAAGGTAGACATAAGACAATTAAAATTATATTTTAAAAACATTAAACTAATAAAATAAAATAATGGGATACGCACCTTGAAAACATACCTTTTATATTAGATGTTTATTAGATATTAATGCAACTGTTTTGTTGGTAGTCGGCAGGATAAGAATTTCAGTTGATTTTTTTATTAACTTAAAAAATTGTGTTAATACGGTTTCAAAAAATGTAATCTTAATCCTATGTAGTGCAGATAATTATGTTATGTTCGAGATAGATACTTTTATTATTTTATTAAATTGTAATAAATTTGACTTAAGTTTTCAATGTCTTTTTTGTTGTTTACACAATTTTTTTCTTTTTTTATATGGATCATTTCCTTTACCATTAGTTTTTGGTATTTTTTATCTTGATCAAGTATTTTTGTTTCTGTGTAATTAAAAGAATGTTTTGTTTCAATTTCGTGTTTATGTAAAGCTGTAGATGCATTTTTTTGGTATTTGTGACCATTTAATCTGTTGTTTAGATGTTGGGTAGTCATACCAATGTATTTTTTGGACAATTAGAGCAAGGGATGGAATAAACGACATTTGATTTTTTCTTTTGGGGTGTTTGACTTTTTAATCTTGTAAAAAATTGACTTATTAAGTTGTGTCCTTTGTGACATACTATAATATTGTGTTTATTTAAAATATATTTAATTTTTTCCGACAAATAGTTTGTGTATGGCATGGCGATATATTTTTTATTTTCTAAGTTGTCATTTTTGGTAGTGAAGGCCTCTTTATTATAAAATTTTTGAATTCTTTGTTTAATAATTTTATTAATTAGTGGTAATGGAAAATTATTGTTTTTTAAAATGTCTCTTACTTTATTTAATGTTTCTTGTCTGTATTCAGGTGATGTCAACTGAATTATTGTTTTAACTCTTTTGTTATTTTGTAGGAACATGCCAAAAGACTATCATTAAGATAAATAAATAGATCTTTGAAAAAGCCTTCCATGTAAGGCGAAACTGTCAAAATAGTTAAGATATAAATAAACATACCCATATCCAAAAGTTATTAATAAAAAGATACAGGGTGTCAAAGTAAACAAAAATATTTTAAATTATTTTCAATTCTTTTTGATATTTTTAAAATATTTTAGTGAAACTTGGTATTTAGGGGTTTTGACATGAAAAATTTTAGACCTGATAATAATTTTATGTGTAAATGGGGGTGGGGCTCGTTACACTACTTAAATTTTTCTAAAATGTCCTACCTTTTATGTGATACTCTGTATGTATTATCCAAGTAAATCAGTTAACTCCTTTATGATTTCTATACAAAAGGTATACCTTGTAAGAATGGCTTTAAGCAACCGTTTTCAAGATATATTCACTTAAGTGGTTTAGTGCGACCAAAAAGTATATGGAAAAATACATTAAATCATTCGTTTATCATGAGGTAGTTGTAGTTATGACTAATTCGCTGTTTTTAAAGGCATTTATTGGTTGCACTAAACCACTTAAATTCAATATCTTGAAAACGGCTGCTCAGATCCATTCTTACAAAGTATACCTTTTTTGTGTAGGAACCATTGGGAAGTTTACTGGTATACTTACATACAGTGTAGCACAAAAAAGTTGAAACTTAAAAAAATAATTAAAATAGTGTAGTTAGCTCCCTCTTGTTTACGCATTAAAATTAATATCAGATCTTAATAGCTTATGTCAAATAACCCCTAGATTCGAGTTTTAATAGTATATACAGAACGTATCAAAAGTTATCGAAATAAATTTAAAAATATTTTTTTCACTTTGACATCCTGTATCTTCCTTATTATCTTTTGGATATAGGTATGTGCGGTTTCATATTTTGGCATAATGAATCTATTTTTTTGTGTACAATTAATTAGCGGACACCCTGAATATATAAATATCTTTACAAATGTATAAATAAACCTTACAATATAAAAGCAATAACTAAATAATGATACATGTTTTAAACTGTATAAAAGAACAGTTAGCTTTAATAGCATTAACTTACACGTACAGGAGCAATTTGCCTGTTTTTTAAAACATAACTAAGTGGGTAATCTTCAAAAAAAAGAATAATTTATTTCTACAAAAATCCTATACTTTTTAAGTAGTAGACATTACTACAAATTAAGGACGTTCCCAAGGAGTACCGCGACCATTAAAGTCTCTAGAGACGTCGATACGTTAAATGTAAAAGTTGTCGACATTAAAAAAGCCTACAACTTAAGTAATATTAAGTTTTACCCTTACCTCAAAAAATTTCGAAAAAGTAGAAAAAATGGGTTTTTTTGTTTTTCATTTCTATCTTTTACAAAAATATTTTATATAAACAAGTCTGCATATTTAAACGCTATTTTTAATGTAAAAAAATGTTTTTATATATAAAAAACTTTCAATATTGTAAAAAATAATAGTATTTTCCTCTTGAGCAAAATTCAAATTTTTTGAGTTATCTCGTATACAAGTACCGCTCATATGTGTTTTTTTTTAAGAAAAACGTTTGTTATATCCTCAAATATTGATTCCTAGTTTTTGGTAAAAATCCTAAGAAAAGTTAAAATTATATTTAATTAAACGTGCCCTAAAACGTCCGTTAGGATAGGACATACATGTTAAATATGCAAATTTTTAAAGCCTTTATCTCGAAATTTAGTGCCGCAAGGCCTATTTCAAAAAATCCTATGTATAGAGGACACTTATAAGTTTGTCTATTTAAAGTTTTAAAAATCCTAAGAAAAGTGACTTTTTTCGGAGCGTCCTTAAATCTTTAAAACAAAAAATAAATGTTATTTGCCTCTAAATCTCTTGATTTTAACCAGGAAAAATGGTTGGAAGAAAACAAAATTATTATAAATAATATTATAATATTTAAAAAATTATAATTTAATTTAAACACCTGTATTTTATTTATAAATTGTTTAGAGAGTAAATACGATAATTAAAATAAATACCTCCAATTTGCTAAATCACGTTAATTACTTATGTTTAAAAGCGGGTATATAATCTTTAATTTATTTGATGTACAATTATGGTAAGTATTACGAATTTTTCACATTTATCCTCTTTTTAACACTGCCTACATTTATGAACACAAATTATTAATCATTGCAAATTTTAATTTATTCAGCTTGAATACTGTATGAATGACAAGTCAAACGGAAAGTTCCATGACTAAGTATAATTGTATGCTTTGCAATTTTTCTTATAAACCAATGTTTTTTTTATCTGGGAGGTCCGAAAGTCCGTCGCCTCCTTCTAATTCCTGAACCTTTCGGTATATATTCATAAAACTTGAGCTTGGTTCGGAATTGTTAAAGGAGTCCTACTAGAGTAGAAGTAGATTTTTATTGCGTGACTTTAGAGTTTGCGGTATGCGATACTGTAAATTGAACGCTTTTGTACCATAAAGCAACATGTCTTTGGTTGTCAATGTTAACAATGTCAACAATAACCTTAATCTAAAATTGAGTTTCTTTATAAATAATTAGACATACGAGTTTATTTATTGTAATAAAAAAATAATAAAATTACAAACAATTAAAAGATATCTAAAAAACCTTTAAGAAAATACCACATTAGGTATATTTAACGTTATTAGTTTTGGGGATATTGAAATCCAAATTATGTATCTGGGTAATTTTCAAAGTACTGCCATTTTGTGGCAGGTAAAGGTATTCCCGTTATATTCTAGGGTTATAAAGTACTGGTAAGGAGCTTTAAAATGGTGTGCAATAAGACCTCCCTTTCCATTTATTTTTTTTTCAAAATGGCGCCTATCTCTTAGTATAACATTTATATCTGTAATTTATTGCCTAGAATTTGGTTTATCTTGTCTGAAATAAGTCCTTTAAATTTTCATGAAAAATACCAAACAATTAAAAAGTTACGAGGGGGTCCTAGCTTTAGGCAAGCACTGTAATTATTTATTCATAATTTAACTAACAAACTAACAAGAATTATTGTAGTTTACATACATTGAGTTTATACGTATAAAAATAAAAAAATAAATTTAATTAACCCCTCTAATAACTTTTCGTAGCCTGTCATAAAAAATTATACATACTTACTTGGGAACAGAAATTTCCTTTAACGTTTGGAATAAAATCAGTATTGGTAATTGCGAACAAGTGAATAATGGTTTTTTGATTTAATTAAAATATTCCGCCTATGTAAAAAACAAAAATTATAATGGCGGCTTAAAAACGTATCGTTAAAGTTAAAATATAATGACATCACTATAGAACAGAAAAAGTGGCAATGATAATGTGTCGTTTGTTCTAAAATATCGCTTTACATAAACTGACAAAAAAATAAAAAACCATTTCGAAAAATTACGATTAGGTTTTTTAATTAGTTGTAAATGTTTGAATTTTTAAAACTGAAAATTGTTTAACATTAAAATTTGCAACTTTGCTCTAATTTAACCAATCTTGTATCTCTTACAGTCTCCGAGAGCCCAATCGTGTCCTCGAATTTGTGCATAAAGGTGACACTCTGACTTGTATGAATTATCAAAATCCAGCACATTATTAGTTTTACTACACAAAAACACTTCTTCATTTTTCTAAAATGTTAACTTAACTTTAACAACGTAATAACAAGTTGAATAAGTAAATAATATCAACAGTATTGTGTACAACCAGCTCCAAAACGTGGTTATAATATAAGAATAGTTCACTGTTGAGAACCCTATCTATCGACGCATGCGCAATGGCTTTGAATAGTCACACAGCTGGCATTCACCATCCTCATCTAACAAGTGGCGTTGCGCGCTAACTCTCTTTCACTTTATCTCGAATATCTCGCGACTTTAACAAATGGCACCCCTAATTTGCGGCTATTTTTTCACAGGCAGCGGCATATCATAATATTAGAAAAAAATTAGCTTTAATTTGATGTAATAAACAAGCGTGTAAGTCATGAACGTATAAATAAATCAAAATATTACCTGCTTACACCTGGCTGCGAGGTAGTTGCGGCCGAGCGTGCAACGGCTCCTATAGATTTTTGAATTCTTTACACACATTATTATGATGTGGATGACATTTTATTTAAAAGAGAAGTGAACGAAATTTTTTTTGGAAAATTAATTAACATTAATTTAATTAAAATTACTTGCGGCCACTTTTTACTGGCTGCGTGTTGATCAATGTATTCTCCTATTCATAAACGTATGTAGAAATGTGTGTTTTGCTCAAAACGTAATGAACGTAGTGTTTTTGCAGCGGGATCTCGTCTGTTTTAAGAGATTCCCTTATGTAAAGGCTTTATAAAAACGATTTACCCGTAAAGGGCGTCAATAAAGTAGATTGTAAATAATAATAGGTTAACTGGACTTCTTCAGATAAACTAAAAAGTGTTTTGATTTTCGTAACTTTTTTATGCACATTCCCCAGGCGGGAAGAACATGGTCCAAGCAGGGTTTTATTTTGTGCTACATACTGTGCGACTTATTGAAGACGTAACACTTGAATATTTTCACATTAACAATATTTTTTTTGCTAAAATGATTTGCTCATATTTTTTAACGATGTTCTACAATGTAACATTTAGTTTTGAAATAGCGTCCAAACAGCTGTTATTTAAAAAGGCTTTAGTTTTTTGACCTGCTTGAAGTAAGTCAAAGGTGGCTAGTTTTTTATATTTTGAATAATCTCCTGAAGCAAGTTCTATTATTTTTAAAAAGCAAAAAAGACAGCGTACTTTTTTCTGTTTGTTTTATAAAACAATATTTATTTTTTTTTACCAGGTACAATTATTTATTCATTCTAAAAAATGAGCTGCTAATTACAAGTTCTTAAGAATTTTTTTCAGGGTTCGTTGTTATTGCCTACACTGATGAGAGCCAAAATAGTTCGAAACTGGTCTGCGGTTAGTGATCTTAATTAACTATGAAAGAAAGACCTTTGGCAAGTGTAAAAATCCGCATCGCCAAAGTGGATTATATCTAACGGATGCAAAATCTTGCTTTGTCAGCAATTTACGAGCAGTAAGAAGTTTTACTTTCTCATTTTTTAGAATGATTTTTGACTGTTTGTCAAGAAGTAATGATTTATTGATTTATAGCATGATCACTTTAATCGAACTGTTGACTGTAAATTAATAATGTTAATTTTATTTATCTATACTAATATATAAAGAGGTAAAGTTTGTAACTTTGTTTGTGGGTTTAAGGGTTTGTTTGTAGCCGCTAATATTCGGAAGTACTGAACCTATCATAAAAATTATTTCACAATCAGAAAGCTACTCTATTTAGGAGTGTTATAGACTATATTTTATTATGATTAAACAAAAAGTTTAGATATTAACGCCCAACAACGTGGGCGCGGGTCGGCTATCTTGGATAAATTATAACTTTGTAAGGTTAAGTTTATAAGTTCCGATTAGTCCAGTGGTATATAAAATAATCAGCCTGTTACGCGGGCAAATTTCTTCTTTTTTGTTTTGTTCTTTTTATAATAAAAATAGATAGGAATAAAAAAGCAACGAATTTACTTACTTTTAGTAGATTGTTTCTTGGATATTTTTTATACCAATAATATAAATAAAGACTTGAGTTTTGTAACTTTGATTGTTTGTTTGTAAGGGCTAATTTTTAAAAATACTGAACCGATCACAATTTTTTTCACAATCAGAAAGCTACACTATTCAAAAATGTTATAGACTATATTTTTTTATGATTAAACAATAAGTTCAGAGAAAAATATAATTAACGCCCAACAAAGTGGGCAAGGGTGCGCTGGTAATAAATAAAAAAAAGTTTGTTTATGTCATCCCTAGAGTTTCTAGATTGTAAACCTGCTGCCCCTAAAAGTCTTCGCATCCCCTTTAAATCTTTGGTTATTTTAGTTAAACTCTTTGTTCGACCTTTAAACAGTGCGGATGTCGCGTAGGGAATTACATAATTTTCCCCGGTGTGGCGGTTAGAGGAATTGTACGGACGTTTTAACCTTCGGATATCGAGTAAGAGTCACGTTAAATTGATGGCTTCTTTCTTCTAGAGCTAAGCGCTGTGAACGAAGATTCCTATAAGCTTATGTTATCCTGTTTGGTAGTAAACACAAGGTATTTTTCAAATGGCAAGAAATAGATGGGAACTGTCAGTAGTGACCGAAAAGGTTATACGTAACACCAGTGGCAGATCTTGGTTTGACAGCCGTCAATTTATGCATTGCATCGAGAACAAAAAATAGAATAGAATAGTTATTTTAGTTGCGTATTATCAAACTCCCCCTTACTTCGCTTACAACACCCACTGTACGTTAGTATTTAGACCTTTAGCCTTCGTAGATTGTCCGAAGATAAAAAGCAACAATTAATATACTTCCATGACAAAAGTGTTGCTTTACTGACATACGAGTTTATATTTAATTAAAAAAACTAAATAACATGGGTATTATAATTAATATATACTTTTTTAGGGGCTCATATTCCAACACCTCCACCAATTCCAGCGGCAATTTTAAGGGCTTTAGAGTATAATGCAGCTCATCCTGAAGAAGATGAAGGACAGCAGCGACCTCGACCAATTGGATAATTACTAGATTTTCATATACTGTGATTTTAATAATATTTATAAAGTATTATTTTATATTGTACATATTATTTCTACTCTGGAATTGCTCAATAAAAGCAAACTAAAATTTAAATGTTTTATTTAAAGTTACTAAAGACATAACACAAACGAGCAAAAAAGAAACGATATTTTTGCGGTCTGTTCGAGTTATCACTTAAAAACGGTTTCAGATACACATCTTTCAATATACACAGGATGTCCTCAGATGGACTTTCATATACTTTTATTTTATTTATTTTACATTGGGATTTTTATAAAAATAAATAAATTTTAAATAATAAAAAACAATTATTAGAACCCCCTTGGTATACAAGTTGGTTTAAATAACAATACTAATTTTGATAATAAATTAAAATAATATTTTTTAAATTATTTCACTAAAGAGCACAAAAAACAATAAAATACGTTTTGTGCTGTTTTTATCGCTAATGGTCACAAGCAAAAATTAAGTGTAAACTAGATATTTGTTTCTTTATAAATCATTAAGCTTACTTTTTATATGCAAACACTATTAGGGAAAGTTGGAATTCAAGTAGTAACAGCAAAAGTAAAAATGTATTTAATCAAAAGTTAAGATTGCGATAACTATGCTTTGAATGAATAGTTTCAAAAATATTTATTTTTTTGCCAAATTATCATTCCCGTAATTTTGAGTTTTCCTGTATATCATAAGATTAATTTCTAAATAAAAAGAAATATTTTTTTAAGATATTTTTAAAATTAACTTACATTTTTCCCAGAAACCGTAATCAATAGAAATAAAAATAATATACACATTCGAATTCTTTTCATGGTATTTAATTGGGTCGAAAAATATATTTTTTCATTTTTTTCTTTTGAAAGTATTATTTTAGCGATTTTAAAATACCCGAAACAGCGATTTTTATTACATACATAGTATAGGCGCATTTTGGATAAAGATTTTTTTATGTGCAGTTGCCTTTTTTCAAAATATTAAAAATGTTTTTACAGACCAGTTGACCAATATCATAATATTGGCACAATAATATTGTCCGTTTAGGGGTGACTCAGGACATTTTAGTTTTTAATTGAATCTTGATTGATTGAAGAAACAACACAAAACACAATTAAAAATAAAGTATACTATTTCACTTTGTTTTTATTGGGCATTGTGTTTTTGTTGTAAGCATCACTTAGCCCCCTTTTCCATTTAAACTTTTGTGTTGGTAACTCTAAACAATAAAATTTGAAATATAAAATGTGTTCTCTTTAAAATGAAAGTTGCAGAGTTTAGGATTATTTTTTTATAAGTGTACCGTGTGTCGAGTTATATATTTTCACCCCTTGGCTTTTTTATTTTTATTCTACAAAATATTGAAAATAATTAGTTTATATAATTAATTGTGTCGCTTTTAAATTGGGTATCGAATTTTTATTGTCTGATATTATATACAGGGTACGACAAATAGTTTTTTAAAAAATGAAACCCCCTTTGTATATATTATTTCATTATTAAAAATTAGCTCTAAAAAGCTTTAAAAATACAACATTTTACATATCTCTCCTAATTAGTTTTGGAAATATTTTAATCCCATCCTGAAAAACAGTTTGTAATTCCTACTAGAAACGTAATAAATTTGCATTATTACATTCTCCTATCTTTTTTACTTTGTAACAAATAAAAGAATAAAAACATGTTTAAATGCGTTTAGCTTTTAAGATATACAGAATACCGTACCGTCCGAAACGTGATTTATAAATTCTTACTGCGTATCAGTACCTTCATAGACTTGAAACACATTAGCAAATAATCTGAACAGTGTCACCTCCCTTTTTCGCTTTAAATCCTACGTGATTTTGACGCTGTAGTCTGGAAGAAATTTAAAAGTATGCAAACGCATAAACAAGAGTTAAAGTATCAAATCTGAATACCTTCCGTGACCACTTTAAACCATACGTAAATAAAGCCGCGTAAACATAGGCATTGGCTTTTAAAATTAGGCTTGCGACGTTGTTAAATAGCCCTCATTGGCATAATTTTAAACTACCTCAAGAGTCCATGACAATTCATAGTCAAGTTTTTCTTGCTGTTGTGGCAGTTAATATCGTGTTTTTAATTAATTTTTATATTTTATTGGATAAAGGCAATAAAATATACAAAACGAATTACAATACACTTACAATTTGTACTAAAAGTGTTTGGTGGTTGTCATCAGTTATTCCGTAAAAATTCTGTCATAAAGCAAAACGTGCAAAGTCGGATTTGTTATGCTTGCAGTTAGTAGGTAAAAATATTTAAGAACTAACGTTTTGTTACTTGATATAAATTTACGCGAAACGTTAGCTGGTAACTACTCTTTGTTTTATTAAGGTTTTTAGACAATGATGTTAAATATTTTGTCCAAAATTTGATGCTCTATTTTTAAAAGTGCTTTTGTTTCTAGCCGAGACAGAAACCCAAAATCGTATAATTCTCTAAATATGGTAAATATTTTTGACACTTTTGATCTAGATACCCCTTTTTAAAAGCAGATTGACCGAATTGCAACACTGCTGCTTTAATTTAAATTGTCAATAGTAACTTGTGCAAACAGTAGCCGGGATAGTTCCTATTTATATGCGTGGAATGGGCAACTGCAATTCAAAACTACTAATTAAACTTCGCGTTAAAAATGTTATAATGCAAATATTCAAGATTTTAATTGATGAAATTAGGTATTTAATTAAGGAGAAACAATTTTGTTCAAAAAGTATATGGGTATAAACACATAATCAATTAACCACGTTAAAAAATATTGCTAAAAAAGGCAGTAGTGTACTACCCTGTTTGTTTTATTATTTTTATCTGCACCCTTGTTATTTAATGACGATTAAAAAAAAACATTGTACTAAATTAAATAAGGGAACCAAACAATACCATTTTGTTTGCGTTTTGTTTTTGCTGGTGCAGCTTATTAAAAAAACAACACGTAACATTTTTGTCATCAACGATGTTAACTCTTTTTAGTTTCTTTCCACTAAACTTGTTTTTTTATTTTGTTAACATAGAGAAAACAAAACAGGCTTAAATTTCAGGATATAATTTATAATTAAACCCAGTTTTGACGCCACAAATATGTCGTTAAAATATTTGTAATAATTTTGTTTCTCTGTTTTTTCTTATAATATTCCTATTACAATATAAAACCATTTTAGGGTTGGAGTCACGTCGTCCGCACCAATTTCAGATTTATTTAATTTATATTTTTTAGCTTCTGGCTATTTTTCTTAAATTTCTAATTTTTTGCCTGACATTAGCAACAATAAATCATTACACCCTCAAACTAAACTTTTTATCCGCTTATTTTTTTTATAAATTCTTTGACTTGATTTTGTTACATTTCAAAGAAACTCATGTTTACGATAAAGTTTAATCAAAAATAATTTCCCCTTCGGATTATTATAATTCTTAAGACAAATATCATAAATTAAACGACACCACTATTATACTTGCATGGCATTTATCCATTTAACTTGCCTGACGCGTCTACACAGGGCTAGTTGGTGAATTAATAGTGTGGCCAGTGACAATTTCGATAGAAAGGGAAAGTTTGTGGGCAAGTAAATAGATCGGCTGATTATTCACTTTTCTGTCCTCGCTACTGGTAAATGTACATGTACAATTAAATAACTAATCGGTTTACATTGGGTTAGTAACTGTCTTGCAAGTTACTGGTACAAGCAACTAACGCATTTATTATACGAATATACACGCGGCTTCATTGTGTGTTGCAGTCTGTGAGAAATTTAAAAGCGTGCAAACGCATAAAGACGGATAAAATAACACTTTCTGTCGGTTCTTAAAGGATAATTTAAATCTAATTATTAATTCTGATACTACCGAACCATTCCATTAAACTTATATCTTTATTTATTTTCTACGAATAAAAATAAAAGAAGGGGTGTTAATTTATAATTTGACACACTGCACAAATAACGAAATATACGGGGTGGCTAATTTTAATTGAAATGCACTATACTGGGTTAGTAAAAAGTACTACAACTCTTAAATATCTTTAAAACCGCTAAAGCTACATACCAAATTTGGTATGTGGAAGGTATTGGGCATAAACAGTTAAGTAGTAATATAGCGCCGTTGCCAGATTTTCCTGTTTTGTGCTACACGTATCTTTTCTATTTTTTTAAATGAAATGTCCAATTTATTTTCATTGGAAAAAATTACGCAGTCGAAATTTAATAATTTTGCAAATTTTCGGAATTCTATTTTTACCAACTACTAAGATATGACAACACCACATTTTAGGTAAAAAGTTCAGAATCGCTCAAATATCTCTAGAACCACTCAAGCTGCGTTTACAAATTTTGACATTTAAGGATTTCTGGATGAGTAGAACTGAACGGTGATACTGTCATTGTCATTGATTTTCCATTTTTGCGCCACTTGTAATATTTTTGGTATTTTAAATAAAATGCCCCATTTATTTTAATTTCAATACAAGGAGCGTGCCAACTTTAGTAAGATTTCAAATTTTCAAAATTTAATCTTTACTAGTTACCGAGATATGACAACACCGCAATTCTATTAAAATTTGGCAAAAATGCTGATATCACTGATCAATTAGGCATGCCAAAAGACCCCTAAATACCAAATTTTGTACATATAACTCTAGGGGTTTTAAAAATATTTAGGCCCTAAATTACTTTTTGCGGAAAGTGTAGTGTATCACATCTCAACAACCAATAGAGACAGAATTTTGAAAATTTAGAAACTTATTAAATTTGATCCGTCCAATTATATGCAATAAAAATAAATTGGACATTCTATTTAAAAAACTGAAATAAATACGTGTAGCACAAAACTGGGCAATCTGACAACAGTGCTGATATCACTATTTAATTCCAAAACCCCTTAGATACCAAATTTGGTAAATGTAGCTTTAGCGGTTTTAAAGATATTTAAAAGTTGCGGTACTTTTTACTAACCCAATATACTTATTTTAAAAAAACAAAATTGTTTAGTCAGAAATACGTTTTCTACTTTTTATTACACTCTTTGTTAGCTTTTAAGAAATTTAATAGTTAGTGTTCCTAGTGTTCCTAGTTGTCACACAACTAATGGTTTTCAAGTATATTAAGTTACTTACATTAGAAAAATGCTTTGCGAACGACTGTAAGAAGTAATAAAAGAGTAAAACCTTTTTTATTGATTACAATAATTTTTGAAATTTTGCTCAGCAGTAATTGAAAAAATGCATATAGAGTTAATTAAAACTAAATAGTCCCAAAAATTAAGAACTATTTTATAGAAACAAAATAAATTTTTAATATTTTTAATAACACCAAATGTGTAAAATGAATGAATACAGGAAACAATAGGATGTATAAATAATGTCTTTGGCTGTTTTGTGGATTACCGTAGTAATCATTCTTTAATATTGATAAAACATAATAAAAATATACAATTAATAACGTCCACAGATTGTAGCATAATAAAAATAATATGACTTAAAAATGTTATTTTCCATATCGTTGTCCTTGTAAGCTGTCGTCTTGTTCCGGATGAGCCGCATTATATTCTAAAGATCTTAAAATGGCTGCTGGTATAGGAGGTGGTGTGGGTAAATGGGGACCTACTGGTTGAAACCCATTTTCGTTGGCAATATATGATAACTGTATAACGGAGTTATCTGGGGCCGTGTATCTAAATGAACCAGTTGCCTCCATTGCCTCAGCTTGGGCGTTGCCGAAGCCTTTTACACGACCTTGTTCTTCAGCTGCAATACCATTTTCAGTTTCGTAGCTAGAAATATATCATAATTAAATAATTTTTGTAATATAAAGTTAATTTTATCTAATTTAATTTACGCTTATTTGGAATTTCTTATCCAGTCAACACGGATGTATATATAGCTTTTTATGGGAGCAGGGGGAGGAGAGGTTAGTACAGAAAAAAAAGTTAAATTGAAAAAGCAAAAAGAAGAAAAAAGGTCCTTCCTTTTAAAAACCAATTTCTTTATCACTACGTACTATTGCACTAATCCCCTTTTTCCTAAAAAAATATTAAAAAGCAAAAAAAAGGTCATTGCTTTTAAAAACATCTCATTTTACTTATTTCTCCACCTTCAGATGTTCTCTTTTCATTCCTTCTTTCACTATGCAAGGGGGGTCTACATAACCTATTCTAGACAATTTTTTTTGTCATGCCAAGGGAGGGGTGTCTAATAAAAATATTTTAGGTCAAGTGACCTACTGCCTATGAGTTATTAACAACTTTTTCTTTCAAATGAAACGGAGGGTCATGAAGCACCTTATTTTCAAGGCTGTTTTATTTTCTACTTAACGCCACTTTAGTTTTAAAAACGGCCCAACCTTGTCAGCCTTCCTTTCAACCGCGTTGTTTGTACAGTATTGAGGCTAAAGCCGATTTTTAAAAACAAAGCGTCGTTGAATAAAAATTAAAGGGCCATGAAAATAAGCTTGCTTAATATTCATATTTATTTCAAAAATAGTTAAAAGTGCCTCTGTAGTACCAGGTCTCGTAACCACAAAAATGTCAATGTATATTTCATGTAGTGTGTTATGGCACTTCGTCCAGACCTAGTTGGAGGGATTGAAGGGCAGAGGGAGAAAAAGAGATTTTAACTTATTCGCCTCAATTTTAGTAATAATTTCAAAGACAAACAATGACTTATAATAGAAAACAGGAAAATAAATTCTTTTTTGTGTCAGAAACAGTTTGGTTTAGTAAAATCTATAGGCCACAATTTTAAATCTAATTACGTAAATATAGTTTCACATACGACCACAACTAATGGTAGACTATTAATAGACATACCAAATATTATTCTAAGAAAATTAAACAAAAAAATATTACCTATTAAATTGTAATAAAAATTAGTTTATCTACTACTTTGTTTTTAAATGTTACTTATTATGTTACCGCAATCGCATCGTTTATTTATAATAATAAAGAATGTTTCTAAAAACATTTTTTAAAAAATTTTTTACATAATTACTTAATATTTGTCCATAGCAATAATTTTTCAGGTTAAGAAAAAGCCAAATTCAATATTTTAAGTCAGGAATAATTTTAAATACGTTAACAAAGAAATACACACTACATAATATTAGAAATGAAAAAATATTTTTATGTATATATAAAAAAATTATTTCTTAAAAAGCTTTAGTATCTTTAAATGTAATATATTTTAGGATATTGTTTTTAAAAAGAAGTCGTAGAAAGTTAAATATGTTTAGCTATAAATGAAGAATCATATTTGACATAATCGACAGTAACAGCCGTATTCACCAAGCTCTGACAAAAATTTATCTGACTGATAGCCCGCTTTTTTAAGTAGGCTATCAGTCTAATAAATATTTGTCAGAGCTTAATAAATACGGCCGTGAGGATGACAAGGTCTTTGTTATGACAGTTTAACAGCAGCGGCTGGTGGCTAATTTGGTAAGTCAACCCGCACCACAGGTAAAAACTGATGTTTAAAATTTCATTTAGGCCTCTTATTATAAGTAAATAATCCATTTTTAGTAGTAATGTGCTAATAGTTGTTTTTCTATTAACGGGTTTAAGAATTTTAAAGACTGTAATAATTAAGAATTAAAAAATAAAATTAATATATTCAACAATGGTGCGAGTTGACCCACCAAATTGGCCATCACCAGCCAGCCGCTGCTGCAGTTTAAATAGGATATTGGCTACCTTAATTCTGTATTTCCCACAGGCGGAAACCTAGAAAATGGAAGCATTCTATTTTTGAAATCAGCACCTAGATTCTACTATATAAAAAAAAATAAAAGAGATATTTATTACAAAAACTATAATTAAGAATATTAGTAAAAGGATGTGAATGCGTAATGTAAAGGAAGAAAATGTACTAAAACATTTATTCCAACAAAAAGCAGATTGTTAATTTTAAAAGATAATTAGTATCAGTAGGTACTGCGCCGTGTGGGACTACCACTACAATCAACAACAAAAAGCTATTTACAATAGTAATATAGGATCTGAAAAGGAAACTAGAGATCCAGCACAAAAATTTGGTGAATGGACACTTTAAGAAAGATAACAAAAGCATCCAAGCGCAGACAGGAGACAATTGTTTTCTTCAGTTCAAGTTTTACTAATCTTAACAAAAGAAAAATCACAATAAACAATTTTTTCCATTATGTTAATAATATAAATAAAAAAAAATAATATTATAAATAAGAATAGGTACCTCCATTGATATGATCCATCGGGATTTGGTCCTACTTGATCTTGTCTTAGAATCCTGTAAAATTGCCCTGAAGTAACCGGCCTATATTGGGCTATTGCATGTGAAGCTAAAGCCATCAACAAAATCTGTAAATATAATTTAGTTTACCATCAAAAGTATTTAAATTGCTTATTTCAAAAACCAGTTCAGTGCACTATTTATTTTTCGATAAACAACAAAAAACTGTCTATCTATAAAATAATTGATTTTTTATTTATTTAAATAGTTTTTAATAACTTTCCAAAACAGGGTTTACTTGTATACCACTTTTATACTCATATTTTATATATTATTTTGTTATGTTTTTTTATTTGCACTTGATACATTTATGCATTATGTAATTAGAATTATACACACATTTTTTCGTTTTAGTTGTCAAATATTAGCATCTTTTAATAGCAGAGAAATTTAAGGTAAAAAAAAACAAAGAAAGAAACTTAAATTTATTATTAAACAAAGATAACACCAATATGCACTCTGTCATGATTATATCTAATACCTTTACCACAGGGCTGCATGCTAAATATGATTTTGCGGTGGAAGGGGGAAGCAAAAGCCAAAAAGCGACAACCAAAAAAAAAGCATGTCGGTTTTTGGCATCATCAAACATTCCCAGCCACCGGAATCGTACGGCGATCCGATCAAATAGCGTCGATATTCACCGAGCCCAACTTCAAGTTCCAAGGGTCTGCGAGTGCCCCGGTATTCATAAAATGTCATAGTCATGGGTAACACCCTAAATTTTCGGGTGTTGAAACAGTAACACTGACACCGGCTTCGGTATCAACACAAAGGTGTCATGAAACAATCCAATTGTTTTTTGACAAAATGGCGAAGTGTGTCAAGCTGCGGGTTTCAGCACAAAAGTGTCAGGGTCACGAGTGTTCCAAAACACACAATTGACAAATTGGCGAAGTGCGTTGTAGCACGGAGTTGCTAGAGTTTTATCATTATATATTTACATTGTTTTTATATCATATAAAAACAAAGATATTTACTTGTAAATTATAATTTTAAATAAAGTATTGTTATTATTATTGTTATTAATATATATATATATTTATTTTGCTTTAAAGATAAAAAAAAAATATATTTTTTAATATACCGCGATCTTTGTACAGCAATATCTTCCTAATGGTGATCTTATACAAAAATTTACCCTTTATTTTGGTTCTCACTAAAACCAAACTTGTTTACTAACTTACCAACAGCTTTATTTTACTTTTAAAAACTTTACATTTAGAAAAACAAACGGAATAAAAATACGTTCTTTTTTGCAATATTGCAATGTCGAATGTCCTTGCCGACCTTGTCCTAAAACGAATGACAAAGACAAAGACACTTATTTTTGTCTTTGTTTTCGCATTTGTGCGCAACGATCGCCGACGGCTCGTTCCACGGTGCAGCGCGATTTCGCGGTTTAAAGAAAAGCGACGTTGTCACGTCCCCCATAAAGTATAAGATCATACACTAATAATATTGTTTTTAAATCTCGCCTATTGATAATTAAATTTAATGTGAAATATTTAATTATAAAACATTATACTAATCTTAGGGCAAACAGGTAACAAATAATACAAAGAATATTCACATATATTTTTTAAATAAATAATACAGTTTGCTTACAAAATTAATAAAAAACTAACAAATACATAAAATATTAACAATTTGTAACAGTTGACTATAATTGACAACATTGGCCCTAGTGCCTAAGCAATGAAGTTATTTACTCGTCAATACCAATCGTTATTCGTTATTTTAAATTTCAAGGAAGAATTGGTGATTCCCAAAGTTAAATAGTTAGAATTTTTGTGCTGTAACGTAATTGTGACAATTGTGTTAGATTTTTTGCTTCTTGATTATTGATTAAGATTAGGCTTTATTTTTTTACAAAGCCAAAAAGAATAAGCAATAAAGGTAAGAATATCAATTAATGTTATGTGGCATATTTAAATAACACAATTTTATTATAATTTAATATAGCATGGCACCTAAAAAAGTCAGATTTAGACTCATTTTACTGACGAGACTGATGGAAAGGTGAAATGCTTGTATTGCTGTAAAAAACAAATCAACATCGCCACTTATAAGACATATGTCCAGCAAGCATCCTTTACAGCCAATCAGCAGGCAAACTGTAGAGGAACCGCCATTGGAAGAACTTCAAGATAACGGTGATACTTCGTCGACTCAGCAAACAACAACTCATTCGAATGTACCTTCCACATCTAAGACGATTGAACCAACGAAATCTTCAGGTGCAAACAAATATCAATCTATTACTAGTTACTTTCAAAAGCCTTTATCGCTAAATAAACAGAAAGAAATAGATAAGCAGTTAATCTGCATGATAACTAAGGAATATCATCCCTTTACCATAGTTGAGGACAAAGAATTTAAACGTCTCCTCTACTTGCTAAATCCGACTTACAAACTTCCAACAAGAAAAACCGTATCAAATTCCTTGATTCCCGCTTTTTATGCCCAAACTGTCCAAAAAGTGAAAGAGCGGTTGGATAGAGCTTTTGCTGTATGTCTAACAACTGATGCATGGACATCTCGATCGAATGACAGCTTTTTTAGTATTACGGCCCATTATATTGTGGAACAAGAAAAAATACCTTTTTAACTTCGGACCTCTTGGGATGCATACCATTCACGGAAAGACATACAGCAGAAAATATTAGGAGCTTGCTACAGGAGGTAATATTAGTAATTTATTGGTGTTTGCATACAAAAGTATTTACACAGGTCAATTAAAAATAAATAATAAAAAATACAATATAAAAGTAGTAAAAAATTCAAAAAAATAAAAGAAAAACTCAAGTAAAATTCTAGTAACAAAAAACGCGTTTAAAATAATATAAAATAAATAATGTAAATTAAAATTAAATAAATAGTCAAACATTTTAGAAAAGACAAACAACAAGTTAAAAACGATAGTTTAAAAATTCTTGTAAATCATAGAAGTCCTGACCAATAAGAAATTAATTAATTTTATTCTTGTATTGCTTACAGGTGATAGACGAATGGAAAATATCCCATAAAATAGCTGCTATTGTATCCGACAATGCAGCTAATATGAAGGCAGCTGTACGCCTTGGTGGCTGGCGGTACTGGGGATGTTTTGCCCATTCTTTAAATTTGGTAACCCAATTAGGATTAGGTGAAATTAAAGAAGTCGTAAATAAAATAAAAATCATCGTTGCCTATTTCAGAAGAAGTAGCTATGCATCTGCTCAACTCAAAGCTTCGGCCGAGCGCATGGACATACCTGTCTTAAAATTAAAAAATGATGTTGTGACGCGCTGGAATAGTACTTACGACATGATGGAGAGATTTTTAAAAATGAAAAATGCTATTATACCTACGTTGGCTATTTTAAATACCTCATCTTATCGAAATCAAAATGCTAAATTTGAAACAATAAGTCAACTGGAAAATGAGGAGTGGATTTTAGTAGAACAGTCAATGGAGGTATTTGAAATATTTAATTTAGTTACAATGGCTATAAGTGCAGAGAAAACTACCAGCGCATCCACCATAATTTTTTAATACAAGCAGATAGCGAAGCACTTGAATAACATTGACACAACAAATACTTTACCTAAAACTGAAAATTTAATTAAGAAACTGCAAATTGAACTAAAAACCAGATTTCAAGAAATAGAGGCAAACCCCTTAATTGCTCAAGCTACTATCCTGGACCCACGATTTAAAAAATTTGGTTTTATTGATGAAAGCAAGTATAGGCAGGCAGTAGAGGGTTTATATGTAAAAGTTGCTAATACCAAACTGTCCCACGTTACTATGGAAAATATAAGTGATACAAATCAGGTTTCAGAAAATAAGGAGAAGCAAGGCACACCTTCTGTACCAAATAAGGAAAATGTGCTTGACTGTTTATGGCAGGATTTTGATGTAGAAATACAACAGCATATAAAACCTGTTAATGCAAAAGCATGTGCTATTGTTAAAGTTGACAAGTATTTGGAGGAGCCGATTTTACCCAGAAAGGATAGTTCAGGGGTATTTCAGGACCCCTTTATCTGGTGGCATCACAGAAAACACATCTATCCAAAACTATATCAAATTATGAGAACCCGACTATGTATCACAGCTACATCTGTCCCAAGTGAAAGAGTGTTTTCTAAAGCGGAGCAAATTATTAATGAAAAACGTGAAAGGCTTAACACAAGTAAAGCATCCCAGGTGATATTTTTAAGTTACAATTTAAATAACAATGATTAGTTGTAGGTTTATTGCACATTTAATGTATCATTTTTAATTGCTTTTCAAGTTCCTGGTTTTTACCAAATATTTAACGTTTTTAAAACAACTTGTTAGAATTATGACTATAGCTTTTAATCTATTTTCCAATAACCAGTCAGTGTAAAGGGCCAGATCAGAATTCACCAGCACCTCGAAATTCTTTTTGTTTGTAACCGTTTAATTGCCTAGAGCTGACAGTTGATTCCAATCTAACATACTGTTCTCTCTGCAGTAGACATGATTTAATTAGATTATACATATTTCTCTCAAATCCCAGTTTATTAGGTAAAACATAAATACTGACCACATCAAAAGCGTTTTTTAAGTCTGCAAACACTCCTGTTACAATTTTCGTTTTAATCTAATTCTGTTGGTACGTAATTTACCAGATAACAGTTGCACTAAGTGTTGTTACTGTTTTTAATAAAACTTTAATAAAACCATACTGAAAACTGAAAGTTATTAACCTTAATAAATCTAGTTATAAATGAAAGCATTTTTTTTAAATAGTTTTTATAACTATGGTATTGGTCTATAATTGCTCATACAATCTGTAGCGCCTGATTTCTGTATGGGACTGACTTACCAATTTTAAGCTTATTAGAAAACAATACTGTTTATATATATATATATATATATATATATATATATATATATATATATATATATATATATATATATATATTTGTTTACTCTTTAAATACAAAATATTCCATAACAATTATTTTCCTAATAACCTTTAAAGACATTGTTTAGCACCAGAATAAATTGTTTACAATTTGCTAAGCAGTATTATTTCCTTAATTCCTTACAGGTACAGGTAAAAGTAACGTGTTGCTATTAATTATTGGCATAGACCACAGGCACCATGCACCAAAATATGAAAACATAAAACATAAACAAACATAAACGAAACACGAAACGTGTCAGTGTCAGCTGTCAGCTGTTTCAAAGTTTCAAGATTTAAGCAATTTTTATTTTTTCAAATTTAGGAATATTCGGTTGCCAATACTTTCAACCCAACCCATAAAAATTAAAATCTCCGAAATCCTGAATCAAGGCATAGTCTGCATTCGACAATAATGCCGCCATCTGTTAAAGAGTTACTGTAGTGTATCGTCTGTGTCGCTGGTCGCTGTTGGGTGTCGGTGTCATCCGTGGTGTCATTGTGTTAATGCGAAACGAAATCTTGAATCCCGCCATCTGTTAAAGTGTTGCTGAGTGTGTCGGTTTCGTTGGGTTTCATGTGAGGTGTCAGTGTGTCAGTGTGTTATTACATTCATGAACGCTGTTTCAACACCCATGACACCCAACACAGTGTTACACATGACTAAAATGTCAATCAGTGTTTGATTTACCAGCAGGCTGAGTAGGCTGAAGCTTAAGGCGAGAAATTTTTATGGGCGGCCAATTTACTTTATAAAATAATGTGTGTTTTGATTTAAAAATATATATAATAAATTTAGGTAAAGACCTTTTCTTGCTCCTCAATATTTTTGTATATCCATAAGAGATAGTAAAGTAAGGTTTAGGAGCGGCAAAAATGTATAGCCTACCGGCGATAAATTTATAAATCTGCCACTGATATCAATGGTTTTAGGTTACTTGTAAAAAAATCAATAAAAGAAAATATATTTTAATAAGTATTTATAAAAATGTGGAGATCATTATTAAATCTTGTATATAAAATATTACGTAAGTTAAACGAATTAATACATTTTTATTATTGTTTTAATATTAAGTTAAGATTTTGTCGGTTCGGTTTTTTTTGTTTAGAAGTGTAGTTTACAAAAGCCCAAAGGCCAAATGGCAATTCCATTTAGTTTAAAAAATATTATCTGTTAAAATGCAGACATTTTCAGTAACTTGTATTTCATATGGATTTTTTGCTATTTAAAATTACTTTAAATTAATTAATTAATACTACATATAAAAATATGTAGACATTGTTCACAAAATTTCATAGGATGTGTTAGAACTTACCACTGATTTCATATTTGTACGGTGATTACTTAACAACTATATTTTCAAATAAAAGTACCTCAGTTTTTATAGCTAAATTCTAAAATCGATTATCCGTAATAATTAAAGAAGGAAGAAGTAATTATTGAACTTTTAATATTGGTACATCATAAAAGGTTAAGCCTGTCAAAAATAATATATAGATTCTTTTTGTTAAAAAGCTAAAATATACAGTTCATGTAATCAGTAAAATTTTTATACCTAGGTTTTGTATAATCGGTAGTTCAATGTCTCTGTCATGTCTGAAGTCAGGACCTCCCCTCCTAACTTTTACATTTTTCGTTATTTGTTTTATAAAAAATTAGAGAATGTAGTAAGATAACATAAACCAAATTGATGGTAAGAATGTTAAACGTAGAGTTGTGCGCCATTAAAAAAAAAAGGAAAGTGGGGACTTCTGGTACATCATTTATAAGTCCTGATGAATACTTTATTATACTAAAATATAAAGTCAATATCTTTACCTACTACAAAATAGCTTCTTAATGTGTTATTTTTTTAACAATGCTTTAAAAATCTTTTTAATACCAAGTAATATAATAAAAGGGTGCATCATTAAAAAACCTATATTTTTTGTCCTACCCTGTATATTATTTCCAATGTCAACTTTTAAAAGATCTTTAATAGTCACACAATACACTTATAGAAAACACCACGTTGCCAATAAATTTTATTATTTCTGTTTGAACAAACAGTAGGAGTATCATTGCAATGCAACTTCTAACCAATTACAAATCCTAATTATAGGATATAAATAAAAAATAAATTGGGTGTTTTCAGAAAAAAAAGATATATATTTTATACACGATGTTTCCTAATTGGGGTAAGAAAATTTAAGGGCGTTTTCCTGAGCCAATTTTATAAAAGAAAGTTTTTATAAACATAGGTCCGGAAATGCTTTGTTTATTAGATGCAGGTTGTTAAACTTTAAAAAGAAAATCTAGATTTTAATACTATCTCTAATAGGCCTTATGAGATTTCATTATATTTTCACTGGGGTATTTGTAGAAATAAAAAAATTAAGCCCCAATTTATTTAAATTTTGGAACCAGTGGCAGCGTGAGACGCATCTCAGCTAATAATATTGACGAAAAAATGTACGCCATTGACTTTTTGCAACTTTTATATATATTTTTTTTGAATGAAACACCTAAAAATACAACTTTTTTCTAATATTTTTACGTAGCTTGCTTAGTTTTCCAGAAAAAAATAGAATCCGTTAAACTGCATATTCCTGGACCGTACAAGAAACACTAGGACTTTTTTCTCTTAAAAAATTAGGGTTATAACTTCCATTTAGTAATTATATAATAATAACAACAAATACTTCATTAAACAACGTTTTTATCTAGTCTAACAAATTTTACTACAAAAAGAAATCGTTTTAGAAATTTTTAGGGTTTTTAAGAAGGTTTAACACCATGTATCTTAAAAACGGAACATTTGAGGACCCATGTTTATAAAAATGGTTTAGGAATACGCCCTTAAATTTTCTTACCCTAAATAGGAAACACCTTGTATATTTGCTTTAAGCTGTATTTATACAAAATTAATTTTTATTCTTATTACTTATTATTATTATAAAAGAAATTCTGCTACACCTATTACCTTACTAAAATTAACTAATAACAAAAAAACTTAATTAATATTTACAGATGTAAATTGACTTAAGATCTTAAAAGTTAAGTTTTGGAATTATATACTGTTAATTTTATTTACTCCTTTTTCTAATGGAGATGTAAAAAATAATAAAATTATTAATTCATTTTTGCACTTAAGTTTTGAATATCCTGTGTGGTAATTCACCAATTATACTGGAATTATCTTGTTAAAGATTATGAAAAAACTCGTTTTAGGATTATCACAAAACTTTATATCACATATCACAACTCACCACAGCTTTCATATTTGTTCGTTGATTACTTAGCAACTAGATCGCCAGGATCGTGTAATCTAGTTTATATAGGTCATAATTCTGTTATATATAACAGTAATAAACTTAAACCCTCACTTTAAATATAATTTGCATCTTCGATTTAGATGCATACCTTTTGAACTTTTGATGTACACCATAAAAGGTCAAAAATGTTAAAGATGATACCTGCTCACTTAAAGGCGTGTTAGACGTAATGTTTATTCATTACCTGCAATAGCTTTATTAAAACAAATTAATATGCAGATATTTTAAAATATTATTTTAATAACATGTTTTATAGAAAGAACAATTAATGAACGATTAATTTTGCTTTAGATTTATGAGAAGACATATTATTGCAAAAGAATGGTTGTAAGTTTATGACTCATCAATTTCTTCATTATAGAGTAAATGTAGTCAGTAGGTAAGCTGTGGGTAAAACTAATCTATTATCTACAGGGTAAACTCAAAAAGCATATATTTTGGTAGGTTGAGGGTTGTAAACTCAGTACCTAAAGAAAAAATAAAAAAGGGTTAATTTTATGCAGGTTGTTTCCGAATAAGATCTGAGCTGATCCCTAAGGGTGTGGATTTTAAATAAATCTTTGTTTTAAGGTTTTTAAGGTACGAAGTTGTAAAGATTTGTTTGTATATTATCATTGATACCATTCTATATAGTATTATGACATTTTTTGCACATAACCACCACTATGCTCTTAATAACATTTTCTGAAACACAACATTTTTAGGTATTTCTTGTAATGGTGTTCGAGAAAAGTTTAAAGAACATTTTTACTTTTAAGCAAATTTGTTCTATAAACATAGGATGCCCTTTTGTCGTTTTTAAGACCCTGTTGTTAGAAGTGTTTTAAAGGGCACGCAGTATATTTAAAAAAGGACAACATGTTTTTAAAAGGGTATACAAATTTTTAAAAAATGCAATAAGAAAATTTTTATTCTTTTACCGTTCCGCAAGCATTTTAGTTTTGAAAAAATCACTTTTCCGCAATAGTGCGAAAAAATAAAAAAATAAACCATATATAAACGAGTTACAATAAAGGATTTTCATAAACTTCATGTTTGCTTACAATATGCGACATATACAAGATGTTTCTAAATAAATGCAAACATTTTTAGAAAGTGATCTCTTGCTTAGAATAAGGTGTAGTTTGTTTAATAACTAGATAAGCGTCAATAACTGTCGGCACCTTTAAAGTAGTGGGTACACAAATTCGAGACCTTAAACGCCTCGTATTGACAATTGACCAGTCTTCTAGCGCTAATACACTAAGATAATAAAACTATTTTCTAAGAACAATGTTGCAAAAAATATAATAGTTTAACAGATTTAAATTTGTAGGTCGGATTGTAGACGACTGGATTATTTTCCAAAAACTTAAATTAACGCTAACAACGCATTTTACAAAAAATTAAGTTGAATATTTTTTCTCAGTATCATTTCTATTTCATAATAAGGTAAGTAATTGGACTTAATTTATATTAAGGGGGTTATGACCTATTGAAAGCTACTATTTTATTATCTAGAGTTAAAAGAGCATCTTTTATGCAGTTGTAACTTTTTTCTTTATGCTAAAATAAACATAAATTTAAAAAATACCCACAGGACGATTTTTTTTCGATGTTTAGTACAGGTATTTTGAAAACCGCTGCAGCTACATAGATGGTTAGATGGAGAAATAATTGTAGTTTTTAGAGCTAATTTTAGGTCACTTTTTGTTTCGTCCCAAAAATCATGACTTACTAGAGCGCTTCTTAAACAGTGAAGCGCGCCCTCATGGGGGAGGCGTGTTAAGTTGGTAAAAGGGCGCAATAAATTTAAAAACAAATTATTAAATCCTATTTAAAAACATTTTATTGTCAAATATTTAACTATAAACTTATTCTAAGCCTAACAAGTTTTAACTATTCCCTTAAATCTAAATACTAATGGCTGACATGCGCTTGTTTTGTGACATACAATCTCTGTAAGTTGGATTCCACATTGGAAATGGCGACTCTGAGCTCTTTTCTAGTTAAAGCCTATTTTGATATTTAGATTTTTAACGAAGCAACAGCAAAAAATTCGGTTTCACAAAGATAAAAACGTGGGGAAAACCAACAAAAATCACATTGCTTTGGCTTTAATCACTGAGAAGTCATTTAGAAGTTCGATCCAGAAATTTGGTAAAAATTTGGTACTTAAATCCATTTTTAGTGAAGTGCTGAACGAAAAGTTTATTAGTTGTTTTTTTCTTTCAGTGATAAGCCATTAGGTTTACTGATTGATATCTTCTTCTGCAAGCAAGTATCGTTGAAAATTCGCTTTCAGGTTTTCTAAATGGCCCTCCATGGCTTTTTACATTACAATTTTTGTATTCTCTTCTAGTGTAAAATCCTAAATACTTCTACCCAATGTAGAAAACATATCAAAGCAATTTTCTTTTATTTTTTTTTCACAAATTATTTTTTTACAAAGAGATTCAATCTTTTTACTTAAATTAAATTCATACAAGTTTTTTCTTGGCGTTAAAGATTAAGAGTATTAGGTTTTTAAAGATTTTAACTGAATAAAAAGCTTCATTAAAAATAGCATGTTGCAAAACTTTGCCAAACGCTTATGGCCTTCTTTCTTTAAAAATACCGCTATTTCACTTCTCAGTTCGTAGATACGGTTGACAATCTTACCCCGTGATAACTATCTGGATAAAGAATTAAACAATCAAGATTTATGTTCAGTTTTTATATCCGTACAAAGCGCAGAGAAGATCCTTAATTTTAATGGCCTTGTTTTTAATGTAGCTATCTACTTCAATAAGTACTTCCAGAACAATATTTAGACCAGGGCTTAGAGACTTGGATGCTTAAGCTTATCGATAAATTATGCAATGTGACCAAATAATATCTAAGGATTCCTTCTCGCAAGCGCTTACAAATTATGGAATTACCATTACTATTAATTCGTTTGCTGTAGTTCTGATTAGTCTTTTAATAAGGGTGCAAAACAATACTTTTTCATATATGATACTCTTACCAAATCTGATGTAACAAATTATATGGGATTCATTATTAAAGTCAGTTGCTTTGTTAAGTTGAAGAGAAAATATATTTCCAATTAGCTGAAATTCAAGCTGCTCTTGAACGTCAGCAGATATATTCGAAATTCTTCAACATATTGTATCATTTGACAAAGGAATATTGTAAAGTTGTTTAGCATAGCTTTCACCAAAAAATGTTATTGCAATGTCTTTGGTAGCGGGTAAAATAAGTTGCCCTTCTATAGTGTGTGTGTACATTTAGCTACTTTTAGGCCAATTTGTATGATGCTAACAAAGCTTTCTGGTTTACTGCACCTAAGCACCTAATACTTTCAAACAAAAAACGCATGGCGGTTTTTCTTCTCCACTTATTTAGATATTTGTGATGTTTTAGACTTAAAAATGATCGTTAAAAAGTCTATAAAAAGGTCTTGTCAAAAATATCATAGCCACCTATGATTTCCATTAAAAAAATGCAAGTTGATGTTGTAGCTCAAAAACGGACTTCTACTTTAAATTTCGGATTGCACATTTCTTTTAAAAAGATAAATATCCACAAGTTTTCTGTTTAAACTTTTTTCTATTTTGAATATTAACTAAGCTATAAAGGAAAAACAAATTATAATAAAAACCTTTCTTTTTAATATCTAAATAAGTCATGTTTTTTTTCGAATAAAACAAAAAGTCTGCAAACTACAGCTATTTCCCAATTTAACCGTTTATGTAGCTGCAAAGGTTTCCAAGATTCCTGTACTAAACTTTGAAGAAAACTTACCCTGTATAAATGTTAATACAATATATAGGGATTTTCAGAATAAATACGTGATTAAAAAAAAAAGAAAAGTTCTAATATTACTCTAACTTTTGTGACAGAGGGTGTTTAGGATTATTTTAAAAATTGTGATATTAATCAATGAAATTAAATACAAAGCCACTTTGCGGTAAAAGAACAAAAGTTACCTATATAATTTTTTACTAACTTCTGAGGCTTTACATTTGTGTGTTAAAAACCATTTTGTAAGTTAATCAGCGTTTAATTTAGGGGTGATCTGAAAAATATTCCACCCCCCTGCCGATTTTTGTGTTTTCTTTATTTAGGATATTTGCTGCGCACTCAGCCAGAGCTGGCCATTAGAGGCAGATCCCATGTATGGGCAAATATTCTTTATAGTGTCGATACTTTGTCCAAGTGAATGCAATGTGCCAACTCTAGCACTCGCCCTAGGTCAGGCCCGCAAGGTTAAGTGATTCGGATTCAACTTTGTAGGTTACAAACATGTTCTCTCGTGGACCCTCTAGAAGCCTACATTCCATGATTATGTGAGAAGGGGTTTCATCCCCATTTCTGCATCACCTACAAATGTTATCCATCAGACCTAATCTGCCTAGGTGCTTTTTAATATACCAGTGTCCAGATACTAGGCCTTTAGTAGCCCTAACTAAGTTCTAGTCATGCCTTTAGTAAGGATGCAAAGCCCTGAGAGGAACTCCTTAGTATTGCCCTGGTATGCATTATCTTTGTTTTCGATGACCATAGTTCCTTAAACTTTCTTTTGGTTCAATCCTTGGCCTATAGCTTAAGGACCCCAACGGACATGCCCAGGGGGTCCAGGGTACTGCCAGCTTATCTGCTGCGTTGTTTCCTTTGTTACCCGTGTGTTTTGGTACCCATATTAGATTGACCGTATTGGACTCTGCTAATGTATTAGAGTCTCTATACAGTCTCTGACTAAATTGTTACCATACTCATTAGTTGTAGGGCAGTTCTTGAGTCACTGCATATATATAGGTGTTTGGCTCTGTGCATTTTAAATCTCGCCCGCCCGGTGCAATAACTCTCACTTTCGCTTAGTCGCTGGCGCGGTTTTTGAGTCTGGCCGTTCCCTTGGTGCGTTGCAAGAACTTGGTTGCCTTTTACAAGATCGTCTATGCCTTTTAAGCGTTCTATAGTCAACGAATTGAAGCACAAAGATTTTTTTACAAAGATGTAAAATAAATTTGGTCAAAATAGAAGATTTTTATTTTGTTTTCAGAGTAATTTTAACTTTAGTTTTAAGATTTATTAATATTGTATATCATTACTGGTAATTTTTTTACCTGTTGTTTTTCGGTTTGAATTTTCCATATCCCTGCACAAATATTCAAACGGTTGTGTGACATAATTTTTGTATTAATGTAAAATAAGCAGTGGCGTAACTAGCCACTGTTTTTTGAAGGAGGAGGGCTTAAGCTCTCTGTTTAAACACTAATATACTTTAAATGTTTAATACATCTGGGGGCTAATCGCCGTTTGGGGAGGGCTAAGCACCCCCTAGCCCCTTCATCCCGCCTAATTGCGCCTATGAAAATAAGGTAATTTTAACGGCAAGAAATTCTAATTATTTTTTTTCTGCACTTTCTTGGTGTCCCCCGGATTTCATCCAGGCGGCGCCCTATACCCCTCCCCGGAAATATTAAATTTCCCCAGGCTTTCATTCTATCACTAAGTAAAGTGATGCTGATTTTAAAAAGAGGAAAGTGCAGAGATGTAGAAAATTGCAGCAAGGAAAACTTGATGCAAGGAAATCCATAGAAACACCAATACATTTTTGTATTATACAACAGACATATTGGGTTACTAAAAGTACCGCCACTTTTAAATATCTTTAAAACCGCTGCGGCTACACATAATAATTTGTATTTAAGGTGTTTTGAACATATGGAATTACCTATTGAACTTAAATTGGGCGAATCAAATTTAGTAAGTTTCTAAATTCTTAAAATTCTGTCCCTATTAGTTGCCGAAATATAATACACTGCACTTATAGCAAAAAAATAAATAGCTCGTAAATGTCTTTAAAACCACTTAAGCTGTGTTTACAAAGTTTTGTTTTTGGGATGCCCAATTGATTGGTGATATCAGCATTCTTGCCAAATTTAAATAAAAATACAGGGGTTGTAACTTGTAAAAATTGATTTTTGGAAATTTGGAATCTTACTTAAGTTGGCACGTTCCTTTTATTGCAAATAAAATAAATTGTGAATTTCATTTACAATACCAAAAAAATATTACATGTATTAGATGTAGTGCAAAACTAAAAATCTGACAATAATGAAAGTATCACTGTCCAATTTTACTTGACACAAAATTTGTAAACGCACCTTAAGCGGTTTAAGATATATTTGACCACATCTGAACTTTTTTACCTTAAGTTTGGTGTGGTCATATCTTAGTAGATATTAAAAATATTATTTTAAAAATTTGTTAAATGGAGCATTCCATTAAAAAAATAAAAAAGACGCTTGAGCACAAAAACAGGGAAACGTGGCAACGGTGCCGAAAACAAATTTGGTAAATATAGCTCAAGCGGTTTTAAAAGCATTTAAGAACTGCAGTACTTTTAGGTAACCCAGTATGTCCAACAATTAATATTATAATATACAGGGTCATCCAAATTAAGTGTCAATCATGGTTTACTTTGTTATTATTTATTGAAATATTGCGACCTGTTAAGGCAAAAGCAAGAAGGTGTCTAACCAAAAGAGTTTACTGATAGACCATTGGTGGTCTTTAAAAAGAGACACAAACAAAAATCATTAAAGAAAATCAATTGGAAGATTGTCTAACATTTAGTAACAATTTAAACTGGATGATTAATTTGTATGCTAAAATAAGCTGATTGGACACACCCTTGTTCCTGCATTAACTGGTCGGAATATTCTGATGCGTCACCGTAATAGCTTGACACGCTCATATTCTTGCCTTAACTAGCCAAGACATTTACTGTTCTTTCCCTTAATTAGCTAGAAACGTTAACGTTCTTGCCCTAAGTAACCGGGACATCCCCATAGCCCTCATTCATAGTCCTAGCAAAAGCAAGTTTATGGCTTAAGAAACCATGCCTGTCTTTAAGTCCATAGAAGTTTCTGAAGACGCTTAAAATGAACTCTTAGAACATTTGATCTTGTAAAGTTAGCAAACCCAAAAAGTACAAATTAATTATTTTCAGATTTTTTGAACCAACATTTTTAATTTGACCTTATAATGACCTTTATACGACCTTTAGTTGCTCTTGATTGGTAAAAATGAAAGCGGCTATAAGTTAAGTCATTTTAATTAAGATGTATGCATTATGCATTTTTTAGATATTTCAGACTATTTTTTTATTTAACCAAATGGTCTCAATACGACTTTTGAATATTTTTGAATTGTAAAAATATTTTTAGCTTAAAATTCATCCATCCAAAAAACCATATGTATGATTTTTTCAGACCATTTTTGTCGATCTACCTTTAAATGACTTTGAACAAAAACCTTAGGTGCCCTTCACAATTTGGGTGATCATTTTTAGATTAAACGTTGACCTGTGTAAACTTTAACACAATTCAAAAAAAAGTTTTCAAGTTTTAAATGCATTTTTAATAATAAAAGTTTCTGCTGCTCTCTGAATTTATAGGAAAAAAAATTGAAAAACACAATATTTAAAAAAGATCATTTTTCATTTAAAAATCTCAGTGAGAAGTGGTCGTATTGAACTTATAAAAAAACAAATTTAAGCTGAATGAATTTATCTGATTTATACAGTCGTTAGGTTGGAAAAAAGTGACTTTGAGGTTATGTCCATTTTGACAACTTTATTTAACTCGTTTGCTACTAAAGCTATAAAAAAACTTTAGATGAGTTATTTATGTAGTTTGTTTCGTAAAATATTGTGATGTAATTATTTCTTTCTTACACTGAAAAAAGTATTGTTCATAATATGAATAAATGCCGTTTATTGAACGTTATTTAAATCAATAAAATTATTTTTTATTTAATGTTACTCCGTATTATTTTCCATTAAGGAGTTCGTGGACCAAAGAAAAAAGAACCGTAAAACTAAAAAAAAAAATGTTTTTGGTATTTATTAGGATTGCGTGCTACACGTTGCTTGATTTTTTGCAAGACCTATAAATAAAGTAGAACTTTAAGCTTTAAAATGTGTTTTTGAAATTTCAGTACGACCATATTTAAACCAAATACAGCCGCTTGACAAACCGCAAAAAAATTGATTTTTTTTTGTATCTCTTAATTTTTTTACTAGGTAGGGAAGCTGGCCTAAAATGGCATACTCAGGTAAAATGACACACTTTATAATTTTTTCTGCCTTAGCAGCAACCTCTTAAACGTGTTGGAACATGTAATATTATAACTGCATATAGTATCAAAATTACCGTACAGGTGCATGTCCCTGATTTTTTTGCACGACATTTCAAGTTCAATTTTGGTTTACCAACCGCTAAATAATTATATTTAATTTAGAATTTGTGTATTTTTGCAAAGTTCCATAGTTTTGTTACAAGTTTTATGATTTTTTTATTGAAACACAATAATTTGGCTATGTGTATTTAAAAACATGATAACTATAGGTATATTAATACTCTCAAAATTTAAGTTTGTTTGCTAAATTGTTCTTTTGAGTAAAATGACATATATGTAATAAGTGTAAAATGAAATACTATTTAACGTGTTTGTAAATGCCAAAATTTTTTTTTTTTATTGTTGGTCTACACACAAAAATTGTTCAAAGTGGGCCTATGCTGAATGCGCTTAGTTTTCCCTAGAACGAAGGTATTTTCTGTGAACTTTGATGTTGTATTAAAAAACAGTCAAGATTATTTACATATTTTACCGTATTATAAATGTTAAATGTTTTTAATACCAATAAGTTTTAAATTTATTTAATGTAAATGTTTTTACTTCATAAAACCCTTTAAATCATCTTTTGAAGGTATATGCCATTATAACCTAAACTATTGTGTCATTTTATTTGACACCATGCCTTAAATGACATACTTAGAGACATTATAAAAACAATCGTTAAATTTTTCCATGCTGGATTAGGTCAACATTGACTTAAGTAATGACTAAGAATAAGGTATAAAGGTACTTTACACTTTGGTATACTAAATCGCATTATTATTTTTTGAAAATATAGGCAGAAATTTATAAAGATTATGTCATTTTAGGCCATTTTTCCCTATTTATTCAAAGCCTTAGAAATGCTACTAGTTGGCTTATTTAAACTTGTTTCTATTAGAGTAAGTAAATAATAAAGAAGTTATCACAGTCAAAGACTTAATTTGGATGACCCCATACAAATTGGTTTCCCAATACATAATAGATATACACGACCGCGGCACTAATTTCCAAATAAGAAATTTGCAAAAATTTAGATGCACTCCTCTTAACCCTCTTTGGTCAGGTCAATGCAATAAATTAAATGTATGCAAATTAACAATTGATATTTTAAAACTACGTATCACATTATGTAAAATAGATATCTGTAATGTCTTTACGTGGGTATAGTTCTGTCTATAAACAAATAGACATAAACAATTAATTAATCATTGATAAAAATCTTAAGAGCAACAGAATCGGACAGTAAAATATGGCGGTTATAAATTATAAAATATATAAAATATATTTTATAAGTTTGTAGATCCTCGTGTGAATTATTGTGGATGACCTTTTTAAAATGCAAGTAACATTCAAATAATAGGTTTTGGCAAAAATGCCCGCAGAGCAATGATGTTTTGAGACCCTGAGGAAGGTAAAAAGAGTGATTAAGCGTGTAGCTTAGGTATAAATACAGTGGTCTGCAACGAAATTCTGAAAATAAAGCATTAAGGGTTCTTATTATACAGGGTGTTTCATTTTCGATGGCTTTACAGAGTATCTTGAAAACTGAAGAAATATCAACATTCTAATAAACGATTCTCAATCCCTTAAAAATAAAACAACTGCGGTAAAAACAGTCTATGGCTATTACGATCCATCCCGGGATACAGAGTGATTTTGTGGTTTTGCCTATTTTCACAACTTTATTTAACTCGTTTGCTACTAAAGCTTAAAAAAACTTTAGATGAGTTATTTACATATGTAGTTTGTTTCGTAAAATATTGCGACGTAATTATTCTTTCTTACACTGAAAAAAATATTGTTCATAATATCAATAAATGCCGTTTATTGACCGAAAGTTATATAAATCAATAAAATTATTTTTTTATTTAATGTGCACTTGTTAATAGGTTTGTAACTTCTTTTATTGTATAAACGTATTGGCATATATTATATTAATAAACATACTTCAGATGAACCAATGGAACATATTGAATAACACAACGAATTGTACATACATTTAATAAATTCTTTAACTAAATACATAAAATGCTTTACAATGTTTTACGAACAAATTTGATAAAATTGTTTTGTCAAGTCCACGACTAAAAACATTAAGTAACAAAGTGTTTGTTGCTTCAATGTTTTCGGTCCTTAATCTACAACTCTAAGAACTATTAATGAATGCTGTCTATAAAATAAAGCATTATAAATTAAATGAATTAATTTTTTACCCAAATGTATATATGTTAATCGATTTATTAAAACGTTTTAGTATACATTGCGTTAATAAATATTTTTACATTTAGATAATGCAAAATATTCAATAGAGCAACGAATTTCTTATATAAGTAATAATTAACTAAGCCCTGGTAACAAAACAGGATTTGACCTAACTCAAAATATCTGATAGTTTTAGTATAGTACCTCCGTTCTGAATTTATTTCATTAGGATTTTTCACACTTTACGATATAATATACATAATTAAAACAAAATGTACAGGGTGTCTCTAAAGGTCTGTGACAAAATGTTACCACATTTCTTTTGGGCAAAATGCAACGGTATAACGCAATTTACCTTAAAATATGATTAAAAATCGACGTTTCAGTGGCAAATCTGCCACCGTTGTCAAGACAAATTGAATAAAAAATAAAGAAAATAAAATTTAACTATTATTAAGGTTTTAAAATTTAAAATTGATATCTTTTTTTTAGGATATCCCGAAATCGTTGACATTAAATGTCAACGATTTCAGAATATTATTATTGAATATTATAAAATACAGTTTTCGCAGACAACCTTAGATTTTTTTTATTTTTTTTTATCATGTCTTTACCATTTTGTTGTAACATTTCATTAGCATAAAAACAAAATTGCCGATTTTTGATATAGGACAACTTTGTTTTTGTAAATGGCACACTGTATATTTTTCTATATTCTTCTTAAGGGCAATATACGTATAGGAAATATTGGATAATATATGGGAAATATAAGGCAGTATATAAGATATAATGGAAGGTAATATATGGAAATATTCAAAATTACGAATTATTGGGTAATAATAAAAATAAAAGAAAATATTTGGTAATTTTTTTCCCAAAAGGCACATTTATCAAAAATTACGTGGGTGATTTCCCTCGGGGTTTTGCTATTGCTACAAATATACTTATAGATCTAAACATTGGCAGTTTTTATTGGAATCGACACCGACCCGACAGGATGCTGTAATCTTTAACCAGAATTAACCGTCCTTGCCGCCAAGCCTAGGTCCCCATACGCCAAGCCATGATACACTTTGGTGAAGTGTATAAGAGTGCGTAATTTTTCATTTAATTATTTAAAAAATAATTTGGTATTCAAATAGTTAATGGAAAATAATACGGAGTAACTAGTGTATAAATCCGACCGCTAAAAGTATTGGATGTGAATTGTAAGTTGTATTTTTGTAAAAAGAGTGAAATATGAATACTATTAATTACTCTTTATTATTTTATGGGACCAGCTAGCTAGACAAAACTATTTAAAAAGTATCTATGTATAAAAGAAAAATTTTACTTTAACATATTTTATGATAATACCTATGTTTCGTTTGCAAAACGCAGTACAATTCATTAAAATCACGTATATTTCATTTTAAAAGAAGTCATATCCTTTGCTAAAAATGTAGTATTTAGATGTTTCCAACAGAACAGTTAGTAAGTTTTTTATAATAAGCTTATTACTCAACCTATCTTTCTAGGTAGTAGTTATTTAAAAATAACGTCCGTGGTGGCACTACCGCGTTGTCTAAAAGGCGCTGTGAAATGCAACTGCATGTTTCAGTGCTTGGATAACGTTGACGGAACACGACAATATTGGGTTAAACATCCAGTAACCCGGCACTCACGGTACACTGGTATTTAGGCATAAGTCTTCGTGCGATGTCATAAAGATAAAAGAAAAACTCGCCCATATATATAATTGCTGATACTAATTTAATTTATAAAATATGTTGTTTATTTTAGGAGTTTTATAGATCCGGAGGAGAAGTCGAAATTACAACAAATGTATAATTAAAGTTTTATCGTTCAAATATACTCCGTCGGCATGATTTACTAATAAAAATAACTCCTTGAAAGTCAATTGCCTGCAATAAAACGATAAATGGTAGTCGGAAGAGCAGTGCCCTCCCGACTACCGTTAATCATTTTATTGCAGCCAATCATCTTTTTTAAAGGGGTATTTTTATTAGTAGATCATGCCGACGGAGCATATTTGGTAAAAACTATACTTTAAAACTTAATTTTAATCGGCAGTTTCTAAACATGTTTTGAATCAAAAACATAATTATAGAGCAGAAATGGTTTTAGGTAAATAAAACATGGCGTAACTGAGTGTTCAGTGTCTGAAGATGGTGCTGAGACATGTCTAAGGGCGTTAAAATTTGTTAATTTAAGTGCAGAAGAGTTCGATTACACTTGGAAGTTCTGCAGTCAGTATCGTCTGAAAGATATAAGGTCATTTTATAAGCACCCATCTGTTGTTTTGATTAATAAGTATATTTAATGTTTCTATTATATTTATTGTAGTACATTTAAATTTCACAAATCTATCTAGTTGGGAAAGTTAAACCAAAAACAAAAAAAAAATGGTATTAAAATGATGTTTTGTTATTTTCTGCCATGGCCGTCTATTAAAAAATCAAAATTTATGAATGTTTTCAGTAGAACTTAAAGTAAAAAATAGTATATATTTTTAAAAAGCTTAAAAAGAGTTTACTTAATATAAATAAGAACATATAGGGTGTTTCATAGGAATAAAAATTAGGTTAAGTAATTTTTTAAAAACTGCACAACATAGAAAAACTAATTACACCACAGAATTCTACAAAAAACCCTATTCAACGTTTTTTGTTAACCTAAAAAGTAAATGAGTAAAAGAAAGTTGTAAAATGGGCTCTAAAATCACCCTGTGGCTGCGGAGATGGATCGCAATAGCCATGAACTGTTTTCGCTACATTTGATTTCTCAGAAAAGAAATATAAAAAAACAGGAAATTACAAAGTAAAATGTAACTAATAACAAGCTCATACTATATAAGCAAGAGGTAAACGTACATCGGCCAGTAATGCTATAACAAAACAAGCACTATTAGTCACCCATGTTTACATGCAGGCATTTACATTAGACTATCTCTTTACCCACATTGCCTATGTGTATAATCTTTTAGCTGACCTCTGTGGACAATTTAATTTATTTTTAGGTAGTAGGACTAACTACATATTATTATGTCTTTTATTACTTTAGTTATTAAATTTAGGATTAAAATGCTAAAAATGCGTTTAAAAAAAATATATAACAGAAATACTGGGTGTCATATATATTTTTTGATTAAATATCTTTAATCAAAATTATTAAAATCTATACAAAATCGTGTGTGATAATTTAAAGAAGCGAAAAAACTTTTTGCAGACCAGTGATATTTTTCTTGATATTCTATCAGCAGTCAGTGCAATTTAGTATTTATGTTTTACCGTTAAAAGCAAATAATTAAAGATCTTTGCAAAACATTTATTATGATGAGATTTGACATTTACATAAAAATACATATATATGGTTTTCTAAATAAAATTAAAATACCTGAAGTGTAGATCTTAGAATTTAATTTTCAATTATACCACAAAAATAATATTTGTATTACATAAAACAAGCGTTTATGGTTTCTAAGGTAAGTTATTTATGTAACGTTATTAGTGGCACTGCCATGTAGGTACTTCAGAGCTTTGACATAACTGAAAAGCAATAGTTATTTACATTACGAAAGAGGCGAAGCGTTAGCCAGGGGGCGTGTAGTTCAGTGTCTGTGGTATATTTCCAGCATATGGGTATTTACGGGGGACAACGGCACACCAACCCCAAGTCCAGCGTGTATAGTAAAAGCTACATCCTACAAGAGGTGCCCTGTTCTCGACTAAACACGCCGGATCTAGTTTCGGTCTCTTCGAAAACCGTCGGTGAAGCCTGGAGCTCATGGAGATACAACCGGACATCTAACGGCCCGGGATCCCTGTGGCCTTCTGGCTCTACTCGATGGTTTGCGAACTCCCTGCCCAGTATACACCGTCTACAGTACTTTTACCTGGAGATAGGGACGGACATAAGTCTTTTGACTAGCCAAGTGGATGAAAGCCACAATAAATACTTTCTCCTAAATCAAGGTGAAACAGCATTGGCTGAAGATTGCATGGCCAAGGGGGAGCTTGGTCTCTCGCGGACTCTGGAAACCAGGCGACACCCAGTTTTAATTAGCCTTCCTGTGGCAAGCGGGCACTGCCACAGGTAACTGGACTGTTATTTCCTTCGATACTCGTGTGACTTATATGGACCAAAATAAAGACACTAAGGCGAGTGCTCCTCCAAAAGCCCAAGAAGTGGAAGCCTCAGCCGCCCACATAGCACCGGTTGGTTCAAGGGACATCCATGACCCAAACCAGACGAAACAGTCGAGAGGAATTGCAACCCTTTCCGTCTGGAAAGGAAGATGACAAACATCTCCACCCAGATGGAAACAGAGGACGCACGCCGCCCTTAAAAAGGAGAAAGCTACAAAAGGAGCTTCTAAAAAGCAGCGACGAGGAGATGAGGAAACCTCTAAAGTCCCTGGAAACTAAGGGCAACAGAGGAAACCGAAGCTCGGGGCGGGCGCTGCCAGAAAAAAGCGCTCGCACTTCAGACAAAGCGACAGCAGAGTGGCTAAAGGGCATAGCCACAAAGCTATATGTGTTAAAAATTAAAAGACGTAGAGGTCAAGGTCGTAGAGAAATCCCATCTGTCTCATAACGAAATCTTGACTTCCACTACCGAACTGTCACGATTATACCAATGAAAATATCCTGTCTTTAAGAGGGATTCAAAATGGTCTCGATATTTCATGCTGTAGGCCCTACAGTGTAGGGTGTTAGGGAGGAATCCTGCTGGCCCTACAGTAGAAATAACTTTCTCAGTAAACACAACGTCTGCTGCGGAACTTAAAAAGAGGTTACAAACTCAAATATAGGTTTGGACAAGTCCTAACTACGACCTAGAGTGAACCGGCAGAAAATGCATAAAGTCGGTAACGCGTCTGACGCAAATCCTCCAACAATACCAGCGATGCAGTCTAAAGATGAAAAGACATTTAAGATTGCACCCAAAAACACACAAAGATCCCTCCCAAGGTAGTAAAAGACCTGGGGACAAGGACCCTAAAAACTAAGGGCAATGGCGGCTCAAGCGCCAAATACCCGACAAAAACACAGCAACTTAAATGCCTCCAAGTAAATCTTCAACACTTAAAAGTAGGGTCCAGCTTGCTTAGCAGAAGCTTTACGAGGAACGGCATTTACATAGGACTAATACAAGAGCTTTGGGTAAATGGCGAAATGATTAAAAATAATGCCAACAAAGTTTTGTAAGTTAGTTTATTTTACTTTTCATGACACGCAATGTGTAACTTTACTATTTAGTAACCTGGACCATAATTTTGTACACAAATTTTCTTTATTTAAAAAATAAATTAAAAATAAATTAAATAAAATATCTCATATTTCGCAAGCCGTCAACTTTTTGACTTAGGTAAATTACATTAGATTTTATTTTGGGCCCATGGATTTTATGAAAGCATTTTGTACAGATTTGCCCTTATTGTTGACCTCCAGGGTATAGCAAGAACTAAAAGAGATAAAACCAATCCGAATTTTTAAAACAAATTAATTGGTTAAAGTAAATAATGGCTAACTTAATTCGTTTTGGAGATATAGAGTGTTTTTTAAATTTTTTAAATTTGCCAGGCACTTTTAACTTGCTTGATATTTAAAATAGAAAAAAATGTTTTAGGGATTTTTACGTAGAATTCAGTGCCGTACCTACATTTTTTCCATTGACTTTTAGTTTTACGTTACAAAACAAAGTTTGTTTTTTTTTTTTGTTAATGGAACACCCCATATATTTTATTACCAATTTAAACGTTTTCGTAAAAATACGAGGTGCGCCACCAAATTTTACGTTAAAATTCTAAAACTATTCTATTTACATTTTTTTCTATCCCTAATATCAAACGGGTTACAAGTGCCTGGACAAATTGAAAAAAATTGAGAAACACTCTGTATCTAAAAACAGATCAATTCACCATTGAATTGGTTTCAAAATTTAAATCGAGATTGTGAATCAGATTCGTTCTATCCCGTTTAGTTTTCGCTATACCCTGTAAAGTCAACGAAAAAGCGCCACCTTGTAAAGACCTTTTAAAGACACTCTGTATACACGTAGAATAAATAATTAAGAATAAGGAGACATAATTTCTTATTAGCAATTATGTTACAACCTACTATAAATACTTTATTGAAACCTTTAAATCAACTCTTGCATCTTAGAGAACGAAAAGGCTGGGGGACCCATGTTTATATAAACTTTTTTTCCATAAAACTAGCTTATAAACAATAGCTTATCAGCTTTTGACCACAATAAGGTAGCGCACCCTGTATATTTATGCTTTTTGAAATGGCAAGTACATTTCAGTTTTTTTAAAATTATTTCTTCCAGCGGGTTTTTAAACTGTCATCGCTTCTCTTGACAAAATGGTGTGCGCCTATTTACTTTAATTTAAAGTCTACATCAGGTAAAATAATAATGAATAATTACCTCTATAATGCATTACTACATTCTAGTTAGTAGGGGAAAAGTGATTCCCTATTCTTAAATGGTTTTATATTCGCTCGTCACCAAACTCGTTAGTTTTTTTAAATTGGTTCAGTAGTTTCTGAGAAAATTCATCCCCTAAATATCGGAGTCCCTAGCAAGTGGCTCACCTCGATACCTTTATATGGTTTAAAGTATCAAAATAATATTTTGCACGTAGGTATATCACATGAATATGCATTGTTTTATGAATTCAGAATTTTACATTTCTTTTGGTTTAGCCGGAAACGACCTAACTTTCTTATTTGAAATGAGATACGTGGTATATTTTTACTAATTTGAATAGAAAATGAGTTGCCGATTACAATGACACTTAATTTGCTAAATGTTGACGTTTAATCTTTAAATATTTACATTTACTAATTTTCAATCTAGACTGCCATGAATGCAAATGTAATTACACTCAAAACGTTATTTTATATGCAAATTAGTGAAAAATATACCGGGTGTTTCATTTAAAATAGGGAAGTCTAGGTCATTTCAGCTAAACCAGAAGCAATAGAAAACAATTGAATTCGTAAAACAATCTTTTCAAAAATCTGCTTTCTTCAAATTTCTACAAAGCACAATTTTTCAGCTGTTTTCGCGGTATTATAGAGTTCAATAAAATTTTGTATTATTGATTTGTATAATAAATAAAAATAACCTTTTTTTATGCAGGTTAAAGATAAAATAAAGGTATCTGGAATTTTTTATTGGGATATAACTACGATGGAAACAATCTCACGAGGCCTTTTTTTCTGTTTAATTTAAACCATAAACGCACTCTAATATACAGGGTGTTTTAAAACTATGTAATTAAACTTCCAGGGGTTATTTAGTGTCACAGTAGAAAACAGACAAGTTAAATTTAGAAAGATGAATTGCCTAAATAGGATTTATTGCATCTTATTTTTGTCTTTTGTACTGATATCTTCACAACAATTGTTCAAAATGTCAATGTGAATGTTTAAAAATGTTATTATTTTAAATTGGAGTTGTATAGTGGGATGAGGGCAGGCATATTTGCCTGCCCTCATCCCGCTATACAACTCCAATTTGTTTTTCGAAAGGGTGTTATAAACTAAACTGTTATTATTTTATTTTTTATTTTAAAAATAGTCTTTTTTATTAAATAATGTTCCTTATTTTTTTTATTTATTAATTTTGTTGTAATAATAATATGTAAAATAGGCAAAAATTAAATGCATTAAATTCGATTTAGGCAATTGATCGTCGTGCTGTAGTGATACTTTTACGGACATGGGTCCCTATACTTAAATGTTTTTTACTATTGCCCCGAATAACCCTTAGAAGTTTGATCCCACAGTTCTGAAACACCCTGTATATTATTTATAAATATAAACACCAAAATAAATGGTGCGATTCGTATAAAATTTAAACTATATTGAACAGAATTATGATTTACTAAAGATCTTCAGGTAAAATTACCTGTTTGATGACCTTTTTAAAGTGCACGTAATAATAAAATATTAAAATACCGACCAAGAAATTATCTTTAGACCTTGATAGAGTAAGATGATGTTTAAAATTGATGTTTTACTCATTGGCGGCTCTTACGTTGTTTACCTAACAGGGTGTTTTCTGCTTTTAGTATGTCTAATATTTTAAAAAAACCACACAAAAATAGGTATAACTGTTTAATTATTTAAAGTTTTTGTTTATTTATTATTTGCTAAAACAGTGTGTCTACGAACGGAACTTTAACCCGTGAAATATGTAGATAATTTTTAATTTTTCAAATAAAAAGTTATTCTTCATCAAAATGTTTGCTTTATTTGAAATGCTTAAATCTATTATAAAAATCTTTGCAGGGTGAACAAGATGGTTTAACTTCGGAAAAATATGACTTTAAATAATAAAAAAAAGATATATTTTTGGGACTACCCAATTAAATAGCATAAAAATGTGAATTAAAATGTACAAATAATTTTTTTATATTGGCAATGTTTTTTAGAAAAAATTAGAGTTAGCTAAAATAATTATAATTTAACAATTTAGTAAAAATATATATTTTTTTAAATAATTAAAATTATGAGGAGGTAAATTTGCCGAATAAACATATGCGGTAATAAATACATTTGCGGAAAGGTAATTCAAAATGTGCCTTTTGTTAAAAATAAAATATATTTTTTGGTGTAAAAGTAAAGGTAATTATTTATAAAAAAAAATATATTTTTCTTAGTTTACCCTTCATACTTTAGAGTATATAATCACAGGCAATAAAAAAATGTATGGACTGTTTTTTTATAATATTTATTCAAGTAGTTCCACCAATATCTTTTATTGAAATATTTAGGCACTCCGCAGATAGGTCGGTAGAACAGAGACGTGACCGCGATTTTTACAGCCTTTGACAGCACGTATGCATATCTCAGCAATCCGCCTTCTTTAGTAAGCAAATGTAACACAGAACAGTGTTATATTTTGTTTACAGTGTGTGATTCATGTTGTGATTGTATGTGATTGTTACACGGGAAAATAAGAGTTACGTTTAGAAATTTTTGGACCAAAGATGGATTTATTTGATATTAGATTGTGATGAAAGTAAAAAAACAGGTTACGTTACGGAAACACTAAAACTTAAAATGTTTGCATGCAAAGGCGGAAAATCGCAAAAAACTTTTAATACATAAAAAATTGTTTATATACGAAAATCACACGAAAATGCATGGTTTAGTTTACCGTCGTGATTAAGGTTAGGAGTATTTGGAAAACCGATGTTGCCAAGTTGTTTATCTTTATAAGATACATCAACTTTGTGTCGCTTTAAATTTGTGTAGGGGTTAGGTAAACAGGTTAGTTTTTGTTAGTCAACGCTAGTTTTAGATACTTCTGCTAAGTTATGCTTGGTTTTGGCAAGTTCTAGTAGGTTTGGTTAGTTCTAGCTTAACATATTTTTTATTTGTTTTTAGGACTAATATACCTGTATGGCAACACTGTATGAATTTTGCATGGCATTGACATTAAAACTTATTTTTTTAATAAAAAAATAAAAACCCGCATTTTTTTTCGTAAAATGTGTTATTTGAGAGTCCATTTTTTGTTATTAAGTTTTGAAAAAAAAGAGAAAATTGTGTTTCTGTATAGCATGACGGACCCAAAAACGTCCTATACTTTATAATTATAATTAAAAAGAATATTTGCAAAAAGATTATATAGAAAGAGTATTAATAGCAAAAGAGGTTAACCTGTCAGGTGAGGAAAAATTTAATTTTTTGTCTGTAAAATAATGTTTGGTAGGATTCAGGCTTTTCGTACTTGTCTTAGAGAGCTTTATTATGACACTCTTTGACCCGGTGGGATAATCCAAAGGGCTAGTTTTGCTCCGTCGCGGTCGTGTTTGGGGAACGTCGGCGCTCTCCGATTATTTATAATTTTATTGGCTGAAAATAAAGTTAAAATTGTCCATTAAATGTATGCTCATTTCTGTATGGTTGTCGCCACTTCAAAAGCAAATATTTGCATACATACTGTCGAAAGCTTGTCGAATCTCTGTCTCGCCGCTGTTTTACCGACCCATGTGCGGAGTGCCTTATTTTCTTGCAGTAACCTTTTTGCGATTTTAAAGTTACTCTGTATGATATAAAGCTATTTTTAAGAAACTTTCTAGCTTTTTACATTAGGCCAAAATTTCTATAAAAACTATTTTTTTTTAAATAAAAAACAGGTATAGTTAAGTCTATCCGTCGACACACTGTATGTTATTACTTTATTCACAGTTTAAAAGTTTATACTGCTTCCCTTTTAACACTATAGGCTGATGGATACAAGTCATAATACAACGAATACAAGGTAGGATCAGCAGCGAAGTTTCCCAATTTTAAAAATATCAATAAAAAGTTTTTGGAATAATACTACAGTTTGTATAAGAATATAATAGTTGATGTAAACTAGTTCAAAATGTTATTATTAGTATAAACGGATCCTATGTGATAAACCACAGTTTAAATCACTTAAAAACAAATTATCTGATACTTTAACTAGTTTTAAAGTCATAATACTGTCAAAAAACAAAGTTTAACGCCAAACAAACTGTTAAAATCACAAAAACAAATGTAAAGTTTGAACTTTGTTTACAAAATTTCTCACAGTGACCAATCAGGTGATAACATTTTTTTGTGACGTAAAGAGTATTTAAACCAAAATTTAACTATATAATTAAAAAAAAAATATAATATTATAAATATTTACTTTTGTCACATAGTGGTATCAGAATAAATCATTTAATTATTAGAGTTAATGATCAACCTATATGAAAGTATGGTATGAACTTCGCCTTTTTATAAGTGTATATTTTAACTTTAAAATAAATATCTTAACATTTAATGATTATCAATTTTATTATTCGAATCAAAGCCCAAAAATTTCGATTGCCGTTAGCACTTGGGTAAATAAGTAAATAGAAAAATAGCGCGCCACTGTATTTATTAGCTTGGTTGGTTGGGTTAAGGTGAGTTGGTCGCAGGTTAATATCTTGCATTGCAGTCTTATGGCTAATGGCACATGCTTTTCTTGTTATAGGATTGCAATTCATGGGTCTAACTTTCACCCTGCATATTTCGGGAGAAGAATTTTTTTAATAATGTAAAATTTCTCTTTGCATATCTTTTTCTGTTACAACCAAAAGCAGTCAATTCAATAAGAGCGATCGAATTTCTTAGGGAGTATAATAATTCTTTTACAGTCGAAAATAAATATGACGTATGCTAATTTATCCAAATGGTTTACTGGCATACGTCAATTTAGGACAAAAGGATTACTCTTGTTGTGCTTGTCTGTTTAAATAGTTCAAAGGCTCTTGGTAATTTATGCTGTAGGTGCTATTTAGTTGGTAAAACCCAATTAAAAATTGGAAAACCAAGTTTAGTAGGTACATTTTTGCTACATATTTAATGATACATAAAAATTAAAAAAGTATTTAACTAACACTACAAAAAATTAATAAATTAAAACTAATATTAACATGGTTAACGTAAAAGCATTTTTAAAAATAAAAGTGTTTTTATTTTTTAATTTTTGTATAAATACTACTTTACGTTTATAACACGCACCACTGGTTTTTATAATTATTTAAATAACAATCTGTAACAATAGAAATGGACCCAAAATTTAAAAAAATGGACCCACCTCCAGGAACTGATCGCACTAAAAGATTCATCCAAATAACTACAATAATCAGTGAGAAGCCAGTGTCGAATAAGGATGAGTGTGCAAAAAGATAGATTATTACTTTGCGCTTTACTGATTTTTATACCTCTTGTTTTAAGTAACGATCAAACTTCAAAAATAATTAAATTCAGAAATTTTATTTCATCAAATAAATATGCCTTTGGGTAAGTAAAACTTTCGTATTTAATTAAGATTGCAAAAAAGTCCTATATAAAAAAATATATTTTCTTTAAACCATATATTCTTGTAATTTTAAAAATCATATAAGGATAGTAAGTTGTAACTTAGGGATAAAAAGCAATATTTTTAAACAATATTTGTAAAAGCAAAAATTCGATTTTATAACCAGTCTTAAAAATGCATGACAATGAAAAAATACATATAATTCCGACTTACTGAACAGCCGTTAACCAATCAAAAGAAGCATTACTATAAGGTTATTTAGCTCAAATATCATTGGTATTATACTGTGGCAACAGTTTAAAAGTTATACTTTGAATGTTTTTTAATACCAACTTTGAAATTCAATGTCTGTCTAACGAAGCGCTAAACATTTAAATAAGTTATAACATTATTATTGGTCACCCTACCACCTGTATCATTTTTGACCTCACCTCTTCAAATAACCTGTATATCTCATACGCGTAAAGATATTTTTGTTGTAATAATTAAAGGACTTAATGTAATAAAGTGATAAGCCCCACAGACACTGAAATTTGTTTTATTCTTTAATTTATTTAATAAAAAGTCATTTCTATTTTTCCCAGAAGCTGTTAAGAAAATAAGTTATTTTATAATTATCTAGTTTTTTTCTTTTATACTTTTTACCCTTATGTACCACTAGTGTAGTCAAGAAGTGTTTCCTGCAAAAAACAGTTCTTTATTCCGTAAAAATATGTTGGTTGGTATTTTGGATTCGTTAGAAAATTCTGAATAATGAGAACTTTTAATAATCCCGCACTCAATAATTAAAAGTTGACACCTCCTATGCACCAAAGGACATTTTTTGGCATAGAGGAAAAAAATATATTTTTACCAGTGTCGTTTATAAGGGGTTGTAGGTAAATATTTTTAAGACAAAAATTTTACGCTGTGGCATTTTTCTAAAATATATTTTTTTTTATTTTCGTTTAGTTCTACGCAAATTTGATCTCCTAATTTCTCGATTTTTTTATTTAATGCACGGTTTTTGCGCAAATAAATAAAAACCATTTTTCGGCAGGATCAAATCTATCTAATTACAAAATAAATGATAAAGGTGATTTGTTACTGTAGAATTTGGTATTATTAATACAAAATGACCGTGTCAAAAAATGGTTTTTATTTATTTACGCGAAAACCGTGCATTAAATTAAAAGAGTCCACAATTAAATTTGTTTTAAAATCTAATGGGAATTTAAAAAATATTTTTATTTTTGAAAAATCCAGTAGCGTACCATTTTTTTATTAAAAAATATTTAACCCAAACCTCTCATGGACGACACTGGTAATTTTTTTCTGTATGTCAAAAATGTCTTTTGGTGCATAGGAGGCATTCTTCAATTTCTTAAAAAATATTTAAATTGGTATAAAAGTCATTATAAAAAAGAAATTACCACCCTGTAGTTCAAAAACTAAGACGTTTAGGGCATATGTTCATATCAAATTTTATTTTCTATTTTTTATTGTAGATTTTTTCTTTAAAGTTTGTCTAATAATTTTTTAAAATGCCCTGTATAGAGTTAACCATATATAAAGGTTTAATACAGTTTTTTTTAAATGAAAAGGGACTACAATGCTCTACCAATACAGTAGGCAATACTGTAATATTATTATACATTTTACGCATTATTACAAGTATGATACATTTAAGTTGGTATTAAAACATAAATTTAGGCATTTGTATCCACATATCGTCTCACCGTCGCGATGTCGGTGTGTCGGCTTGTTTACATGCAGGAATTATTTATTTAATATACCTTTATTATATCTACCTGTTGCTATTCTACACGCGTTAGAACATCTCTTTTTGACGTAGACCCAGGGAAGCATTAAACTTAGCTTATGCTGTACAGGGTGTACGGATTTCGTGCAATTGCAGGTTATTTTGGGTGTTATTACAAATAGAGACTTGCAATTTTCGCGAACTGTTGCTACTAGTCCAATTAAATGGACCCTGAAATCACAATTTGGGGGAGTGAATGAATTTTTGACATAAGTTACTTTAAAGTGTCTACAAACAAAAAATATTAAAAAATAATTTCAACCCCTGGAAAAGGGTTGAAAAAAAATAAATAAAGTGTTTTCTTGCAATTACTTTAAAACGGTTGAAGCTACAAAAAAATCTTAACAAAAGTTGTAACCCTAAAAATAATAAATCAAAATGGTCTCTATCATTTTTTCCCCAGATGACATTAGGGTTGCTAAAACTTAAGGGATGATAATTTCAATTAAAAAAAATTGTAACTGTTTAACAAATTTATGAATTTGCATTCATTTTTGACATAATTACCCTTAGAGAGTCTACAAACGAAGTGTAGAAGAGATTTTGTTTCAATTCCCTGGAAAAATTAATGTGTTTTTGGAATTATTTTAAAATGGTAAAAGTAAGAAAAACAAGTTTTTACCAAAAGCTGTAGAGCTAAAAATTCTACATTAAAATGGTCCTTATCATTTTTTCTCCAGATGACATTAGGGTGGCTTAAACTTAAGGGATGATAATTTTAATTAAAAAAATTATACCTATTTAACCACTTTATGTATTTGCATTTCTTTTTGATATATTTACCTATAAAGTATCTATAAACCAAGTATACAAGAGTTTTTGTTTTAACCCCCGAAAAGGTGTTTTCTTGGAATTACTTTAAAACGGTTGATGTTAGAGAAAAAATTCCTAACAAAAGTTTTAGAACTAAAAATTTTACATTGAAATATTTTCCATCATTTTTCCCCAGATGACATTAGGGTTGCTAAAACTTAAGGGATAATAATTTCAATTAAAAAAATCATAACTATTTGACAACTTCATGTATTTGCATTTTTTCTTGACATAATTAACTTTAGAGTGTCCAAAAACGAAGTAAAGAAGATATTTTGTTTCCACCTCTCTGGAAAGGGGCTAAAAAAGGTAATAATTGTGTTTAATTGGAATCATTTTAAAACGGTTGGAGATAGAGAAAAATATCATTAAAATCATCATACCTTAAGTTTTAGCCATCCAAATGTCATCTAAAAAAAAAACAATGAGAACCATTTTAATGTAGAATTTTTAGCTCTACAACTTTCGTAAAGAACTTTTTCACTATCGCCAATCGTTTTAAAATAATTCCAATAAAACACATTAATTCCCTTTTTTCACCCCTTTCCAGCGGGGTTAAAACAAAATATTTTTTAATTCGTTTTTGAACAGTCTAAAGTTAATTATGTCCAAAAGAAATGCAAATACATAAAGTTGTTAAATAGTTATTTTTTTAATTGAAATTATCATCCCTTTAGTTTTAGCAACCCTAATGTCATCTGAGGAAAAAATGATGGGTACCATTTCCATGTAAAATTTTTAGTTCTAAAACTTTTGTTGGAATTTTTTTCTCTAATATCAACCGTTTTAAAGTAATTTTAAGAAAACACCTTATTTTTTTCAACCTGTTTTCGGAGGTTAAAACAAAAACTCCTGTATACTTTGTTTATAGACACTTTATAGGTAATTATTAAAAAAAAAAAAATAGCAAATACATAAATTGGCTAAATGGGAATTATTTTTTAATTAAAATTATCATCCCTTAAGTTTAAGCCACCCTTATATCATCTGGAGAAAAAAATGAAAGGGACCATTTTGATGTAGAATTTTAGCTCTACAGCTTTTGTAAAAACTCTTTTTTTAAGTTATGTCAAAAATTCATTCACTTCCCCCAAATTGTGATTTCAGCGTCTATTTAATTGGACTATACTTTTTAGCATTGTGGGCTGTGACATATGGACTTTATAGCCAAAGAATCAAGTAAACCCTAGGTTCATTAAAAAAAAATTACATTTTTACAGCAAAAACTAGGTTTTGATTTTTTTATTTTACGGTTTTGCATATTGGTTCACCAATTAATTTATTAAAAACAAAATATTTTGGATCAGCGCCATTGTATTTATACTCAAAACAGTGTCCAAAATAAGTAGTGTGTTCTTAAGATTTAGAAAAGGTTCGTTTTAAAACAAAGTAGTAGAAAACCATGTATGAAACTGATAAGATACCTTCAAAATTTAAATTTCAATGATAATTTTGGTAACAGTTTTATACACGGTTTTCTACTGTTTTGTCTAAAATCAAATGTTTTTTTATTCATGCATACGTATTGATTTTGGATACGTTCTTAAATACAAGCGCATTACAGCCAATTAAAAATATTTAGTTTCAATTTATCAATAAGTGAACAAACCTGAGGAACCAAGGGGTGAATAGATGATTATGCTAGGCAAGATTAAATAGTTAGAATTCAGATTTTGCTGTAAAATATAAATAAATAAGAAACTTGTATGCATTGTTTAATTAATTTAAAAACCTAAAGCAATAATTGGATCACCCACACAACGTCTCGGGAAGTTTTTTTGTTTAGTATTAGAAACTTTAAACTGTTATTATAAATTTTGCAAAAAGCATTAAGATAATTTTATAATAATATATAAAAATCGCATAATACATCTGTCCTCGCCTTTTACATTTTAAGTAAATCACCACGTCCTTCGACCCACCTTTACTTGTTTTTTATTCTCACGAGTATTATTCTTACAATATGATAGTAGCAAAAGTGATTTCTATAGTAATTGTGGTTACATTAATTCATGTAACAATCTCATTAGAAGATGAAAAAATTAAAGAAGTAGTTGAAGAACCGCAAAGTGTGGTCTACAGAATCTTGTGAGTAATTTATTCACTATAAAGGTCAACAAATCAAGAATTTTATATTACTATAAATAGGCTTGTTGCAGGTGTATGCATTTTTAAAATTATATCTTACATAATGAAAATGCCAGTTTATTACCGATGTTCTTTTAACTTTTTATTAACAATTATAACAACAAAAAATACTATATTACGTAACAATAATATCTAAAGCAACGCATTTTAATAAATTAAATATTTTAAAAATTGTTTTAATATGTTTTGAGCGATCCAGGTATACATAACAACAAAAACTAAGCAAGATGGAAAAAAGAAAACAGTTACATTTTTATTTACAGTAATTGAGTACAAATAATGACTAATAATAAAAAAAGGTAGGTAAAATGTTTTACTAAGAGAGACTAACCATTTATTTTAAATAAAAAAACTAATTAAACACTATTCTGTGCACAAATAATCGCTAGTAATGATATAAAAACTTTGCAAACTATTTCTTGTATAGAATAATTAGCTAATCTTCTTGGTATTTGTAAAACATTAAAATAATTAACAAATTATAGGGGTGATTATATTTTATGTTAGAATAGGTTGTGATAGTATGTTGGTTTAGTTTTACACGATGATATTTAAAATTATGGCTAAAAATAATGAATTCTTTGCATAAATAACCACTAGTAATGATAAAAGAAATTAAAAAACTATTTTTTGTACAGAAAAATTAGCTATTTTTTTGTATCTGTAAAAATTAAAATAATAAACAAGTTATAGTGATGATTATATTTTATGTTAAAATAAGTCGTGATAGTATGTGGGTTTAGTTTTACGCAATTAGAATAAAAATTAGGGCTTAAAATTATAATACCAAATTATTCCTGACACAAAAAAGGTAACTACCTTTTTTTTATTTAAAATAATTGATTTTTTTAAATCAAAAATTTTCATTATTGGTTATTGTTTGTTCATGGCAAATATTTCCCAAGTTTATGCGTATAGGTTAAGAATCAACCTGTATAAATAGCAGTGGCGTACATTTGGCTGTCCAAAATATTTGTAAATCAAGTTACGGCTAAATTAGTTCCTTTATTACTAACTGATACCTTTAACCCATTTTGACCGCGAATAATTAAAAAAAATATATTAAGATGCACTCCTCGCAGAAGGCCTTAGAATGTTTTATTATATTTTCGCCATTTAGTTATGACGTTTATTTTACACGAAAACAAAACGGCCGATTTTCCGATGTGATGCAATTTTGTAATTTTAAATGTATATTTTTCTTTAGTCTTTAAATTATAATTATTATTATTTTTTTTTAATGTAAAATAAGCTATGGGTATTTTAAAGAATAATGGATTTATTGATCTCTAAAAATCGACTGCATGACAATTAAGAGTATTATTTGACAATAATAATTTGCTTTATGCAAGGTTACAGGAAAAAAATAGGGACATAAAACTTCAGATCATTTACAATAATAACAAAAGTTTGTAAAAAGTAATCTGGCTTTACTGGCACCTTGTATGTAGCGCTTTTTGCGAAAACGCATACCCTTATTTCTTTTAAAGATTTCTGTGATTAAAGTAGATCGAAATATAGTCGGACACCCTATGTTAACGATTTTTTTTTAATTTAATACCCGACATCTTGATTACAAAGAAATTTTTATGCAAACTTTTTATTTTAAAATTGCCTGTCTGTTAAATTATTATTTTTTATTTTTGAGAAAAACTTTGAATACTTAATTACCACTATTTACACAGTGTAGTTTATTGGGTGTGCAATATACAGGGTATACGGAAAGGTGAGGTCAAAAATGATGGGGGTGACACAGTAAGCCAAAATAATGGTAGTACTTCATATAAAAAAAGTTTAATTGCGGTTTGTTGGGGGATATTAACCTTCCAAATTGTTGCCACAGTACATATGATTTTTGTGCTACTAAATAACCTCAAAATAATGCTTCTTTCAATGGGTAAACGGCTGTTCAATAAAGGTACGCGCACATACGTCGGCATCGGACGGACTGTACGAACGGTAGGCGACGAATTTTCTATCAGGCTATCGCAGATTACGTCATCGGTATCATCGGAAGAATTAAAATAAATATCAATTGTCAAAAGTTGTCAGTTGCGAATGTCACGTTAAACGATGTGACAGACCATTACTATAATGCCGATTATCTAAATTATTCAGTTGTTTGTAGGTTTGAACCTTTATATAGGTATTTTTTTGCAAAAATTGATTATGACGGAAATCTTACTATTGTTACTGCAGACAAGGTCTTTTCCCATTTAAGAGTTTTCACCTGTAACTCAAGAGTCGTTACCCACCGGATACAACTCATATCCTTACATAGTTGAATGAGAATCATATCTTTTGGTGTTACCTCCCAAAAATGTATTATGGAAATTTTTATATTAAAGCCTTACCCGTAAAGAAAAATAGGAAACGGTTTTTTTAGCGCATGAAAGTTTCGACCGTTTGCCACATTATTTAAAAGGCTTTACCAGCCGGCCTCGGCGCTTACATAAACCAGGTATCTCCAAATCTAGAATAGTTTTAGCAAGATTACCTAATAAAGATTTTGCTAACGTTATACATAGTATACATTTCGAACCAATCTATATTTTGTTTCTCAAATTTACCGCGATTTTTTAATGATTCCACCAACTTTTGTGTAAGTGTCGAAAAGAGAGTCTACGTTGAAACCACAAATATTTTTTAGTTTGGTGCGAGAGATCACTAACATTTTGGAGAGAACACATTTTTTTAATATCACTAGCTTCGTGTTATCATTTTTATTATCGAGTCACATTTTATTTGATACTATACTCCCTTTCAAAAAATAGATACCTTGGGCGCAACCTGAAGCAATATACGAAACAAAAGTATATGAAAGTGTTAACAAGAAAATTAATAAAACTGCTATAGGTTTAAATGGGTTTTTTTAAAGTTTTTTTTTCTAGTTAATAGACGTTTTAGGTTTTGTTATCTTTACGGGCTTTTAGTTTATATTTATTAGTGTCCTACCGAAATTTCGGTTTCGTCTTGCCGAAACTTTTACCGAAACTAATTTCGGAAGTTGTCTTGCGCTTTTGCCTAACTTCGCTTCTTATGGCAACGCTTTGACCAACCCTGGCGGCCATGTCTGGGAATTGTCGTGCCCCTAATTAATGCAATATGTAATATTTTATACCCAGCCATGTAAGTTGCCGAAATCGAAAGTTACGTGGTCATAAAATATATGGTTTCGGTAAGAGTTTCGGCCAAAATTTCGGTCAAACACTAATATTTATTATTTTTCAATGCCCTAAAATTTTATAAATGTCTATACAAAATTTTTACGTATTTTAGTACACAATACCTATACTTAAACTTTTTAAGCAGCGTTCACTGAATATCTTGCAATACAGAATAAAACAGACTAAAATTGCTATAAAAATAAAATAATAATCTACACGCCGGTGCCGCAGCTTAACGTATTTGTTGAAATAAATAACAATAATTTTAAATAATAAGAATTAAATGAATTTAGCTTGGGGAATATTGGATTATGGTCTTTAAAATAATACATGGAATTTGTCACTCATGTTAAAATTGCATACATTAAATAAAAATAAAAATGTCGCCCCCTGTATAATTCCTACTTACCATTTACCTATGTAAAGTAGCACTACTATGAGGTTATTTAGTAGCCCAAATATCATTGGTACTGTGGCCACAGTTTAAAAAGTTATAACTAAAATAAGTTTTTTATCCCAACTTTAAAGGTCAATATCTCTCTAACGAAGCGCGGTAGAACTTTTTTATATATAAAGTACCAACGTTATTTTGGCTACCTCCATCATTTCTATTATTATTGACCTCACTTTGAAATGGAAACACCTATCTTTTATTATCTTGTTCTATTAAACATCAAATTAGCTGATACAGTCGTGCGAGACACTCAAACTCTTCTAATTTGCGTTTTATCTATTGTGCATGATAAATTATTGTTTTTAAATATAACTTCAATATTCTTCAGCAACACAAGTTATTGACATTACCATCATAAACGTTGCAGAGTACTATTATTACTAGCGCGCTAAACTTAATCGAAAAATAACCTTAGGCAATTCTTACATAGTTAAAGAAACCTTTAAACATCCAAATAAGTTAAATTACATCATATTAATTATATTAGCTTTTTCTCCAGAAAGAAGGTTTTCCATAATTATTTTAGGAAACTTTAACTTTAAATATATTATGAAGAGCTATTTTGTTTTTGCACTAATATAATATAAGGTAAGGTTACTTTAAAAAAATAAATTAATAATTAATAATTTAATTTAAAAAAAAAAATAATTTAGGTTATAAATTTTTTTAAAAATATGAAAGTTCAAACTTACTCGGAAAAGGTTGCAACCCTTAAACATGTTTTACAACATAGGTTTAAGGGCTTCCGATATAAATTTTTCAATTATAATCTAATCATATAATCAGTGCTTTAAAAGGCTGCCAGACGTAAACTGATTCCTTGGACGCGCCTCAAAAATTTGAAAAATATTATATTAAAAATGACGGTAGATTTGACTTAAACATTACTTTTGTAAAATTAATCGACCGGTAAAAGATACACCGTTAGGTATTATAACCATTTAAAGAAATAAACATATTTAATAAAAGTGTTTTAAATTTCTATGTCCAAAAAACAAAATAAACTATCAAAACATATTGGGCATCGAGCATTTTTAAAATATTTATTTTTAGATATTTAATTTACTCAAAAAAGTCAATAAGGAAACTAAAGATAAAAAATTAGGGCGTTCAGATTTTAAAACAAGTTTTTGTATAACCGGAAGCCAGTGCACCAGCTTTTTTTTAGTTAAGCGATACCCGGCAAAAAGTACAGAGGGTAGGTAGCAAAACGTACCAGTGCAAAATAATAATTAAACATATAAAAAGTAGTTACAAAGTACTCCCCAGAAGCTTTAAAATAATACGCCACCAGACCCCTGTTTCCATTTAATTTTTTCCCACAATGGCGCCTAGCAATCATCTTAAAAGTTTTCTTATTTTCACTTTAAAATATAATATTTTTTTATTAATTTTATTTCATTTTCAGTTTTAATTTTATAAATTGATCCGTTCAGAAAATAAACGGAGATGTACATTAAAGGATTGCACTGTATGCACATCGTGCCAGCTTAATGTTTTTAATAGAATTTCTTGTTAAACACTAGCAGGTTAGGCAGGAAAAAATGACTTACTTATAATTTTGTACGATACGTTGACGCAGCAGTCTTGCTTTGTCGTTGCTTTAGACCGTCTCCTTTTCACACATTGGCAAAAATAACACATAAATATTTTGAAGTGGCACGATGTATTCAGTCAGGTTATTAAAAAGACCTCCTCTCCCTTTATCTTTTAAATGGGACAAGATATCGAGGTCAAGTAAATTTTGGATAAAAGGGTGTCTGCCACTTAAGCTACTTTTTAGCATTAAAATAATTTCTGTCACATGACCTAGTACCAAGCAGGCACTTTAAGACTTAAAACCGTTTGAAATTTGACTTAAATAGTGTAAAAACAATGCGGTTTTAATTACATTGGCTTGTAAATCTGGAACGGCTGAACCGATTTTTTTAAACTAAGCGGCTATAAGTAAAGAATTAAATGGCCTTTAAAACGAGGTGTATATGAGCCCATTTCTATTTCGAAAAAAAAGTTGCCAGTGCCCCCTTGACAGTAGGTCACGTGACCGGAATCATTTCTATGCCAAAAAGTAGTTTAATATATATTTAATTTTTTAATCTTTAACGCCCCTGTATCTTAAAAACGAAGCAACTCCAGACATATGTTTATAAGAACTTTTTTTATAAAATGACATAAGAAATCAATCTTTAAAGTTTCGTACAGTAGTTAGGACATACCCTGTATATTAATTTTAAAACAAGTTTTTTTAGCCACCCTATACATTTAACATACAAATATTTTTGTAAAAATGTATTTTCTTATCAAGCAGGACTTTTTATGAAGGGACACTTTTTTTGTAAAGTTAATTATTTAAAAATTTCCCATTTTGTAAGAACTTTTGAAGACACGCTGTATAGTTTGTGACCATGCCCTAACTTTTTTATAAACAGATCTTCTTTTCTTTATTCTATTTTTTTAAACTGCATTAGCAGTAGTTATATTTATTAAAAGCTTAGTGATATGGATAAAGTAAAGTCCCCTTATTTCAAAAGATATGACTAAATGTAGAAAAAAATACATTGATTATTAAAAAATATGGCTAAATACCAAATCATGGCTTTCTATACATGTCTTTATTATGTCTTTATTACATATTTTTAAAATGTTAAATAATGAGTTCTGCTCCCGCACTTTTTAATTCGATAAAAGAAAAAAATAGACAGGAAATAATTTTTTTCTATTTCTTGTCTTTACTCTGTATCGTTTTTTAAAATAGTTCGTAAATTTTCGGCAGTGGAAAAATAATAGACTTCTGGACCTGAAAACGTTGAGTTCTTGTGGAAAAATGCACCCTTTATAGGAAAATGCAGTTGTTATTTCTTAAAATATGATTGTTTTTTTGCTTATATTTCATTTATTTGGCATATTTACTCAGATTTTAATTAGTCCAAGTCCAATAAATTTCTAAATTTTAAATGTTTATCCTTTTCTTAATTAAAATGTATCTAGAAAAAATTAATTATTGAGCTTAAACCTCGTTTAAATGTTAAAGTTTAAACAAAATACAATATAACAACATAACATAAACAACTATATTATTTTCACAAAACACTAAATAAAAATTTGTTAATTATTGCGCTCACAAATTGCAATGTCGTCAATGTTCCCGCAAACACCTGCTTATAAAAGAATGTAAACAAACGTCCAGCAGGTAAGAAGAGCGAGATCATTTTATACAAAACGCCATAAAATAAAATAGTGTTCCAAAACACCTCGTATTAAAACACGTGTCTTCGTTTTAATACCTTTATTAACAATGGAACGTAACTATGGTTACAATAACGGCAAAATCTTAAATTGTCAATGTCTCGAAGTTTACAGCACAAAAGCCGAATCTGTACTAACTGATCGGAGGTTTCTCGTCGCTCTTTTATAGTATGGTGGAAAAGTAATGAATGATCTAGAATATTCGAGAAATATCGTGAAAATTCCATAGTACATGATGGCATAAAAGTTATTAATGGATAATTCGGGCGTTTTCGGAAACCTTCGAAAGTGATGAAAGAACTTGGAAAAATTAAGGTAAATTATTTAAATAAATTAACAAACTAAATTAAATGATCCTAACTCTCTAAAATTCTATAACCTAAACACATTTTTAAAAGTCTGTAACATTGCCCCCTTCCAAGTTTTGATCGTCTCGATCAAGTATCTTCACTGTCTTGATAACGGCTTAGCCTTTCTAGATGTACTACTTTCATCTTTGCCTGTGGACTCTTCTGTATACGGTACACCAGATCATTAAGCCGTGTCACCACTTTATATGGTCCCTTCCATGACTTCTGTAGTTTCGGTGAACGCCCCTTGGTTCTTCTTGGATTGTATCCTCTGTAGCTGTTTACTTAGTTGACTTACATAGTTTTCTTCTGGTTCTTCATTGGTGGAAGGTCGTCCTGTAAGCAAGTCAACTGGAAGGCATATTTCCGCTCCGAAAATGACTTTAGCAGGTGTTTCGCCAGTAGTTTCGTGAATTGCGGAGCGGTATGCTAATAAAAACGGCTGTATACAGTTATCCCAGTCACTTTGTTGGTCATTTACTTTAAGTTTCAGGTAGTTATCAAGTGTTCTGTTAAATCGCTCTACCATACCATCGGACTGGGGATGAAGAGGTGTTGTTCTTGTTTTATGGATTCCCAGGAGATTACAAAGGTTCTTGAAAAGATCGGACTCAAAGTTTCTGCCTTGATCTAAATGTATTTCTCTAGGAACTCCATAGCGACAAATCCATTGTTGAAATAATACATCGGCAACAGTTATAGCTTCTTGATTTGGGATTGGGTAGACTTCTGGCCATTTACTGAAGTAATCCATTGCTACCAATATATAGCGATTCCCTGATTTACTAACTGGAAATGGCCCTGCTATGTCTATGGCAATTCTTTCAAAAGGTGCCCCTACATTGTATTGCTTCATCTTGCCATGGCTTCGTGTTTTTGGTCCCTTGCTGGAAGCGCAGTCCTTACACATTCTGCACCAGTCTTTTACATCTGCACGACTCCCAGCCAGAAGAACCTTTCTCGAACCTTTTCAAGAGTCTTCATAACTCCGAAATGGCCACCTCCTACACCATTATGCAAGGCTTGCAATACTTCAGGAATCCTTTTGGTTGGTAGGATTATCTGATGTTTATGGATTTTGCCGTCAGAACTTTCCCAGACCCTTTGTAATAGGCCATCTTTAATAACCAAAGAGTCCCATATGGCCCAGTACCCTTTATGTCTTGGAGACTTTGAAGCTATTTGCCGATATGGTGGCATTTTCACATTTTCTGTCTTAAGTTTGACAATGTCTCCAAAATCTGGATCTTCTAGTTGTTCTTTTGCCAAGATCTTAGGGTCCCATTCTTGAGAGCACTGGATGCGTGTTCTTCGGCAGTGGAATTCATCGGGATCTTCTTGCTCTTCTCGTCTGCTGCAGTGTTTGCATTCGTCCGGGCAGGGTCGTCTTGATAGAGCGTCATCATTCTTATGGTTCAATCCTTTTCGATGTTCGATTTTAAAGTCGTATTCTTGAATACGTTGCAGCCATCGGGCTATCTGACCTTCAGGGTTCTTGAACTGAAGCAACCATTTAAGTGATGCATGATCCGTTCTTAGGTGGAATTTCTGGCCATACAGGTATTTATGAAAATGCTCCAAAGATTTGACAATAGCTAAAAGTTCTTTTCTAGTGACACAATAATTTCTTTCAGGTTTGGACAGAACTTTGCTAAAATAGGCTATAAATTTTTCTTGGCCATCTTGAATCTGTGACAAAATTCCACCAATAGCAGTATTGCTCGCATCAGTGTCCACAATAAATGTTTGATTTGGTTGTGGATAGGACAACACCGGGGGATTGCACAGGGCTTTCTTTAGGTGTACAAAAGCTGCTTGACAATCTTCAGTCCATTCGTAGCTGTTGTTGTTTTCCGTAAGATGATGTAATGGTCTTGCAATATCAGCAAACCCATGTATGAACCGTCTGTAATAGGTACACAATCCCAGAAAACTTCTAATTTCATGCTTGTTCTTTGGTACAGGCCAGTTCTGGATAGCTTCAGTCTTCTCTGGATCAGTTTTTACTCCTTCTTCGGTAATTATATGCCCTAGGTACTTTACTTCTTTCTGGAAAAGGTGACATTTCTTTGGACTAAGCTTCAGCTGGGCGGATCTAAGCTTCTGAAAAACTTCTTCAACATTTTTCAAGTGGTCGTCAAATGTTTTGCCAAGAATTATAATGTCATCTAGATATACTAAGCAGGTTTTCCAAGTTAGTCCCCGTAATGTCAACTCCATCAAACGTTCAAAAGTAGCGGGGGCATTGCATAAACCAAATGGCATAACATTAAACTGCCACAGTCCGTTTCCAGTTGAAAAAGCAGATTTTTCCTTGTCTTCCGGATGAAGTTCTACTTGCCAATAGCCACTTTTTAGATCTAATGTCGAAAACCATTTTGATCCGGTGAGTGTATCTAGGGTATCGTCTATCCTTGGTAGTGGAAAACTGTCTTTCTTCGTGACGTCATTCAGTCTTCTGAAGTCAACACAAAATCTGGTGGAACCATCTTTCTTCTTGACTAGGACTACAGGAGATGACCATGGGCTCTGGGATGGTTCTATGATGCCTTGATTTTGCATGTCCTCAAGTAACTTTTCAACTTCTTCTTTCTTGGCTAAAGGAATTCTTCTGGGTGGTTGTTTTATCGGTGATGCGTCTCCAGTGTTTATTCGATGTTGAACTACACTGGTTTTACCCAAATCTTTTTCGGATAAAGAGAAAACATCTTGATTTCTTCTTAAAAGTTCTTCCAGCATAGATACTTGGACTGGGTCTAACAAGGATTTTGATGAAATCACCAGGTCTTGTAGAGCCTCAGGTAGTTTACGTGTGGAGACTCCTGCAGGTGTGGTACATGGATGGGTAACTATCATAGCAGCAGGTTGACAGGTACCGACTTTGTCACCCATTTTGACCTGTTGAGGGAAATCTTTCAGGTTCATCATTCTGACAAATACCATATTTTCTTTGGTTTGCGCCAGAGTTCTTGCTGGTAGAATTCCTTTAGCGTATAAGGGACAATTTTCTAATGGTTCGACTAACACGATTTCACCTTCTTCTGAATCTTCAAACCTTGCTTGTATGATGCTTTCTGAGTTTGGCGGTAGAATAACATCTTCCGTGAGGACTACTTCTCGAATCGATGTTTCACTGCTTCGTGGTAGTCTCATTACAATCTCTTCTTTATTGGTTCGTAGTACCCGTTGTGGAAGGTCTAGTATAAACTTCTGATTTTCCATAATGTCAAGGCCAAGGATAACTTCGTCCAGGATGTCGGCAACAAACACGACGTGGATAAACGTTGTTGTTCCTAGGGTTATTCTGGCTTCATGTATGCCTTTAACTGGTATAACTTCTCCATTAGCAGTTTCCAAAAGGTAATTCTTTACAGGGCGGAATATTTTACAGTGAGCTACGATGTTCGGCTTCACGATGGTATGTGTGGAACCAGTATCTAGGACCATTTCGCAGTCCCGACCGCACACATTTCCAGGTACTACCAAGCTGGAGCCATTGTTCTGCAGCCGGGATACTCTAATTATTGTTGTTGATGGGGCTTGGTAGCACCTAGCCAGCTTTCGCCCCTTGAAGCTGGCTACTGGGAGTTTTCCGGATTACTTGCAGGGGCATTCGATCTGGTACAATTTCTTTGAATGTGCCCCTCTTCACCACACTTCCAACACAGGATTCTATTTCTTCGACGGAAGGTCATGCTTTTGTTGTCTCCATCTACTTGTTTTTGACGTAGGATTTCTTGCAGCTGTTGTATTACTGTTGTCAAATTATCATTTGGATTGCTGACTTCTGGTACATAGTTTGTTCTTCGAAGTCTTGCCTGAGTTCTGGATGTCTGCTTAGCCGTTTCAAACTGAAGTGCGTAGGCAAGAGCTTCTGAAATTTTCTTTAGTCTGGCCATTCTTAATGCTTGGTTCATATCCGGATCGCGCAGCCCTTCAATGAAACTGCCTACCGCCAATTCTTGCTTAATTTCTTCCGGGTACGATGGATACGTTAAATTAACTAGACGTACAATGTCCGCTTCGTACTCTTGAAGACTTTCATTGTACTTCTGTCTTCGTCCTTGTAACTGCGCCTTATAAACTTCTTGCAGATGGGTTTCGCCGTACCTCATCTCCAGGAACATGACAATCGATTCATAGTCAGACTGCTTTTCATCGGGGATGTTTCTTAACACCTCCATGGCTTCTCCTCGAAGAGCAAGTACCAAAGCTCGAGCCTTTTCTGGTGGGCTCCAATTATTGCCGTTGGCAGCAGCCTCGAATTGTCGAAGGTATGTAACCCACGGTACCTTTCCATCGAAAGTTGGTGGTTTCATAACAGTAGTTGAATTACCACTTTCTGCAACGACACCAGTATTAGCTATTTTTTTATCTGTCGCTGTACTTCTTGTTGAATGTGGCTTTGAAGTTGATAAACTTTATCTTCAACCGACTGTTGTATTTCTTGCATATCTTCTTTAACATCTTCCTTTGTAAGTTTTAGTTCGAGTAACATTTCTTGCCTCATTTCATCTTGACTTTGTTGAAATTCTCCCTTTAAGTGTTCTCGAATCTTTACCATCTTTTCTTTGAGCTCATGCTTCATTTGTTCTTGGCTTTTCTTTATGTCTTTTTGAATTTTCTCCATTTGTCGTCTTGTTTCTTCTTGACTAATTTGAATTTCCCGCTTCATTTCTTTTTGGTTGGTCTTCATTTCTTCTTGACTTTTCTTCATTTCTTCTTGACTTCTCTTCATTTCCTCTTGATTAGCCTTTATTTCTTTCTTGAGGTCTTCTTTCAACTATTCTTGACTGTTCTTCATGTCTACTTTAAGGGATTCTTGACTGTTCTTCATGTCTACTTTAAGGGATTCTTGACTGGTCTGCATTTCCTTCTTTATTTCTTCTTTAGGGATTCTTGACTGTTCTTCATGTCTACTTTAAGGGATTCTTGACTGGTCTGCATTCCTTCTTTATTTCTTCTTTCAGGGTTTCTTGTTTTTCCATCATTTGTTTAATTAGTGCACTTAACTCCTCCATAACTGCTTGCTGTCTTGTTTCTACAGGCATGCAATCTTCTTCAACGGCTTCGGCTTCCTCGGGTAATCTTGTTCCGCTTCTGACACCAAATGTTCCAAAACACCTCGTATAAAAACACGTGTCTTCGTTTTTATACCTTTATTAACAATGGAACGTAACTATGGTTACAATAACGGCAAAATCTTAAATTGTCAATGTCTCGAATTTTACAGCACAAAAGTCGAATCTGTACTGACTGATCGGAGGTTTCCCGTCGCCCTTTTATAGTATGGTGGAAGAGTAAAGAATGATCTAGAATATTCGAGAAATATCGTGAAAATTCCATAGTACATGATGGCATAAAAGTTATTAATGGATATTTCGGGCGTTTTCGGAAACCTTCGAAAGTGATGAAAGAACTTGGAAAAATTAAGGTAAATTATTTAAATAAATTAACAAACTAAATTAAATGATCCTAACTCTCTAAAATTCTATAACCTAAACATATTTTTGAAAGTCTGTAACAATAGGATAAATGACAAGAAAGATCCAAACCGCCTTTCTATTTCCAGGCGTTCGTGTTGTCCATGCGTGAGTGCGGGATGAGCCGAAAGACTTTACAGAGTTCGAAATAGACAGGAAATAGAAAAATAGAGAAGAAATTTCTATCTTGCAAGGTACAGAGTACGGGCTCTGCCCTTTGTTAGATATTAAAAAAGTTTCTATATGTCAAATAAGAAATTTTCATATCCAAATTATTATTAATGATATATTTGCAACATAAAAAAGCCTATTTATAATTAAAAAATAAGAATATAACTTTTGATAAAAAGATGTTCTTTACTTTATTATTTTGAATCTACTAAGTGTCAAAATTTAATAATTAAAATATTTAGTTAAAAAAAGATCTCTTAAATGTATAATTTTTGTTTGTAAATTTCTGCTTCCTCCTGCTAAGTATTATGGTGTGGCAAAAACGTTTTTTAACATGAAATTTTAAAATTAAATTTAATAATCCACATAATTTATATTGGATGATGGAGAAAAATTAGGTGTTTTAAGTTTTTGCGAACCCTGTATACAAAATCAACATTTGCTCTTAGTAAACTTATTTATTTTACAAGCAAAAAATTTTTATGACGAATAACTTTTCTTCGACAAATGAAATTTTTGGTCCATTTGTCCCCTTGTTAACTTAATCCGTGGACAGTATGTATATTATATTGCCCGGTATAATACCAATTGAAATAAAATTATGTAATTTTTGGTTTTAAACCCTGTGATTGGTTTTTCCATAAAGCCGTTATAAAATTATTTTCCTTCTTCATTTGTCCTCTTGTAACAACCATTCTGGGACACAATGTCTGTTTGGTTGATGTCTTGAAAAATATTTTAAAAAAACTACAGCTGCACTATAAAATTCTACTTTAATATACCTACAAACATGACGCTATTTTTGTTGTAAGTTACAAGAAAACTAAAAACCAAAGGTTTTCAAAAGCAAAAACAAAAATAGATTTTGTTTTATAGGTTAAGAACAAAGAGACCCATAAAAATACTTTGGTGTCATTTTTTCTTTAATCAAAAAATAGCGACACTTCGCAAGACTGCGAGTCTTTATCTCTAATAGTAAACAAGAAATCCCGCAATTCGGATAAAATTCGGACACTTATTGTTTTTTTTTGAGCCCGTATAAGACTACTTTACTTTCTTTTACCGAGTGACTTAGCTTCACATTACCACATTTTCATTTTACATCTCAAGTAATATACAGGGTGTCTCTAAAAGGTCTGTACAAAATGCTATTACAAATTCCTTCGGCTGAAATACAACGATCTACTGCTTACTTACAAAAATTTGTTTTTTCTCGAGATATAGGGTGTCAAAATTTTCATTTTACTTTAGTTACTTTTAAACATACTGAGTGCCCACGAAATTAATAGCAAGCTTGTTATTTTGTTGAAAAGTGTTACACGATTTTTGATTTTTGATTGGATGTAGGGTAGGATTGGATGCAGATTTCTGATGTTTGCAGATTTTAAATGGCATATTCGGTTTAACCGGAAGTGCTCCCAGCTTTGCTATTTGGAAACACCCTATATATATTTTTTAAAATTAATTTTATAGGCAATTCCAAGAAAAAACATGCTGTTATACCGTTATCAATTTGTTATTGAGAAATTGGCGTTCGAAAGTCATGTAAACTGCCATTTTATCCATAGGTTAAAAAACAAATAAAGGTAGGAAGGGGTTAATGTGACTTTTTCCACATATTTAATGAGCCTTATATTTTATTACCGTAAAAATAAATTTCCGATTTTATCGGATGTAACACAGAAATTTACTTTTAGCAAGAGCTTTAATTATTTAAATGGAAACCACTATCTTAAGCCCTAAATTTAAACCTAATATTTTTTCCTCAGTCTTTTTGTTAATTTTATCCTTTTTTTAAACCTAGTAGTTTTTAAGTTTTTAGCAGTGAAACGTTAAAAATATATATTCTTCGCAATTTTCAAGGCAGCCTATCGTTTTACTATTAATATTTTTAAAACTATTAGGTTAAAAGATAGGACAAAATTACCGAAAAACATTGACAAATGACAAAATTTAAGGCTTAAGATATTGATTTCTATTTGAATTAATAAAGTTCGTTACTGCCGAAAGTCAATTTCCGTGGCACTTTCGATAAAACCGGAAATTATATTTTTACGGTAATAGGATATAAGGTTTATTAAACATGTGTAAAAAATAGCATAAGTTCTTTAATATCTTCATTTGTTTTTTTCTAATAAATCGATAAAAATGGCGGGTAATATAATATTTTCGAACGCTATTTTCTTAAAAACTTATTAAGATAGGTATAACATAGGTATGGTACCTGCATGTATTTTCTTTAAGTTGCCTGTAGAATTGATTTTTAGAAAAATATTGTTTAGGATGTTTCATTTAAAACAGTAAAGCTGTGAGCACTTCCGGTTAAACCGGGTGTGCCACATAAAATTTGAAACATCAGAAATCTGCCTCCTATCTGACCATACATTCGACAAGAAATTCAAAATAAAGTAACACTTTTTGAGAAAATACCAGGCTTGCTAGTAATCTCGTGGGCACCCAGTATACATACTATATTTGGAAATACAATTGGTAAAATAAAAATATTTATTTTATGGTATTCTTTATTTTAGAAAAGCACTAGTGGAATTACAAATGAAAATTTAACGTTTGCGAGATAATGGAAAATTTAAAGCGCTTTATCTCGCCAACGGTTACCTTTTGACTAAGGTTAATTGCATTAGATCAGTGTATTTTGGCTAAAATAATTTGTGGTAGAATTTTGTACGGACTTTTAAAAAGTGCTAAATGACAAATTAACATGTTTTCAAGGAATACCATGTGTATTCTTATATATCTCTAAAACGGTTAATTTGACCAATATACTTAACAAGTATACCTTTTCTCTGCAAAAATATAAAATGGTAGACTTTTATACCAAAACCATAATATCCAAGGCAAAAAAATTATGATATTTTAAATATAAGCAAAAAATAAGGGTAATTTCCTTCTAAAAACAACCCATGTAGAACCTTTTAAAAAAATAACTACTTTACGTAAAATTAATAGTAAAATAGTTTTTCATATGTAGAGAACTTAGGCGGTCACACTGTAGATTTTGTTCCTCGGATTATTTCTAACCTTCTGTTAAAATTTTAGGTCAATCCATGCAGAACCAATGAATTGCGAAGTAACATGCCTTATTTACTAAACTATTTGGCAAAGTTGATGGTTTGCAAAATGCAGGGTGGCAAACTTTTCATTTTACTTTAGTTGTTTAAAATAAGAATACTACAAAATAGATTTTTTTATGAAATTTGGGTTTAGAAAGATTTCCAAAGTAAGAAATCAAAATCTGCTTACGTTTTTGCTGTAAAATTTAGTACATGTACATGGTGTTTCATTTTCGATGGTTTAACGGGGTATCTCGAAAACCGTAAGGAATATCAAAAATCTAATATAGGACACTTGATCTCTTTTTTAAGAAAACAACTATAGTGAAAACCTTTAATGGCTATTGCGATCCATAAATATTTTTGAAAAGCCGAAAGAGAGCTTAATAAATACAGATAAAAATAGACAGGGTTTTTCATAAGAAAAAACATAAGTTGGGTAATTTTCTTAAAAACTAACCAATAAAGAAGAAAACTAATTACACCGCAATATTCCCTGGAAAAAACTACATAATTAACCTATTTAAAGTTTTTTCATAACTTTAATAGCAAACGAGTTAAAAAAGAATATAAAAATGGACAAAATCCGAAAATCAACCTCTGTAGCTTCGAGATGGATTGCAATAGTCATGAACTGTTTTCACCATAGTTGTTTTCTTTAAAAAGAGATCAGGAGTCCCAAAATGCTTTTTGATATTTTTGACGGTTTTCTAAATACCCCTAAAACCATCGAAAATGAAACACCCTGTACATGTAATAAATTTTACAGCAAAAACGTATGCAAATTTTGATTTCTTACTTTGGAAATCTTTCTAAACCCAAATTTCGTAAAAAAATCCATTTTGTAGTAGTTTTATTTTAAACAACTAAAATAAAATGGAAAGTTTGCCACTCTGCATTATGCAAACCATCAACTTTGCCAAATAGTTTAGTAAATAAAACATGTCATTTCGCAATTCTTTGGTTCTGCATGGATTGACCTAAAATTTTACCAGAAGGTTAGAAATAATCCGAGGAACAAAATCTACAGTGTGAGAGAGCCTAAGTTCTCTACATATGAAAAACTATTTTACTATTAATTTTACGTAAAGTAGTTATTCTTTTTAAAAGGTTCTCCATGGGTTGTTTTTATAAGGAAATTGCCATTATTTTTTAAAATATTAAAAGTTAATATTTAAAAAATAAAAATAAAAATAACTCCTTAATTTGCAAACCCGCTCATTACAAAGATTTTTTATTTTATTGGTTTTTATAATAAAACGATGAAAATTTAAATTTGTGCATTGGTATATACTTATTTCGAAATGTAATATCTAAAGGAGCTTAATAACTGTCAAAAAGCAAAAAGTCACAGAGATGCTCGTTATTTCATTAAAAAAATAAAAAAATGTCTTTTAAATAAACGAGTTTGAATATTTAGAAGCTATTTTTATTGCTAAACATTTTTCCCTTATAATAATTTTCGATATATTAGGGTGAACAAAATTCATATTTTTTGAGATACCTTGTATACCCCTAAAAAAATGAATATCTGATGATTGCATTTTAGGTTTTAGGCTATGCAAAACTTTAAAAAAATTACTTGTTTTTGTAAAATTAATAATAAAAAAGTTTCCCATATATAGAGAACCAAGCTGTATATCAAACCAAAGGGCGATAATAAGGGTGGTTGCCAACCCATCTCGAGGTGATGATTTTAAGAAAAATATATATTATATATTTTTTTATAAAACGAATATTTTTTAAGTTATTCGCAACTAAAACTAACAATTTTTCGACGAAAAAATCGACTATTTAAAGTTTTTTCGCAAGTAACTTAAAAATTCTGCATTTTATCAAAAATACTGTAAAAAGCAAAATTGTAGCTTTTAAACAGACAAGTAAAATATTTTCTTATATTTTATTAACAACCAATATAAAAACCGAGATGCGGAGTAAAGTGTTAGCTTTTTTCGTCAAATGCAAAATTTAATAGATTTCAAGTCAAATAACGAAAAATGCTGCATTTTCTAAGTGAAATTCCATATATTTTTTTAATGTACTTGTGTAAACTACGTTTCTTTTCCACAAAAAAGTTAATAAAAACAACCCCTTACTACCCCGAAATTAAAATTGGCCTTTACCTTTCTGAGATTTTCTTTATACATGTATTGTTAATACGTTCAAGAACTTTTACCAATTTAAAATGCCAAATTTGAGAAAAATTGGATATAAAATTATTTTTCACAATTAAATATTTTTCAGACTTTTTTCTAAATAACTTTGAAGATACGGAAGATAAGAAACAAAAATTATAAAGTACTAAATTGTATCTTTTTGAATAACTAAAATTGCTTTGTGCCTAGATTCTTTGTACAGTGAAAAAATTCTATTTACGAACAAGCACCACTTGTTTCGAGCCTAATAAACTTACCCCATTTAAAAACCAAGAAATTTAAATAAAAAAGGTTTACAAAACCTTGTAGCTCTTTAAAATTATACAAAATCATCTTTAAAAAATGTTTCTATCATTACAAATAAAGGTGATACGTTAAAAAAAAAAAAAACAATCAATATTTATTTTTTCATTCGAATAGCCTACTTTGGAGCATAACAAACTACATAATTTTTCTGAAATTCGGTATTTTAAATTAGTTAAACTTCTTGGACGTATTAAGTATAAAGAGAAAGTAGTTAAATATAAAGAGAACTGCGAAAGGGTGGGAATTTTGATTAGGGGTCTAGTTCTGGGGGTTGTTTTCATTGATTTTTTCGTAGAAAAATTTTGGTACTGACCTAGTTTTTATTACAACTCACCTAACATTAACGCTAGAGACTTATTTATAAGAAAAATTCTTATTATGTACTTTAAAAAGATTTTATAAGTTTTCCTTGAACGGCGCATGATTTTTTCTTTACGTGACTTTAAATCTATAAAATTTTGCATTAGATAAAAACCCTAACCATTGACACGCCGTATCTCGGTTCGTATTGGTTGTAGAAAAATTATAACAAAATATATTTTTTTAAAGCTGTAATTTTCCTTTTTACAGATTTTTTGATAAAAGGCTTAATTTTGGAGTTCTTCGCAAAGAGCACATTAAAAAAAATTTTTGTTAAAAAATAATTACTTTTAAATGAGAATAACTTGGAAAAAAATAATTAAAAAAAATTAATACATGTCGATCGACTCATGTGGTTAAAATGCAATAAAAAGTTTCACCCTCGAGATGGGGTGGCAACCACCCCCAGGGTTCTGGCGCCCTTGGAATCCATACAGGACCAAAAGATTACGAAATTTGACTATTTTTTCAAGCCTTATTTTCTGTAGGTACTGAAAAAGGTCGTGGCAGCATTTTGTACAGACTTTTTAGAGACATCTTGTATAAATATAATATATTGCTACAATATGTTTTTAAAATCAGTAGGAAGTTCAAAAACAATATAGTTTGTTACAAAACCTTTTATTTTTAGGTTTAGGACAAGCGATGGAACTGAAAGAAATGAAGAAGGTACTTGGAAAAAGGGTCCCACCGGCAATATTATCTCAGTTGCTGGATCCTACGAATATGAAGCAGACGGAATTGTCACTCTTGTAACCTTTATAGCAGATGAGAACGGATACAGACCAGTTGCTCAAATTAGACGTAGAATTAGTGATACTTTACCGCTCAATTTTACTCTCGACAATCGTATAGATCCCAAGCTATTGGGCTCTTTAGCAGGAGGTGGAATAGGATAGTGCAAAGGTTAAATAATTCTACTTAAAAACAATTGTTTTTGTATGTTTTTAATAAAATGCATAAAAATAAATAAAATGGGAACTATAGCTTATTGGTTTCACATTATATGCCAAATGTAATTTTAGAAACTGTTAAGTAATAGGGCCTTGGATGACAATTCTTAAATAGATTAATTTTTCTGGGACCTTTTTTTTTAATAGTATTTAATAGGGTGTTTTATTTTGATGGTAATTGCAAAGGTTTTAAGTTAAAATAATTAAAGACCGAACCTATGGTCTATATTTTTTTAAAACGAAAGTTGTCACAAACCAAGTTGTCACAGACCTCTTGATGTTTGGGATACAGTGCGATAAGAAAAATATTTAATTTTTAGTTGATTTGCCTTACCAAATATTTTAATTTACTTACTGTAATGCTTACTTTACGACTTTGAGAAAAGTTTTTTTCCAATAGGCATAAAAAACAGTATTTAGTCAGCTTGTTTGCATGACCTACTGTGAAATAAGTAAAGCAAATTATTTAAAAAAAATGATAATTTTGGTCTTTAGCACACACTATCATACACGGTGTTTGCTAACTATGGTACAAAACTTATAGGGGTTATTTTCTATGTCTTTAAATAAAAGAGATTTACATAAACATACGTCCGGGCTTGCTTTATTTCTGAGCTACAGCGCGTTAAAGTTAAAAAAATCGGTATTTTAAAAATTTCCTAAAAACCGTTTAATCGATTGAAATTCGGTACTCTTATTAGATGTGAAGCTCTAATTAGGGTATTACTATTGGGACCAGTGGCGTCTCAGTAGGCAACACAGCCAATATTATAAAAAAAAATAAAGTACGCCACTGACTGAAGCTTTTATACTTTTTTTCAGATAAGGTAATACAAGTTGCAACTTTGTATTGTCTTGAATTTTCACCGTATCTTATTTCATTTTTGAGAAAAAAAAGACACTTTAAGTCCTTTTAAAAAGTAACCCATAAACAGCATAAAATAAAATCCAAAATTAACAAAATATCAATTTCGACCTAAGTTAATAAAAAAAAATCGACTCTTTATTTATTTTAAGGCAAAAAAGTTTTATTTTTATTTTTGCTTTTTATATCCTGATGTCAATAGAAAATGTTTGAAAAAAATTAAAGGGACTTTAATATTTTTCCTTAAAAACGAAGCTGGATGCAAAGAGAATACAAGAAACTAAAAGTTGGACTGTTGACTGATTAATTAGAAAAATAATTTAACTAATTAAAAGTCAGTAGCGTACTTCTTTTACACAATATTATTGGCTGGGGTGCCTACTAAGACGCCACTGGACTCAATAATCTAAAACTAGGCAGAGCTTTATAAACGCCTTATAACATTAAATAGGTGCCCTAAATGCTATCTAAATTGGTTGCAGTGTTCCTAGGATATTTAAAAAATACCGATTTTTTTTAAACTTTTATGTCAGAAAGAAGGCAAGTCTAGACATACATTCATGGGAACTTTTTTTAAGACATAAGAAATTACCCACTTAAGTTTTGTACCGTAGTTTGAAAACACCCTGTATATTTTTAAGTACCTTTTAAAAAAACAACCTAATTTCTTGACAAATAGGCGGTACCAAATACATTTTTTTAAATTAACGAGATGTTTCTTGTTATGTAGATTTTATAAATTACTAGCTGACCCGGCAAACGTTGTTTTGCCATATAAATAATTTTTAAGATGTTAAGGGTGGACAACCCTTATCACTAAGGGGTATGAAAAATATATATTGGCCGATTCTCAGACCTACTCAATATGCTCACAAAATTTCATGAGAATCGGTCAAGCCGTTTCGGAGGAGTACGGAAACGAACATTGTGACACAAGAATTTTATATATAAGATTAATAACTTAATAAATGTAATATTTTTATTTTATACTATTTTAGTTTCTTTAATTTTAAATACACAACATCAAATACCGTCCATTTTTCAAGAGCACAGTTTAGTGACATAATATTTTATAACTGAATTAGGCACTAAAATCAACTCTGTATTTGTAGCATTGCGATTGAAATCCATCTTATTATTACCTTTATATTCCTTTATAGTCATATTATCTTGGTAATAATAAACGTATAATTTTAGCAGGTGATTCCAATTAGCTAGTCTTTAACCTTTAGAATTGTAATCTTATGATTTCTAATAAAAACTATTGTTAGTGTTATAACTAATATTATTATAATAATAATGTAAATCAAACAATGTAATTAAAAATGTATTTAAAACTAATTCTTACCAGGAGAAATATTTATTTTACCCAAGTGCTACTTAATCACTATTTTTAAGGTGCTTAGTTAAGTCCCAGTATACGATGTAAATGTACAGGGTATCCCAACTCTAAAAGCTTTGACCCTGTACAAGATACAAATACAAACCTATATGTAGACGGTGTCCAAAAAGGGTTTCTGCCAACCCCAACAACCCCATTCATATTATTTTTAATTCAATATATTAGCAAACAGACAATTACCCTAAAAATTCAAATTCAGTTCCCAAAATGCTACACAACCTAATTGGTGACATTAACCTTACCATTACAGCTCCCAACCCTATTTTAGACAGACCCCCATTGACCAAAACAATGTAATCAATTAACAAGTCCTTAACTAAATATATTAAGCAAGAAACTCCAAACATTATCTTTAGACAAGCATTTCTAAAACTAATCAATGCAGAAGGATTGGACCACATTTTATACACAGATGCTTCGAAAGATGACAATGGTGGTGTAAGCTACTCGTTACCACAATCAACACAATAGTTTTAAACGGTAGTAGTGGTTTGACAAGTCTAAACGAAGACGAAACACGTGTCACCGTCTTGGTCGGGCCCGGGGTATTCCATTTTCTTTTGGAGACTCCGTAATTTTTAAACAACCAACCATAGTAGCCGAATTCTTACAGGGTATTTTTTATTTATTAATTTTTACAGTCACAGTCATTGATGAGCCATATGCCCAAAGAACTTTACCTTTTATTAATGTATTTATATCAATTGAATATACGCCAACAAATGTGCAAAGTGACCAAGGAAAGGAATTTTATAATAAACATTTTCAAGCTCTTATGAAAAAGAAAAACATCAAACATTATTCCACATATAGCACGAAAAAAGCAGCCATTGTTGAACGGGTCATAAGAACACTTAAAAATATTCTATATAAACAGTTTTCAGCTAGAGGATCCTACAAGTGGTTAGAGCTTTTATCAGTTGTTACAAAAATTTATAATAACACTAAACACCGGACGATTGGTATGAAACCGATAAATATTAAGCCACATACTATTAGTAAAGCTTACAATCACATAAAACATGTACCTAAGTTTAAATTTTGAGTAGGTGATGTGGTTCGTATAAGCAAATACAAGAGCATATTTGATAAAGGTTATACGCCATCGTGGTCGACGGAATTGTTTAAAATAGCAAAAGTTAACATTACAAATCCACCTACGTATCTTTTGGAATCCGCAGATGATGGTCAGCAGCCGATTTTGGGTAGTTTTTACGAATTTGAATTGCAGAAGACAAACAGTCCAGGTGTTTATTTGGTGGAAAAAGTCATTCGTCAACGCAAGAAAAATCAAACCAATCAAATGTTTGTCAAATGGCTGGGATTCCCAAAACAATTTAACTCTTGGATAGATCAGACTGATATGGTCTAATGCCAAGTTCGACCCATTTCCTTCGTCATCCACATTAGGGTTTGTTGTTGTGGTGGTGGTGGGAATAAGCTCATACTTGATTATTATTTCTTTGGGTATGTGTAGAATATTGATAAGATACTCCTTTAGATCTTCATCAATCATTTTAACACAAAATTCCTCGAGATTCAGGGAACCATACAAATACTTGTTTCCTGCTAGGAAATTGGTAGCGTCCTTCATATATTTTCTATATTGATTAACAGTTGATTCAATAGATATATTATCACATGTTGCAAAGTCAAATATTTCTTGCGCCATATCTCTTAATTTAAACCCCAACCAAACCATGTAGGTGTGTCTGCACTCATCGGTTATTGCATCATCCAACATCTTTACAGAAAAAAAGACTGTATTTTGCGAGCGCGCAAAGATATTTATAACATTTTTCAACTATGATACATTTTAACAAAGATATATTTTACAATAAACGATCAAAAGTTAATAATGCTCTAGAACTGTTACCAACATTAAATATACGATTACCCTGCCCCAGATATGTTAACGTATATTTACCCTCAGGTGCATGGCAAGTAAAATATCATCTGACAGATTTTCACATATACGTTTCGGTAAAAATACTTGAATTGTAACAATATTTACTTGATCATACAATGTTTTGAGAATAGTTTTCCCAAAACGAGTAGTCATTGCAACCATTTTTTCAATTAAAAAAACTCCTCCCACAACTAAATCGGAAATTTTCTTACGTTCAACAAAATCATCTTCACTGTTAATCATTTTATTAATTTTATCTAAAGTTTCTTTTGCAATGCTCATAGTTGAAAAATATTATATGTGTAATATCAAACAAATACCTTAAACAGTCACTTGCACAATACACAGATTCTACTTTACTGTAAGAGGTCTTCGACGAATATGCCGTCCACCTTTCGAGCGCACATTAATATAGAGATCTTTCCAGGCCAACATACAATAGACTCCCCCTTCTCTCTCTCTCTAGATATTCTTCGTCACATTTCAAGATTAAATCTCAAGGTCAAGTGAGCGGGACCCAATCTCAAGGCCAAGGCCAAGTGGGCGGGGCATGCGCACCAAGGTCAAGGTGCATGGCCAAGGTCATCGGAAGGAGTGGGGGAGATTGCTCTTTGGCTTAGGTTCTCTACTAAGGAATCTGTGGTTTTTTGTGTACCATTTATTAGCGGACACCCTGTATTTTCACAATTATCGCAGAAAAAAAATATAAGTTTTGTTTTTTAATTTAAAGAAAATTACATTTCTGGAAGTAATTTTTAAATCTAAACATTTTTACTGCGCAGCAAACTGTACAGTTAGTTCAGAGTTAAGTTCAACAAGTTTAAGGCAAAATACAAGAAGAAGTACAACATTTACAGCGACAAATTCAAAAAATTGTGAGCACGGGTGTATTTCCACAAAGCGGTACTTCCACAACTGTAATGAAACTACCCACATTTGATGGCAAGGTACCATGGGTTATCTATATTCGACAATTTGAAGCTGTTGCTAAGGGGAAATAAGTGGAGTTCGTCGGAGAAGGCACGAGCTCTAGTACTTGCCCTCCGAGGTGAAATAGCCAGATTAAAGAAAATTTCAGAAGCTCTTGCCAACGCCCTTCAGTTTAAAACGGCATAGCAGACATCCAGGACACAGGCAAGACTTCAAAGAACAAACTATGTAACAAATGACAGTAATCCAAATAATAATTTGACAATAATAATACAACAGTTAAAAGAAATCCTACGTCAAAAACCAGTAGATGGAGACAACAAAAGCATGACCTTTCGTCGAAAAAATAGAGTCTTATGCTGGAAGTGTAGTGAAGAGAGGCCCGTTCAAAGAAATTGTACCAGGTCGAATGCCCTTGCAAGTAATCCGGAAAACTCCCAGTAGCCAGCTTTAAGGGGCGAAAGCTGGCTAGGTGCTACCAAGCCCCATTAACAACAATAATTAGAGAGTCCCGCCTGCAGAAAAATGATTCCAGCTTGGTAGTACCTGGAAATGTGTGCCGTCGGGACTGAGAAATGGTACTAGATACTGGTTCCACACATACCATTGTGAAGCCGAACATCGTAGCTCATTGTAAAATATTTCGCCCTGAGAAGAATTACATCCTGAAAGCTGCGAATGGAGAAGTTATATCAATTAAAGGCATACATGAAGCCAGAATAAGCCTGGGAACAACATCCTTTATACACGTTGTGTTTGTTGCTGACATCATGGCCGAAGTTATCCTTGGCCTTGACATTATGGAAATAATGAAGAGATCGTAATGAGATTACCACGGAGCAGTGAAACATCGATTTGAGAATTTGTCGTTACAGAGGATATCATTTAACCGCCAAACTTAGAAAGCATCATACAAGCAAGGTTTAAAGACTCAGAAGAAGGTCAAATCGTTTTGGTTGACCCAGTAGAAAATTGTCCGTTATACGCTAAAGGAATTCTGCCCGCAAGAACTTTGGCGCAAACCAAAGGAAATATGGTATTTGTCAGAATGATGAACCTGAAAGATTTCCCTCAACAGGTCAAAACCGGTGACAAAATCGATACCTATCAACCTGCTGCTAAGATAGTTACCTATCCCTGTACCACACCTGCAGGAGTTCCCACACGTAAACTACCTGATGCTCTACAAGACCTGGTGATTTCATCAAAATCCTTGTTAGACCCAGTCCAAGTATCTATTTTGGAAGAACTTTTAAGAAGAAATCAAGATGTTTTCTCTTTATCCGAAAAAGATTTGGGTAAAACCAGTGTAGTTCAATATCGAATAAACACTGGAGATGCATCACCGATAAAACAACATCCCAGAAGAATCCTTTAGCCAAGAAAAAGAAGTTGAAAAGTTACTTGAAGACATCCAAAATCAAGGCATCATAGAACCAACCCAGAGCCCATGGTCATCTCCAGTAGTCCTAGTTAAGAAAAAGGATGATTCCACCAGATTTTGTTCTGATTTCCGAAGACTGAATGACGCCTCGAAGAAGGACAGTTTTCCACTACCAAGAATTGACGATACCCTAGACACACTGACGGATTCAAAATGGGTTTCCACATTAGACTTAAAAACTGGCTACTGGCAAGTAAAACTTCATCCACAAGACAAGGAAAAATCTGCTTTCTCGACCGGAACAGGCTGTGGCAATTTAATGTTATGCCTTTTGGACTATGCAATGCCTCTCCTACTTTTGAACGTTTGATGGATTTAACTCTACGGGGACTTACTTAAAAAACATGCTTAGTATACCTGGATGACGTAATAATTCTTGGAAACATATTTGACGACCACCTGAAAAATGTTGAAGAGGTTTTTCAGAAGGTTCGATCCGCCCAGCTGAAGCTTAGCCCAAAGAAATGTCACTTGTTTCAGAAAAAAGTCATGTACCTGAGGCATATAATTACAGAAGGTGGAGTAAGAACCGATCCAAAGAAGACAGAAGCTATTCAGAACTGGCCTGTACCAAGAACAAGTACGAAATTAGAAAATTTCTGGGACTATGCACCTACTATAGACGGTTTATACATGGGTTTGCCGATATTGCGAGACCATTGCATCGACTCACGGAAAACAACCATAGCTATAAATGGACTGATGATTGTGAACCAGCTTTTATACACCTAAAGAAAGCCCTGTGCCATCCCCCGGTTTTGTCACATCCACAACCACATCAAACATTTATTGTGGACACTGATGCAAGCAATACTGCTATTGGTGTCACAAATTTAAGATCGCCAAGAAAAAGTTATAGCCTATTTTAGCAAAGTCCTTTTTAAACCTGAACGAAATTATTGTGTTATCTGAAAGGACTTTTGGCTATAGTCAAATCTCTGGAGCATATTCGTAAATACCTGTATGGCCAAAAATTCCACCTTAGAACGGACCATGCATCACTTAATCACTTAAATGGTTGCTTCAGTTCAAGAGCCCTGAAGGTCTGATATCACGATGGCTACGACGTATTCAAGAATACGACTTTAAAATTAAACATCGAAAAGGACTGAACCATAAGAATGCTGATGCTCTATCAAGACGACCTTTCCCGGACGATTGTAAACATTGCGGCAGACGAGAAGAACACGACGATCCTGATGAATACCACTGCCGAAGAATACGTCTCCAGTGCTCTCAAGAATGGGACCCTAAGATCTTGGCAAAAGAACAACGAGAAGATCCAGACCTGGGAGAAATTGGAAGCCATGGCAAGATAAAGCAATACAATGTAAGGGCACCTTTTGAGAAAATTGCCATAGACATAGCAGGACCATTTCCATTTAGTTAGTCCGGGAATCGCTATATCTTGGTAACGATGGATTACTTCAGCAAGATAGA